>JAZGLO010005018.1:0-47675 GCA_036873155.1 Biomphalaria sudanica | reverse complement strand
AATGATAAAGATGAAATAGAAAAAAAGAAAACAGAAAACAAATTAAAAAGAGAGGAAAAGAAAAAGAAACGAGAAGAGGAAAACAAGAAAAATGAAGAAGAAAAGAAAGAGAAAAGAAAATTGACTGAGCAAAAGAAAATCCCAAAAGAAAGACAAAAACCAAAGGAGCCAAGAAAAAGACAAGTGAAACAATCAAAGCAGGTCAGAGGAACAACTGAAGGAAAAGACTGTGGCATAGACGAAAATGAGGATCCATTGACAAGAAAAGATATGGAGATAGAATTGGTAAAGGAGGGTAATGTGATGGTCGACGACGTGGGCTATTTCAAGAATGAAAACTGCTTGGGGCACAAGGGACCGTGGGGACCTCTAGATTCTCTGTGACACTTGTGACACTTGGTGGCACACTATCTGCAATCATAATGCCAAAGATTTGACAGCTAAAGAGTTGAAAACTTTTAAATTTGTTTGCAGCTGGTGTTGCCCCGGTCTTGCATAGTTACATTGAATTTAGAGGTTCCCTACATTCTGTTATGTATAAAACTTTAATGTACATAATGTATATACGTATTATGAAATGTATATAAAGACTTTATATGTAACATAAATGTTTTAAATTAATCTGTACATATCTTTTGTGTATTTTAAAATCTGGTATATATAAATGTGTACATCATCTTTGTAAAAAGTTTATTTATTAATTTATTGTAAATACTGGTAGTTATATTTTATATTTCTATAAATAAAATTTAAAAAATAAAAAAATCTAATGTAAATAAATATGTATATATATATTTTTTTAATATCTCTAATTTATACCAATAGTGCCAGAAGCTTTAAGATAGTGATATTATACATTTTTTAAAATGGCCACTAGCAAGAACCAAATCATAAGAGAGAATTGAAGACAATATAATTATTGATCAAATATATGCCGTCATTTACACGCCTACGCAATATACTTGTGTCTAACGGGAACTGCTGCCAAACCTGTTGCAGGAGCGGGAACTGCTGCCAAACCTGTTGCAGGAGCGGGAACTGCTGCAAAACCTGTTGCAGGAGCGATACTAGTGTATACAATTATCCATCGACCAGCTACGCTAAATACTTGTGTCTGGACGAGAGCTGGTTTCAAGCCTGTTACATCAATTGCTCTGAGCTTGGTATGGTCTCAAAAGAATGTTATAATCAATAGGAATGGACCCACCCCCCCTCTTTTCCCCCAAGTCCACTGAGCATGGTAGAATAGTGGAATAGTAGATACGCTCTGAGAGGGAAAGAGTATGAGGTCACCTATCACTCCTCCTTCACTCCCTCCCCTTCTAAATCATTCTCCCAAAAGAGGCTTTTTACTGCTCTACGGGTAACACTGTCTGGTGACCTTGGTTGACGTCAGTGACAAGACGTGAAAGAAGTTGTGGAGCGTGGGAAAGGTGGTAATGAATGATGTTCTTGCGCTAGAGTAAAAAGAAAATGACTTCGTAGTGAAAATTAAAGATTAAAGCATGTTTTAGATATATTTTCTTTGACCTGCTCGAGCCTTCCATCAGCTTGCTCGAGCTTACTAACTAGGGGGAGATATCCGATCGAGGAAAAGTACGCTTGGCGATACCCACCCTACTCCTCTTTGACCTCATATTTAATTTTAACTAAACCTAGTGATACATTAAATAAGATCTATTTTTATAGACAAATGGACGAGGAATTCAGAGATAGCATCAGTTTTTTCATAGGTCAGACTGTTACGGTGCTATAAAAATCCAAACTTGAAAATTGCTGCCAGCGGGCTTAATGCTCTCGAACTTCGCACTTTACTCATAGATCTAGATATATCTTTAGATCTAAGCTTATGCCATAAAAAGAAAAGAAATGATAGACTAGATCTAGATCAAATAACCATCCACTGTGACTGTGGGCATTTTTAAGTAAAATATAAAACGTATTCTAAATCCATAATTTATCACAAAGGAACAGTAGTATTACTAATACTGATCTATTAGATGTCTTAATCTTGGGTCAAATGAATTAGGGTTTTTATTGTCCTTCATCTAGTTAGAGATTTAGGCTTTGATCTCTCGCTAGCTTATGTCTTGCACTGGTCTAGTATTAGAATGAAAGATTTTCTAGGCAAATAAAAAGGAGACAAATCTAGATCTATATCCAATTGATTCAAATGTACATAATATTTGAGTGCATTTGGTTGATAGATCTAGTACTGGTATCTATTGTTATTGGTAGTAATGAAAAGCTCATTAATTTTCACTTTTTCTGACTAAAAAAACAGGTAAAAATAATAATATAATCAATGATTCATCATCTTTTATTGAATGTTTGATGACATTTCTTTATGAAAATGCTGTAAATAGTCTAAATATGCTGTTTTCACAGTAATACAAAGAACAAAATCTAAATTTAGGTCTCTAAAGTTGGCATTCATTTTTTTTCTGAGTGTCATATTATTTAGATTATAATTTGTATCTTATATTTAAATAGAAAGATGTTTACAATTTCACATTTTCCATTCATTTACCTTTGCTTTGATACCAAATATGTTACTATAGCTTCATTGGTACTTAAATAATAAATTTTTGTTTTAGCCATGTTATGAACATTTTCTTTTTTTTTTTTTTTTACTTCAAAGTAGCATTTAAAAAAAAAAATCAGTCAATGAGTTAATAGTGGTCTTAAATTAGTTTCCACTTGTATGCATATAAAATCGATTTTTTTCACTTTAAAATAAACATTAGCATTGTTTTAAAATATAGTAGTTTGTAGGAAGGAGATTATATAACTTAGTAATAAAATTTTGAAAAAAAAACTTTGACAAAAAAATCTAAAACATATATGAGTTTAAAAATAGATAAATAGTCATCTCTTTTACTAATTTTTATGAAAAAAAAACAACAACTGCTTGCATAGTTGATTTAAAATTTTCGCTTTCAGAAAATAAGAAAGTAGCAGTTTCATCAGATTTATGAAGGTCTAACGTATCCCGATGTCGGATTTTCAATATCTTTTCTAGTTTACGAGACCTAAACCGGACGGACTGATGGACAGACAGACAGGTCATACAAAACTAATAGCGTCTTTTCCCCTTTCGCGGGCTGCTAAAAATAGTCATTAAAGATGATAAAATATTTAATATGATTTAAACTTTTTGTTTTTTCAGCCTGCTCTAGTGGCGAGTGGGGCATAAATTGTCGCCATACTTGTAGTGATAGATGTGAAGGCACGTGTCATGCTAAAACTGGACTTTGTGACAAAGGATGTAAAGGCTACAGTGACCCACCTAACTGTAAAACAGGTTCAGACTACATAGTAGTAATATTCTGTATTTAATTTTCATTATTTAAAAAAAAATCATTCTAATTTATTTAACATTGAGAAAAATAAAGGATTTAATTTTAATTAACTTTTATTTACACTAGAACACAATATGGGGTAAGCCTTGAATTCGAAATATAGTTACCTAATGAATGAGACATATCTTAATATCCCTAGTGGCTATGAAAAATTAAAAAAAAAACTTCAAAATCTTGATAGTGTTACTAAATCTATAGGAAGCAGCTGCAATCGTTTTGTGAACCATTAGATACAATATAACTCTCAACCCTTGAAAACGAAGACAACAATGAACATATGACTAATGACTAATTTACATGGATTTTTTAAAATGCTAAAACTCTGTAAAATTAGGAAGTGAAATTCTATTTACAGCCTGTTCCTCTATCAAGTGGGGTACCAACTGTAGTCTTAACTGTAGCGAACATTGTCAGAACTCCACGTGCAACTCCCTCAACGGAAACTGTGAACATGGATGTAAGCCGGGATATCAGTTAGCAGACTGCAAGCAAGGTAACAGTGTCTTCTCACTATTTTAGTGCCTCGCTCCAAACGCTGTCTAAATTTTATCCTGCTATTTCTGTCACGTTTAGAGAGCAAAACTTAATAGTGTTTTTGATCATCCTCTTGCTATGTGCTCGTACTAGCTGCAACTATTTCGGTTTCGAAGTTTATAACATATATAATTGATATTGACAAACCTAAAAACCTTTTCGAAAACAAAAAAACAAATACTTTTAAAAACAAAAAGCTTATATTAAGTATGATCTATCATACAGTTAAATCTATAAAGGGGACTAATTCGGCTTATACCAACACTTCAGCCAAGTAATATTTATTTCCCTTGTTTGAGATACCAAACAAATAAATTAACTACCAGTAGTCAATTAACTAATTGGTAAATTCTTTTTTTTTATTCTTGTGTTGTCAGAAATAATTGTGAAAGTTTCAGCTTGATCAGAGATTGGGTGTCGGAGAAATAATATGTACAAACTTTTGGAAAGACAGACAGACACTCAGACAGAAAGACAGAGTGAGATGATATAAGAAAAAGAAATTTTCGCACAGACATTTCTCAAGCACAAAAAATATAATATAAGTGCATTATTACCATCTATTTAGTCGTGCTTGAAAATGTTTAAAATGTAAAATGCTATAAAACCTTGTAAGGTCCTCGAAAGTGGTATATATATATATATATATATATAGGCTTATATTTAGATCTAGAATCTAGAGTCTAGCAACTATTATAAAAGATGTAGAGCTAAATGTACATTTATATCTAACAATGATCTCTGATACTTATAGCCTATAGGCCTACTTACTTAAATCTTATAAATGGTTTACCCAAGCAAAGAATGATTTTGTATAGATGTGATTATTAAAAAAAAATATTTTTAATTTCATGTAGATCTAGATCTAGAACCTAAGAAATATGAATGCCTTACTAGTCTAGTCAATGGCTACGTATTTTAAAATCATTTTGGCCTGCATCCAACAAAATCGTTTGCAAAAAATTTTTTTTACTTTGAAATGGTGTATAGATGTAACTCATAAAACTATGTTGCAAATCCGAAACTAAGAAGTAAATATAAAATAAAGACTTAAAATGTAACCGAATGTGTAATATGCTTTAAAGAACAAAATGGAAAGTAAAGTGTATTATGTATGTAGGTCAACAATTCATCTTTATTATGTGCGCAATATTATGACCTCTGATGTGAATTTCATTTGTATCACTACGCGGCGCATGTAAAGGGCTTAAACTATCATAAATGTAGCTATTCAAATGTATGTCAACACGGCTAAAGTCACATTTCGCAGCTATAGTGAATAAATGTATGCAAAACTGTTTTTGAAACACAAAATTGTATGGTTAAATTTATTAAATAGTGAAATGAACAGAATATATCACATTCGTTAATTAAAAAACAATCTTTGCAAACAAGTAGATCTATCATCTTCGAATGACATCAACTTATAGCTTTTGTGATATCTTGTCTTCTGCACATGCTTCTTTTCGGTAGTGTCTAATGATAGAAGCGCGCAATAATATGAATGGAGCTATTAAAATGTACGTCTGGACGTCTAAATTTGCAGATTTAAGGAACAAATTTATGCAAAAATGCTTTTGAAACACAATCCTGAAGGTTAATTTTATTAAATAATGAAATGAATGGACTGCATTTCGTATTTTCAAGTTAGCTTTTAGAATTAGATCTAGATATAGGTTTCGCGAGATTCTATGCTCTACACATGCGTGTCATTTAGGTCTCGTCTCATGTAAACATGGATAAATTGTAATACTTTCATAGATTTGGAATACTTTTGTTTTATGGTCTTTGTTTTAGGGCAACTTTACATGTGTTAGTTAACCGTCAGTCTCCAAGAAATATTTATGACAAGTATTATCAAAATTTGTCAAATGATTTTGATTTTCATTCGGGACATACATACATACATTTATACATACTTACATACATACACACTCCTGCAAATAGGTTTACTAAAATTTAAATAGCCTTACTGGCCATTAAAATGTAAATGTGCTTGCAGTGTGTTGTTTCTTCGTTACTACTGGGTTGGCATGTCTGAGCACTGACTCTTAAACTGCACCAGACAATCAGTACGTCACAAACATAACTATTATGCACAATGTCAGCAGATAATAATACTGCATCTACTTCAAACATCCATTTACTAATCACTGGTTAAATAAGAAATCGCAAGATATCCTTCATAGTAGTTACATAAACATAAGATAATTAAGTACAGTTACATTCATGTCTCAGGGAGCATCAGATATAAAAAGTCCTCTTGAATAGGTGTACGTACAATTACACTAGTAAATCACGTCTGCATTACAGCAGTTTAAAAAAAAACCCATTTCCTCTTAAATAGGTGTACATACAGTTTGACTACTAAATCACGCTCGCATCACAGCGGGTAACAATGCAACTCTCAAACATGCTTACTGCTCCGAGTACCGAAGAAAGACTGACTTAACATTGGTCTAGTAATTCTCACTTCCTCTTTCTACCCAGAGGTGCTCTGGTGCTTTCAACTTATTGTCATTGTCAAACGAGACTGTGACAACGCCTTACTTTCTGCTTTATATATTATATTATATATATATATATATATATTAAATATATATATATATATATATATACAATATATATATATATATATATATATATATATATATATTATTTTTTATGAGCATAACAGCGAAGATTTGTATGATTTTTTTTTCATATTTCTATAAACCAGCTTTATGTTTGATAATTGACTCTTGAACCTAAAAGGATAAATCAAAGTTTACATGGATAGATTACTATAAATGATATTGTATTACTATCACTGAAAGTGAGCATATATAGGCTGGGGCTAGAAATGCTATGTTATTTAATGTATGGGGGGGGGGGTCATTGTTCATTATTTCTTGTCTTTTTTTTTGTCTTTGGCTTGATAAAACTGCAGATGTGTAAGTTGATGAATCGTAACCATTTAAAAATTGATTATATAAAGTCACACTGACGACAATTAGAAAGACAGTTTAGGATGTATACAAATTTAATCAAGGTCAGTTAGCAAAAGGGTAGGTAAGGAAAAACGTTACCTCTTTCAGACCTTGTGATCTATGGGGAAGATTATGAGAAGGTCATTTGTTTATATAGCCGACAGTTAACGATGGTGTGATGTAGCCAACACAAAGACTAATCACGATTACTTTTCCCAACTAAAGTTAGCTACCGATTATAGATGGTAGAGTTGGGTAAATTCAAGGGCGTTTGAAAATTCAAAGCTCAAAATCCCAGTCTTTCAGCACGATTCGAACGTGAGACAACACGGTTCGGAAGGTTACAACTCAACCACTACTCCCCCTTTTTATGAGGCAAACCAGGATTATTCTCCTCATTAATGTGTCCTACGAAAATGGAGTTTGTAACAGATCAAAGGACAATTAACTTTGTTCGTTGAAACGTAATGAAAATACTTATTATAATAGACCAGGGGTAGGCAAATTACGGCCGCGGGCAATATGTGGCCCGCCGGAGTGTTTTTTGCGACCTGCGGAAAACCTACAGAAATTAGGGGTGCTTATATTTATATTTTTGAAACTAATTTTAAATATGTAAATAAACTATTGAAATATTTGTTTCTTATCACGTAGGATGAAGAGGCGAAATAAAAGATTGTCTCTACATGTCATTCTAAAAAGTTTAAAGTAAATAAAGATTATTCCAATTGGCAATATATCAAAACATTCAGTTAAAGACACAAACACAGGCCAGTATTTATTTAATGCTATGAAGAAACTGTGTTGAAAGTGTTGGTCGGCTTGAAACAAAAATCCAAATGTATCAATTGATCAGAAGCCCGTGCTTTGACTGATACAAACAGGTTTTTGATAAATTAAAGAACAATATCCCAACCATAAGCACTAAACGGGAAAACTTGTGCAAAGTTATATTGATTAACAAACATATTATTGACCCAATTATCGCAGTAATCAAACTTACAAGAACTAGAGTCGTAACCAAGAAGTACTTGAAGATTGGGAAACAAAACATTCCGATGTTCGGTACCACAGTAACATCCGCTGGCTTAGCATGGACAAGTAATTGAGAAGAATATGAAATCACAAGGAAAAATTCGTTTTGTTCCTTGAAGAACATTGACTGTGACTTTGTTACTAATATATCTAATGAAGAGTAGAAAATAGACTTCATGTTTTTCATTGGATATATGACAATGGGTGGTTTGCACATGAAATGTATGTGCATTTTAAATTTTTAAAAAAGTTTTCCTATTTATCCAGGCAAGTAAGCGAAAACAGATTTTGCCATTTTGCTTTGCTGAAAGGTGAAAATATTTCTAGCGAAATGGTCGAAAAGTACAAACCCTATTTGGATTCCTTTATGTGGAATTTGAAAGCAAATTTTAAGACGTCAAGAAACTTGGAACCAGTTCTCAATACCCCCAGTTTACCATGTAGTGCAGAAGCTGATTAATCTCCAGCGGACATATTTCCAAGTAAATTATGACCTGAAAGAGAAACTCCGGGAGTTGTATAGGTGCCAGAAGCTGTATTTCCACAATTTCAAATAATTTTGCTGCTAAACGTTCACATTATTTGGGTCCACATACATCTGTGAATGCCTGTGAACAATATTTTTTTTTAATAAGCAAGTGTAAGAACAGGTCAATGTGCTGACTGACTGTAAGTTGACATCAGTCAAAGGGATAGCAATTAGTAAGCTAGTGGTGAAATGTTGTAATGTAAAAAGACTATAACACAATTTAGAATGTATATTAGCAAAATTCGTTTCAGAAATCCTTAAATCTTGTAATTCCTCAATGGAAAGTGTATACAAATTAAATGTAAATGTACAATACAAAATAAATGTGAATTAAAAGACACTATACACAGTTAGCAAGCGTATTTTTCCAAATTGTAAGTACTTATTACATATTTATATTTATATATATATAAATGCGGCCCCCCGTTTCCCAAATTGTTTTTATGCGGCCCTCGATAGAAAAATGTTACCCACCCCTGTAATAGACCCAAAAAAATATTTTTAACAGAATTTCATCTCTAAAGTAATTATTTGTATCTCTCGATCTAGATAATTGATACACATTTAAGAAGACTTTTTAATAAGTGAGACTTTTGTTTTCTTTTTTTTTTTTTAGACTGTCCTAAAGGACAATGGGGACAAAACTGTACTAGTGCATGTAACGAAAACTGTTACGACGGAATGTGCAACAATGTGAATGGCAGCTGTGTATTCGGCTGTATTGATGGGTTTCAGCTTCCAAACTGTACACTGAGTAACTATCATCTTTTCACACTTTGTTACATTTTTTTAAACTTAAAGTATGCATAGAAAAATTGTGATTTCATTTTTTTCATTTAGAAATAAATATGTATGCTGTTATTCACATTGTGTGATTAACACTAAATTTTTATATATATTTTTAATATAATTGATGCTTTTTTTTTCTTTGCCTTTTTTAAAACTTGAACTCTTGTGAAATCAAAACATTACATGATGTAAGCTTGTAGTTCTAAAAGGGAGATCATTTTTTCGTATATACTAAGAGTTTAGATTCGTGAAAATGTTAGTTGCCTCACAATGAAAGGAAACATTAGTGTGAACCAGCACAGACTTTATGCATGAAGTTAGAAAATTCCTCTGTCAACGTTTGAATCCAAAAACATCAAAACAAGCATTTCGGAAGCTCACTACCTGGACATGCAACAATGCTATGAAAAATACAGAATAGAAACTCTTAACAGTATAATAAATAACAGTTTCAGGTGTCAAAACTCTAACAGTTTGAAGTGTCGAAACTCTAACAGTTTGAAGTGTCGAAACTCTAACAGTTTGAAGTGTCGAAACTCTAACAGTTTGAAAACTCTAACAGTTTAAAGTATGAAAAATCTAACAGCTTCAAAATTCTTAACAGTTTGAAGTATCAAAACTCTAACACTATACATCTCAACTTAATGCTATCCCAAGCAGTGATCAATTCATTAACTCTTTACGTCCCAGAATGTTTCAAAGGAGCTTACGGAAGAAACTGCTCATCCAATTGCTCGACTACCTGTGACAACGGTGAATGTGATCCAGTCAAAGGGGCTTGCGGGTTAAGTAGGTCCATTTTACATCAAATTTCTAGAGCTAAAAACTTTTCATTAAAATTGTAGCCCATTTGATATGTTATATTATATCTATATAAAATAATTACACTTCTATTATAAATATGATGTTACAGTTAGAGGAATATTTCATTTATTTCGTCTTAACAATAGGAATAAAACATGTTGTAATAAAAGCAAGAATCCATTTTTTAATCCATGTCCTCCTTTGATTTTGAAATTTAATGATAAGAATTACAAAATACCAATATACTAATAAAAACCTTACACTTTCTAAAAATTATAAAAGCTAAATAAAAATTATTATTTGTGTTCGTATACATATAAAAGTTATCTACAAGAGAAAATTTCAATCCATTTAACTTTATATAAGTAATAATTTACAGTATATTTACCATATTGGATATTAATTTAAAAAATTAACTACCATTAATTAATTGACTAATTGAGTATATTTTGTTAATTGATTCATGCTTTCTTAGGTACCACAAATATTTATTTAAAGTATCAACTTGATTGGATAGTGCGTGGTGGAGAAGTTGCGTTAACTTATATTTAAGCGGACTAAACCCAACAAATTTAGACATATTTGTGAATAATTAATAATAATTAAAGCATTTATTTAGCACTACTTTCATGCTTATAGCATGCTCAGAGCGCTTTGGTCCAATCTAATTTGTGGACCAATTGGGGGGGGGGTATCTAGGAGACGGTTTTTCCGTGCTGCCTTTAGGCGCTCAGTAAACACAGTTCTACCCGAATATGTCGAACCTCGAGCCCCTTTTAGTTCTTAAGATCTAAACATGACAGAAAAACAGGCTTTTCCCGTTTCAAGACCCTATTTAAAAAAAAATGTTTTGGCTGTTTTTAGTATATTTATATTCTTGCTGATAACCACATTGTTGATGTGAAACTAGAAAGATTTTTTCCTAATATATATCTATATAATCTATATCTATCTATATCTATCTATCTATCTATATCTATCTATCTATATATAAAGAAATTTGTATAAATCAAATAAGAACATAAAACTAAAATGTTATTTAACCTTGGTTAGGCCAATAATAGAATATGCATATTCTGTTTTCGACCCCTCCACTCAAGAAAACATTTAGTGTCTGGAACAGACACAAAATAGAGCAGTGAGATTCATAACAAACGAATAACACCTTTAGTAAAATCACTAAGATTAGAAAGTTTTAAGGATAGAAGAAAAGAAGTAAAGTAGCAATGATACATAAAACACTGAACCATAATCTTCAAATACAAAAACAAAATTTAATAAAAACTTAGAAAGACACAAAGATATGGTTGTAATTTTCGTTCCATATGCTAGGACAAATTTGTACAAATACTCCTTCTTCCCTAGTGCTATTAGAGCATGGAATGAGTTTGCCAGGAAAACCAGTGACTTGACAGAATTTAGGTCATTGGTTAATATGCATGACTAAATGCATGACGCGTAGGACGTAATCATCTTCTTTTTTGATCTAACGTCTGTATTATATAAGATAAGATAATTGTCACAGTCTCGGTTGACATTGCCTGTTATATGTTCACCTCGTGTCATGAGGGTGAAAGACACGTGAAACTCCTGATATTGAAACATGAAGTAAGAATTACTTAATTGACTTTTAGGGCAGTCAGTAGTATCTTTTTGATCCGGTGCGGACAGTAGTGACTCAGTGAGTCCAGTACTAACTTTGAGTTAGCTAGTATCTTTTGGGCAGTCGAAGCCATTGGTCACTTGAGACAGTACATATATTTCTAGTAGTTAGTTTTCTGTACTGAGGAGTCATTATTGTTACCCGCTGTGATGCGGACGTGATTTAATAATTTCAGTTATATGTATATCTATTCCTGAGGACTTTGTATATTGGATATATTTGATACCGCTGTTATGCCGACGTAGTTATATTGCAACTGGATATTTTGGTGTAACAACTAGAAGTGCAGTACATTAGTTTTATTATTGAATAAACCTTATATTATCTGCTCAAGATCGCCTTGTATACTATTTATGTTTGTTGCTTGCTAAATGGACACACAAACCCAGCATTCTTCAACTATACACAACAATAGTGTTACAATAATATATACATATATTCTATTTATATGTATAAGTATGTATAGCATACTATAATAACAAACTATATATATATATATAGGTCTTGTTTTGCGTACCGGCACCTTTTTGAAGAAAAATATTACTTTTCTTGTATTTTAACGTATATTATTAATTTTTAGTAGTTAAAAGTTAGGCAATCAGCTACTGAGTACCGGCACCTAATTACTGAGTCTCAGCACCTATTTTTTTTTTTTTTTTAAAAAGCACTGTACATATATATATATATATATATATATTATATATAAACCAGTTTTGTTTTTACCTTGCTTTGGGGCGGGGGGTGGGGGGGGGGTCGTTCTGCTATTGCTTTGTTATTTAAATAAATGGCATCTTTGCTGTTTAAATAGTTAAAATCTATGTTGAGATACCTAATCGACACCTAAATCTAGTCAACTCTCTTGTTGTGGGGCAAAATTACATATCATATATCATAAGATCAATGTTAAAGGATGTTCATGCCGAGTTTTATTAAGATTGGTCAAACGATTTTAAATTTCTATAAGGGACATACATACATACTCATTAAATTCTACTTTATATGATGCATATATACTTTGTTTGTGCACCATCCACTATAGGTTTACTGAAACACCTTTTTTTTTTTACTTTACACAAAAATACGATTTCTAATTCTATGCACATCGGCATAAAATTGCTGTCACGAATCGACACTATAAGCTAATTCAACCAGGTTCTAGAAGCCAGAGCAAAAACGTATATTATAATCATCCAATCAGGGTAGGAGATCACGGGGAAAAAATAGCATAGTCAGTTTCTAGAAGGTCACGGTGCATAAAATGTTTAGAATAGAAGTTTCTAGAAGGTCACGGTGAATAAAATGTTTAGAATAGAAGTTTCTAGAAGGTCACGGTGAATAAAATGTTTAGAATAGAAGTTTCTAGAAGGTCACAGTGAATAAAATGTTTAGAATAGAAGTTTCTAGAAGGTCACGGTGAGTAAAATGTTTAGAATAGAAGTTTCTAGAAGGTCACGGTGAATAAAATGTTTAGAATAGAAGTTTCTAGAAGGTCACGGTGAATAAAATGTTTAGAATAGAAGTTTCTAGAAGGTCACGGTGAATAAAATGTTTAGAATAGAAGTTTCTAGAAGGTCACGGTGAATAAAATGTTTAGAATAGAAGTTTCTAGAAGGTCACGGTGAATAAAATGTTTAGAATAGAAGTTTCTAGAAGGTCACGGTGAATAAATTGTTTAGAATAGAAGTTTCTAGAAGGTCACGTTGAATAAAATGTTTAGAATAGAAGTTTCTAGAAGGTCACGGTGAATAAAATGTTTAGAATAGAAGTTTCTAGAAGGTCACGGTGAATAAAATGTTTAGAATAGAAGTTTCTAGAAGGTCACGGTGAATAAAATGTTTAGAATAGAAGTTTCTAGAAGGTCACGGTGAATAAAATGTTTAGAATAGAAGTTTCTAGAAGGTCACGGTGAATAAAATGTTTAGAATAGAAGTTTCTAGAAGGTCACGGTGAATAAAATGTTTAGAATAGAAGTTTCTAGAAGGTCACGTTGAATAAAATGTTTAGAATAGAAGTTTCTAGAAGGTCACGGTGAATAAAATGTTTAGAATAGAAGTTTGTAGAAGGTCACGGTGAATAAAATGTTTAGAATAGAAGTTTCTAGAAGGTCACGGTGAATAAAATGTTTAGAATAGAAGTTTCTAGAAGGTCACGGTGAATAAAATGTTTAGAATAGAAGTTTCTAGAAGGTTACGGTGCATAAAATGTTTAGAATAGAAGTTTCTAGAAGGTCACGGTGAATAAAATGTTTAGAATAGCAGTTTCTAGAAGGTCACGGTGAATAAAATGTTTAGAATAGAAATTTCTAGAAGGTCACGGTGAATGAAATGTTTAGAATAGAAGTTTCTAGAAGGTCACGGTGCATAAAATGTTTAGAATAGAAGTTTCTAGAAGGTCACGGTGAATAAAATGTTTAGAATAGAAGTTTCGAGAAGGTCACGGTGAATAAAATGTTTAGAATAGAAGTTTCTATGATTCTGGAAAGAACGATTTAGAAAAGTATCAATTAGGGGAACGTTAGTTTGTCCGGGTCGTTTCATTGTAACAGTCTTTGCTTAGTAACGGTCATGTGTTTATAATGAGTTTAAACATTAGTTGAAATTATGCTAGTTGAAGTTGTTGCTGTATCTTTAATTTGTTTAAATGACAAGTTAGATCAGTTGAAGTTTAATAGTATCTAGAGATTAAAGTCAAGTCGGTAATGAATTGAAAGTATAAGTCTATGTTTAGTTTGAAGAAGTTGAATCAAGAAGAAAGAAAAAAACACAGATGCTTCTTCAGTTTGTTATCAAGTTGTTTATATACATCTCCGGCAAGATGGTTCTATTTGAACCATAATTAATATAAGAAGAAATGTCAAGAGATAAAAGAGCATAAATCATCACATATATATAAAGACTTGATGAACATCGGCTTGCTATAGCATTACAAATTCACATTTCGCAAACAAAAAAAGAGTCTGGCCAAAGAAAGAGATCTTTTCTAATGCTCAAACAAATTATTTATCACGCCTACTATTCAAAAACCCCATTCACTAGATGGTAATTAAATCGAATCCATATTTTGTGGAGTTACTCTACTTGAGCCTTTGCCCATCTACCCCATAACAGAGTCCACCACATCTTGCGACACCCGTAGGAATAGATCTCATTTACTAAAACGAACGGTCACGTAATGCCCATGGATAAAACAACGGAAAATATGATCACGTGATATCCAAGCTTGATTCTAATTAGGTTGTAAATTGTATAGAATGGGGGAGCACGTGACTCAAGGTTGTTTATTTTCGATTGGTGAATGTCCATTGGCTAAACGACTGAGACAAGTGAGAGACTCTAGTACTTAATTTCTACGTGCAATGTATTCAGTACTTTGGAAGACTACTCCAGATTATGGCTTCACAATTTCCTTAGGTTGTTTGTAAGGCTTTAGATAAGTAAAACGAATTTTATCAATCTAACAAACGCAAAATAATATCCAATTACAAAGGTTCCATTTTACAAAGCTTTAATCAACTCACTGTCTGTCTGATAAAAAGTGTGTAAACTTTTTAATATAGCTTTTATAAAGCTCAACATTCATGCTTATAGCATGTTAAGAGTGCTATGGTCTAGTCTCATTTGTGGACTAGTGGGGGGAGAGAGTATTTGGGAGAAGGTTTTCCATGCTGCCTTTAGGCGCTCACTAAACACACATAGGTAGCCAAGTTCAATCCCAAGCGTAGTTAGCCTTTCGGCCATACATCCCACAACTTCAACCTCACACAATTATTCTTTGGCATACAGAAGACATGAATCGATTTTAAAAAAGTAAACAATATATCAATTAATTACTAGTAATTAATTATTTTGTTTAATACCAACAACGGAAACTAGTCCTTCAGTATTAGTGAATTTTGTTGGATTTTGTCCATTTTGTCATCACATATGTTAGCAGCTATGCTGACATAATTTCTCCCACACACATTCTCAGATCAAGTTGCAACTTTAAACAATTATTTATTCTAGCTAACAAAACATGAATTAATAAAAAAAAATACCCATTCAGTCAATTAATTATTTGTAATCATTTTTTTAATATCATATTATTATTGAAATACTATTGATCGATATAGTTTTAAATGAGGAGTTCTTCTCCTTTAGATATTTTTTAAAAAGGATTTTTTTTTTAGTTTGTTTATTTTTCTTGTATTTTCTAGAGGCTACAGATGATAGCTCTGGTGCATCTACGGCTATAGGGATCGTGCTAGCTTTACTAGTTGTGATAATAATTGTGATTTCAATTATCATGTTCAGAAGGTTTGTAGTCATTGCATATTTAAAAAAAAATATATAGTATTCATTGCATTATTCTGTCATTTCATTTTCCTTATATTTTGTTCATGCAAAATGTGTTGATGTTTTTTTTTTTTTTTTTTTTTTTTTAATAAGTGAGTTGCAAATCTATTTGCTATATTAGTCCTATTTATAAACAAAATCTTTAATAGATTTTAGCAAAAAGGATATTTTGTTTCTTAATAAATATTTTTGTTAGCGTTTATTTTCACAGTTAACTAAACAATATCAAGGACGCTAATATAAACTTCACCGTTGCAAAGAAAATTTAATTAGAATTTTAACGATATTTCAAAGCGTGGTCGTTGATTTTCCTATCAAATCTCATTTTTTTGTTACCGCTAGTATCTTGCTTATTCGTTTCAATAAGTTTGAAGTCGTAGAATGAAAGTCTATTGCACCCTCGATATTAAAATTATTTTCCGCTAAGTTGGACTTAGAATTAGATTTTCTTGCTCTGTTGGGCGCATTGGGTGGCTAGTTGTCTCCACAAAGAGCTGTCACTGACAATGTCTGATTCAGCTATAAGAGCAGGGCCGGTCCTGGCATTTGCCTGGGCCCTATGCGTAACGAATAGCGCAGGGCCTATTCTGGGTAGGGATAAGCATAATGTCGAAATTAAGATTTTTTAAAAATTAGAAAATACTTTCGTCTTTTCAATAAATTTTTATTAAATGAAAGCTCAAAATGCTTTTTTTTTTTTATTTATTTGCACCCCAAAAATGACAATCTTGTCCATTTGGGGTTTTCAGGAGATTTTAATAATTTCAAGAGATTTCTAGGATTTTTCTTATATTTTGCCTTTTCAGGATATTTCCTGGAGGCTCTTGAAAATCAGGAGGATGCGGAAACCCTGTTATTATATATACATATTAGTTATAATGGTTTAATTTAAGAATTTACACCTCGAATTAGCTCGGGGCCTTCGAACGAGTGGGTCTCAATGCGACCGCACAGATTGCAGTAGTCTAAGGCAGGCTCTGTATACGAGAACGCTGAGAAAAAAAATGTTTTTGCGGAGCCAAAAAGTGCAAACAATGTATCAAAATACCTTTAAAAAGCAAAGCACATCAAGACTTTCTTATTTTTCACACCGGATACACCGAAAACGAGCTATTTATAGTTATTCCTCCGTGTAGTAATATTTCAATACATTTATTTTTACTAAAACTTTAAGGAAGAAAAGATTGCAACAAGGAAACTTGTCTGCCCTTGAAAGATTAAGTAAAGAAAATTTGGCGTCTGCTGAAATTGTAAACGCAGGTCAGTTAAATTTATTCATGCATGTCTAATTATTATAACAGCATTATCATCAGCATTTTTACCAAAGTGTCAGATGTCAGGAAAACATGTACACCAGATAGTGTCATCGATGAAAATTTAAAACGAAAGGAAGCTAACACAAAATCCTTTTAGAAACAAAGTCTATCTAGGGGAATAAACCGCAGAATCACTGCTATATGTCACAATACTACAGAAATAAGCTCCCCTTTTCTATAAAAAGAAAATTAATTAATCACTACTAATTGATTTACTACCTGGTAAATGTTTTGATTAATTCATATTTTGTTAGGTACAAAAAATAATTGTGTAAAGTTTCATTTTCATCAGAAAATGGAAATATGAAAAAATACGTGAGCAAAACTTGTACTAGAAAGACACAGAATTGATATATTTTTTTTTAAAGTAGCGGGTAATAGGACGGGTATATAGTGCATGTTTTCCTTCAGGATTGGAGAGTTCTTAAATGAAAATAACTTCCAAATTTTTATTTCTTAAAAAGTACCCCTTTCAAAACATCTATACGTCACATCTATTTCTTTGGCCAATGGTATAACTTAGCTATTGTACTGTATGGTATAACTTAGCTATTGAACTGCAATGGTATAACTTAGCTATTGTACTGTATGGTATAACCCAGTTATTGTACTGTATGGTATAACTTAGCTATTGTACTGTATGGTATAACTTAGATATTGTACTGTATGGTATAACTTAGATATTGTACTGTATGGTATAAAATGCTTTATCTATCTCCCTTTAATATTGTACTGTATGGTATTACTTAGCTATTGTACTGTATGGTATAACTTAGCTATTGTACTGTATGGTTTAACTTAGCTATTGTACTGTATGGTATAAAATGCCTTATTTATCTCCCTTTGATTAAATCAAATCGATTGTTGTTTTTTATTTGGAAAAAAAATGTCAGGGTCTTCCGCTCCTTCTTTACTCCAGGCTTCCTGGCTTCTAAATCTGGCCTCGTTTCAACTGACTTAGTAGTGTTCTATAGGATCCCTTTCCTGCATACATTCTCACCTCAACATTAGTATATATATATGAAAATGTTTACTTTTGATATATATTTGTTTGAATAGAAACAAAGATAGATACAATAAAGAATGAAATTGAGAATCCAAAGATCCCAGTTGAAGAAGACCAACCCTACAATGAAGTGGTCGAGGTGGAAGACACTTCAATAAAAGTGGAGTACTTTAACTCTTTCATGGCTTCCAAAGATGAAAACTTCTTCATCAAACAGTTCGAGGTATATTTTATTATTATTTTATTTTTTTTTATTTTGAGGTATATTTTATTATTATTTCTTTTTATTTATTTCTTTACTAATAACTTTTTTTTCTGTGGCATTTCACGTCTCAAGAGATAATCATTTTCCTAAGCAACTTCTAATGTGACTATTTAATTTCCCCTTTTAGACCTTTGGGTGAACTCAGGGGCACCCTAAAAATTCCGAAATTCAAAATTCCAGTCTTCACAGAGATTCGAACCCAGGATCCCAGGTTCGGAAGCCAAGCGCTTAAACAATCAGCCACTGCGCCGTGACTGTTTAGGCCAACCCTTGATACACATCTGCGGTCACAGGTTAGGCATGTGTAATCACCGGGGACTGTTGCATTTTCACTCTTCTTTCTACTTCTGCTGTGTATTGCATCTGCAATCCAGGTTCCATTCTTTATGCTCGCTCTCCATATCCAGTGCCACTTTTTCCCAGCTGTTAGTGTCGATTTTCAAGAGCTTCATTTTGCATTTACATACATCCGTATACCTTGAAAGTGGACGACCAGCGGCTCTCCTGCCTTCTACCAGATCACCATACAAAATGCGTTGTGAAAGTCTACCTTGTCGCATTCTGAGAACATTACCAAGCCAGCCAATACGTCTGCTGCTGATAACAGAGCGGATGTCCTGGCACCCTGCTCTATGCAGCACTTCATCATTGGTTATTTTATCTTGTCAACTTATTTTAAAGATCCCTCCTAAGCTATAAACACAGACTCACAACATACAAAGTCAACACATTATCTTATGTGTGTCTTTTTCAACAGAAAATTCCAGAAGTCAATAATGTTACTCAACATGTTGGTTTAAATCCAGAAAATAAAATTAAAAACAGATATAAAAACATTTGTCCATGTAAGTTTTTTTCTATATTGGTAAAACGTTGTTTTTTTTTTTATATATATTTTAAAATACTGTCTCTGCTAGGTCCAAAAAAAAGTTTTTTTTTCTGAATTGAAGAGCTCATTATGTCAATTAATTAATGTAAAATGGATGAAAATAGTTTTTAAAAATTTCAAAAGAGTTAAATCAAACTTAACAAGAATTATTATCGTAAATTAAATAAGATGGATGAAACGTTACGATATAATATGTTGTTTGTACAGATGATCATTCAAGAGTACACCTGGCAACAGATCCAGACAAGAAAGAATCAGATTATATCAATGCTTCCTATATAAGAGTAAGTATTTCCTATCGTCCTTTACATCTCTAAATCAAGCTATTGTTCATTACTATTCTGATGTTATCGAAGTAACTACTGCATTTCTCATTAATCTTCAAACTCGAAGACAAGCCTTATTATAATTATTATTGGCAGTAGTAATAGTAGTAGTATTTTAGAAGCAAAGTTTCCCCTTCAGACCTTGCGATCTATGAAGCAGATGATGTAAAGGTCATCTGTTTCTGTGGCCCACAGTTAACGAGAGTGTCATGTGGCCAGCACAACAACTGACCGCGTCTACTTTTCCCATTAGAACTGGGTTGTCTCAGAGGTGCTCTAAAAATTAATTTAAAAGCCATCAGTTGCTTTGGCCCACAGTTACTGAAGGTGTCATTTCCCCATAAGAGTAGGGTGGACTCAGAGTCACCCTAAAGATTCCGAAATAAAAAATCCAAGTCTTCAAAAGGATACGAACCTGGGACTTCCGTTTGGGAATCCAAGCGCTTTACCACTCAACCACTGTGCTGCCCTTAAATTATGGCTCAGGAAATGCATTTATTATTTTAAAATAGCAAATCTATCTATAGCTTTGAAAAAAAATACAAAAATATAAAAGTACTGAGAAGAAGTAAATAAAACTTCTATTTCTAATCAAAACAAACACTTAATGGGATAGAACAATCGATCTGACGTTAAAGTTACATTGTTTATTAATACTTACAAAATGACCTATTAAATAATTAATAATACACCTATTTTCTATTCAATCACACACCATTTTAGGCAACATTTTAAGCAGTTATTTTAGGCAAACGTCTGAACATATTACAGATTGTAAAATATTACTAGAATAAGGTTAGATCAACATCTTAAGAAAGCTTTTTAGTCACACAATGTAGGTAAACATATTTAGACAAAAAAAAAAACAACCACTGGACGCGAAAAAAAAAAAATAGAAAAATGAAAAGTCAAACGCTTTGACAAATAATTTAGACAAGCTCTTTGGAAGACAAGTTTTATATGTTCTTTATGTTGTTTTTTTTCAGGGTTTCAAAAATGATATAAAATTTATTGCTGCTCAAGGTTTGTGTTTATGCCTTATATTGTGTACATTTAAAAAGAATTATTGATTTTAATTACACTGGGGGGGGGGATGAGTAGAATTAATTATTTCTTACTATCTTTATACTGGATTTGTTTAGAAAATTCAAAAAAATAAAAAGCCTTTATAGAGCAGACATGGACAAATAAAACATTAACTTTGATCCGATGACGGGTGTGGGAGAAATAATGTGTATAAGATTGTACGAGACAGACATATAGGTACACGTAATTTCTCACTAAACCATTATCGGACCAAGCTGAACATTAAAAATAAATTATGTAATGTATCTAACAATATAAATCATAAAAAAATACCAATTAGCCAATTAACTATTGGCATTTATATTTTTTGAAATCGGAAAAAGAAAATAACCTCTACATCACTGAGATATATAGGTATAAGAGGGCAGTTCTTCCCCTTGAAAAAATTTTTTTTTCTTTAAATGTTTTTAAATTCATTTTTGCTTGTTTTTAAATTGATTTTAACACGAAACTTTTTTCATGCTTATAACATACTCGGGACGTTGAGGTCCTAAATTGTGTGGCCAAGAAAGAGGTTTCCGTAGTTTCTTTGGGAGCTCATCAAATAACAGCTTAGCCTGAGTCAAGATTCAAAGTCTTGATAGACGAGAATCGGTTATCAACAGACATTCCACAGAAGTAGACAAACAGTAGCTTTCCATTTGGTTTCAGCTTTGTCTCGCACGACCCACTGTAAGAGAGGGTATTTTAATTATCGTATTCATTACTCTGATTCATTATTCAAACTCTGATCCAACTTTCAGGTCCTCAGAAAGCGACGTTGAATGATTTCGTCAAAATGTTACTGGAACAAAAAGTCGATGTGGTCGTGATGTTGACGGAACTGGTGGAAGACACAAAGGTAGGGAGCCAGGACACATACATGCACAGTTTTCACACACATACATAAATTATAGCTTTTAGATTGCGCTACTTTCACGCTTATAGCATGTTCAGAGCGCTTTGGTTCAATCTCATTTGTGTGTAGGGGGAGAGGTATTTGGGAGTAGGTTTTCCGTGCTGCCTTTAGGTGCTCAATAAACACAACTCTGCTCGAGTCGGGTGTTGAACCTCGAGACCTTTTTACGGGTAGCCAAGTTCAAGCCAAGCTCAAGCGTACTTAGTCTCTCTCGACCACGCTTTTCAAAATAGACACATTAAGAAATGCACAGGCAAAGAATCAAACATTTTGTTTACTTAGTAAATAAGCAATAACTCAAACTCTTGTAAAAAAAAAAAAAGTCAAAGCAACAAAAACATTTATGAATCGACCTTGAGAGCACTGCCAGGTAGACAGTTCCCGAGTTATCTTCTGAATTTCATTCCAAAAAACGGTACAACATAAATGGTACAAAACTTGACGCCTAAATTTTAAGCATTTAAACAACACTTTTTACACTTACTTATTAAAAAAAACACATATGCAAGGCCGGATTTAAGTAAGCCTATCTAAGGGAAGGAACTCTACACACACAGCTGTATCCCTATAAAAATGGATTAGTTATTTTACTTTTTAATTTAAAAAATAAATTATTACCAATAATTAATAGACAAATTGGTAAATTTAAAACAAAAATTGATTCATAATTTGTTAGGTACTATAAATACGTTTCAACTTTATCCAAGAATGTGTGTGAGAATTAACGTGTACAATTTTGTAAGGGGACAAAATCCTACATATTTAGCAATTTCTGTAAATACTAAAGGATTAACTTCCCGTTTTGGTATTAAACGAAATAATTAATTACTGTAATTAGTCAACCAATTAGTTAATTTTTCTTTTTCTTGAGTCCGAGTATTTTTTGGCCAATGAATAATTGTGCAAATTTTCAACTTTTTATCAGACTCAAAAACAGACAGAGTTCATATCAGCTTTGTAAAATGGCTTAAATGTAGCCTTTTTACTTAGATAAATGTAAAATTCAACCTAAGGAAATTGACTCTAAATATAGAATGTTACTAATTAATTACTATATATTATTCGATAATAGTTCTTTTTTTTTAATTATTAAAGGTCAAATGTGAAAGATACTGGCCAGAATCGGACAAAATGAAAGCGGGACAAATCAAAGTCAAGCTGGGCTCAACGCAAGTGTTCGCTGATTATACTATTAGAAACCTGGAGTTATCAAAGGTCAGATATAGTGTTATTTTCGTAACCTTAAGACTTCTATATGATACTTATTCTTGTTCTCGTCAAATAGTTTAGATTGATGCACTCTAATAAAGATACATTTTAGATTTACTTAGATCCTTCCGCGTCATTTTGGCGCAAAGGTGAGAGAGCTATCTACTCAAAGATTGATCATAGGCGACTTCCAAAGCATCTTTCCAACTGGATTTGATCTCGTCTAAGAAAGTGCGACGCATTTTTAGACCTGGACGATCATGTTTTCACTACCCTACCTCCGTATTATCGCTGACTTTGGTAAACGTGTCTTTTCTTTGTCTAAGGACAGGCTATCTCGCGACAATCTCACACCACGTTTGGTCACCATTTCATTTAACCCTTAAAAAGCATGTAGTAGTTTAGCCTCTAAACATCAGAATTGTAATTCCATTTCGTATGCACTCATTTTAACGCAGCTCAGCACTTTAAGGGTTAATGGGTGAATGTCTGTACAGGAAATGATTTCTCTACTGTTGATACGGTTTCGTTTTGTTATATCTACGACCTTTTTAGTCACCTCTGTTCGCATAGAGGAATTCCACGCAGAGGCATAGTTAGGGGGGGGGGGGGCATGGGGGTACGATACCCCGGGCGCAACCTTCAGGGGGCGCAAAAAAATAAAATTATTGTAGATAGTTTAGTTAAGTAATACATTCTAAGATTATTTGAATCATATTATTATTAATTTTTTTTTATTTATTTATAAGCCTATATTGCAATGTGATGTTCATAGAAACTGGGTGGTGGGGGTGCCAATAAAGTAACTAGCCCCGGGCGACAATTTTGCTCACTACGCCTCTGCTTCCACGTCTCGGGAGCCTAGGCGGTCGTTGGTGGATCGTATTATGGAGGGCAAGCTTGATTTCAGACGAATTAATAGTTTGTCCAGATAAGCGGTAGATATAAAAGATGAACATAAATAATAAACATTGTTTAAAAAATATGAATAATGTATAGTCTTTGTATCTGAGGGATAAAGAAATGTGCAGTAGTTCACATCGATACACAGACCCTTATTTGACCTATATTTAGTTTCTCAATCTGTCGCAGATACAATTATTCAAATAGAACGCTGGTGGACTTATAAATAATGTTTCATTGTTCAAGATGACCTACATCCTTGTCCAAACCTCCTGCAGGTTGACGGGGCATGGCAGCGGGCAGGGTATGAACCCGGGACAATCAAGACGACCGAACGACAGTCCAGCGCGCATACAACATAACCAGGCAGCTACTGGACTTACATATTTCAGTTCCAAGTCGATAGAAAAACCACTATTGAGAACATTCGTAAAGAAAAGTGAATTTAATTTTGAAATATTTAATAATGATTTAATAAAGAAGTCAATTTTTCAAACAATGAATTTTTAAAAAAATCTTTCAGAAAGGGGGAACAACTCATTCCCTTACACAGATTCATTTTACATCCTGGCCAGACAAGGGAGTTCCCACAACACAGTGGAGTTTAGTGGATGTGGAAAACCACGTGAACTTTATTAAGACTAACAAGCCAATCGTGGTCCACTGTAGGTAGGTATCGTAGTCTACTGTAGGTAGATATCGTAGTCTGATGTAGATAGGTATCGTAGTCCACTGTGGGTAGGTATCGTAGTCCACTGTAGGTAGGTATCGTAGTCTACTGTGGGTATGAAATGTAATCCACAGTAATTAGTTATCGTAATCCACTGTAGGTTGATATCGTAGTCCACTGTAGGTAGGTATCGTAGTCTACTGTATGTATGAAATGTAGTCCACAGACGGTAGCTATCGTAGTCAACTGTTGGCATGAAATGTAGTTCACAGAAGGAAGCTATCGTGGTCCAATGTAGGTATGAAACGTAGTCCACAGAATGTAGATATCGTAGTCCAGTGTAAGTATGAAACGTAGTCCACAGAAGATAGCTATCGTAGTCCACTATATGTATGGAACATAGTCCACAGAAGGTAGCTATCGTAGTCCACAGTAGGTGTGTAACGTAATCCACAGAAGGTAGCTATTGTAGTCCACTGTATGCATGAATCGTAATCCACAGAAGGTAGCTATCGTAGTCCACTGCATGTATGGAACGTAGTCCACAGAAGGTAGCTATCGTAGTCCAGTGTAGGTATGGAATGTATTCCACAGAAGGTATCTATCATAGTCCACAGTAGGTATGAAACGAAAATTCCACATTGGGTAGCTATCGTAGTCCACTGTATGTATTTAAGGTAGTCCACAGTATGTATGAAATGTATTCCACAGAAGGTAGCTATCGTAATCCATTGAAGGTATGAAACGTAGTCCACAAAAAAATGTAGCAATGGTAGTCCACTGTAGGTATGAAACGTAATCCTTAGCAGATAGGTATCGTAGTCCATTGCATATATGTATCATAGTCTACAGTAGGTAGGTATTATTGCCAACTGTAGAAAGGTATCTTTAACCACTGTACGTAGGTATCCTAGTCCACTATCTAGTAGCTATCGTATGACTAAGTGCGTAGTACACAGTGCTGGATTTATTTAAAATAAATCTCTTATGAACTATGAATAAGAAAAAAATGCCCTTGACTGATTAGTGCATAATTGCATAGTTTGAATTAGGACCTAACGTTTTAAAGTGTGTGTGTCTGGGGGGGGGGGGGAAATTATTTTCTTCGTGTTCTTTGCGTGTATTTTGTGAATAAGAAAAGCTGGCAGACTTAACTATATTAGATAACCCAACCTACTTAGTACGGTAATGCTGAGACATAACACTTCTAGAGCATGGTACATTAAAAACTAAAAAATGTGAATAGCAATGAAACAAAAAAATATGACTAATATGCACAAATGAACCAATGTAAATTTATGATTCTTTCATAACGGGGGCACCACTGCACACTGTCACTCTACATTCTCTCAATTGACAGGCCCGACTATTTCTTGATGATATCTTCCTATTACTTTTTAAAGGATTTAATTATGTGATTGGCGCCAATGACTGAACTTAATCAAATGAAATATTGAATTAAATTGCCAACTGTTAGGAAAAATTGTATTTATACAGTTTTAAAATTTGATTAAGATGTTTTGTTTTATTTAATCTTTTTAGTGCTGGAGTTGGTAGAACTGGTACATTTATAGCCCTGTACAACATCATGAGACAAGCAGAAGAGACTGGACTTGTAGATTTTTTCAAAACTGTTTCCAAATTAAGAGAAGACAGGATCTTCATGGTTCAAACACATGTACGTGAACTCGACTTATACACACGTTTCAAGTTATGATAACTTATTATTTTATTTAACAATTTTATCTTTGGTATTGTTTACTTTTTTATTTTCATTATTAATAAACTTCCACCCCCCTTGTACAATACATCTCCCTTTCAAGTAAAGCTCCTGTATCATAGTTTGGGCTACTTAAAACAGTAAGGGGAGGAGCGGTGGCTGAGCGGTAAAGCGCTTGCCTTCTGAACCGCGGTCCAGGGTTCGAATCCTGGTGAAGACTGGAAATTTTAATTTCTGAATTATCGGGCGCCTCTGAGTCTACCCAGCTCTAATGGGTACCTGACATCAGCTGGATGAAGTAAAGGCGGTTGGTCGTCGTTGTGCTGGTCACCTGGCACCCTTGTTAACAGTTGGCCACAGAAACAGATGAAACTTTACTTTTCTTTTTTAAAAAAACAGTTAGGCCCAGAAATGAAGAGATTAGAAGCAGGACTACTGCAGTAATTAGACCCAATACCTGCCACTGACAAAAAACGCAAACTTAACTCTATGACCATATTACAAGGTCGTCAGGGCTTGCAAAGACCTTCTTTCTAGGAACATTACCAGGAAAAAGAAGAAAAGGCAGAAAGCTGAAGCGACGGGAAGACAACGTTAAAGAATGGACAGGCCTGTCATTGAATGAAATTCTATTCAGAGAGGAATGGAGAAAGACGGTCGACAGATCTTGTGTGGTGCCCCAACGGATAGGTGAAGGTGAAGAATGCCAAGCATTGTTTCAGACTGGGAGCCATAGAAATATCTGAAATATGTGTTATAGGTAACATCACCAATACAAAATCACCAAGTCATGTCCAATGAAGCTGACTCTACTCAAAAACGGGTTCTTTAAACTGAGGGTACCATGGCGTCACAGGCTGTAATTGGCCGCAGGTCTTAACTCTGGACATCACTGCTTTAAACATCAAAAGAAAGAAGATTCCATCAGAAGTTTGAGACTTATTATTCTAGAAATCCAATAAGTCAGCAGTCTACTAGGGTTTGATCTGACCAGTAGTAAACGAACAAACTAGATCTAAAGGCCTATTATTGGAATATTATACAGTGCAGTAGATCTATAGCAGGCCTATACATTCACTTAACCAGGATTCTTTCTCTGGTACAAGGGAGAAAGGAGGCACAATAAAAAAAATTGTTCCATTGTTTTTTAATCTAAAAGTCATTAGTTAGGAATAGAATAACAATCGCTCTATGTCTATAAGTTATGTACAGGTGGTATTGTCCAATTAACTCTTTCTCTCCATAATTATTTACCACATTCTGGTGGAATCAACGCTGATATCGTCAGTTAGGAGAGAAAGAGTTAAATTGCTTTTCCTGTTTTCCTCTTACTCTTAAATGAGAGCTGCACATCAGAGCAAAAAAATATATAAAAAATCACGTTTCATAATGGCAGACATACACGTTTCTTTAATACTATTTTTATAGATTCATTTAAATTTAATTATTTAATAGCAATGAATATCTTAGATAAAAAGCGTCACTGAATAGGTCGTCTGTACTAAATCTTTTTTTTTAAGCCATTTACATTCTTAGCCACGCCCAGAAAGGTGTACGCAAGAGACTGAGAGCTTTCATTTACATAATCAACAAATCAGGCAGGTTTGATAACTCCCTTGCTGACCAGTGGTCTGTGACATCCTCCCTCCCACGCAATGCGAGACCAACCGTTACAGCAGTTTTGAACACTGACCTTTCACTTCGCAACCTGTTGGTAGGTTGCCACGTCACAGGTTTGTACGGCAGACAAGCTATTAGTCTCCACCATCGGTTGCCAGGTCACAGGTCAGAGTTCAGGCCTTTCATGTCGATTAGTTTGGCCTCACGTCGCCTTTTGTTGCGTTTGTCCCGCTTGGTGGCCACGCCCACCAATCACGCGAGGTGTAACTCGGTCAATAACACAATGATAGAAAGAAGAAATGTCCATTACTTTCTAAGTGTGTCTGTTCTTTCTCTCCCTCTAGTCTCAGTACATGTTTCTCCACGAAGCTGCCCAGGTCGCTATTGTCTGCATGAGAACCACACTCACCATCCACGACTTCAATGACAAGCTTAAACTGTTAGAACAGAATCATTTAGGAAAAACCAAATTAGAATCAGAATTTAAGGTTTGTAGTTTCAGCTTGTAAATTGATGTTTCTCTTGTCAATAGTATTGATACAGCTTTATTATTACTATGATAGGCTATATGTGTTTTTATGTGTGTTTATAATTCATTTTTAATAAATCAAATAAGAATTTTATGTTTAATGGTTAATCCAGAACTAAATGTCCCTAAACACACTAACCCACATCCAAAGTCATTTTAAGTCCTTTGGCATAAACAAAAATCAGTCTGGGAAAAAAAATGGTTAGTCAAAGGGGAGTGGAACAGGTTTGCAACAATATTTTCTATTGATATTAGAAGAACAAAATCCACATCAAGTTATTCCACTTTCTAATTTAGTGTGTATTTAAAAATAAATATGCCCATTTCTAATCAAAACAACTTTGAAAGATAAAGATCAGGTATTTACCCCCCCCCCCCCGCCCGCCCTCCAATTATTAAAAATAACCATGACCACAAACAAAAAAATATATAAAAAATTCCATTGCTCACTTATAACAGACTAGACATTGTTTGTCATTGTTTGTTCCTCTAAGGGTCTCTGCGAGATATTTGATCATCAAATGAACGACGACAACAAAGATGAAACTGATGACAATGTTTATCAAAATTCAGATTTGGGTAAGTGAAAATATTTTTAAAGCCCCGTATTAAATACTTATATATATATTTTTTAAAGTGCTTTTAAAATTTACTTTTATGGCTTTCTTCGGGCATTCTATTTTTTTTTTTTCATCGGGTTCAGTAGTACGTAGTGTTCTTTTCGACATACAGTGTATGACGTTTTATGTTGATGGAATTGTTTACGAGGCCGAAAATTAACCAAAAATCATATATTTCATGTGGCTCCGTTTGTGAACAATATAATTGGATACATCCACTACACTCAAAGATATTGCTGGAAGGCTGATTGAAAACCTTTTTGTTTTTTCACTAACCTAATCTATCTTCAGCGGTAGCTTTCTTTTGACCTCAAATGTTTGTCCCGAGTCTTTGTAGTTTTACTCCAACGCTTGTTTTAATAGCATCACAAGGAAATCGACCTCTTTCTATGATGTAGTTTAAAATAAATGTACGTTTTAACATGTAATATATTTATTGGTTTGTAACCAAATCATGATGAACGCCGGAGGCACAAGTTTATTTTTAATGAATGATTACCTTATGCAACGGCGATATTTTTTTTTTGAGTTGTTGAGCTTAAAGGGAACACTACCAGGAAAAAGAAGAAGAGGCAGACAGAAAGTGATGGGAAGACAATGTAAAAGAATAGACGCGCATGTCAATGAAATAGGTTCTATTCAGGGTAAAAACAGAGAGAAACGCAGAGTGACGGTCGACAGATCCTATGTGGCGCCCCAACGGTTTTAACAGGCTAAGTCTCTTAGCAATAGGTGAAGGTGATGGGGATAGTGAAAGAAGCAAGACCTAAGAGAAACGCCCCCCCCCCCACACACACCCTTTTTATTTGGACCATAAATTCAGGCATACCATGTCTTTTGTTGGAAAAAAAAAGAGAGAGAGAGATATCTGGAGAGCTCTTGCAAATGTTTAGGGACACACATTCTTCCAATCAAATGACGCGTAGGACGTAATCATCTTCTTTTTTGAAAAAACGTCTGTATTATATAAGATATAAGATAAGAATGTTGAGGATAATACAATCTTCCAAATGTTGAGGATAACACACTCTTCCAATTGTTGAGGATAACACACTTCAGCCTTTCCAAAGAATAAAAAGAGGACTTTAAGAGACCCCCTTCCCTTCTGCAACTTGTTTTTTGTAGTCAAGTGACATATTGCGCTCTTTCTTCTATATCTTCTGACACAAAAAGTCAATGTCATAGATTTCTATTTTTTAAAAAGTTCCAGAAAAGGTAAGAAAATGTTTACATTATAAACAAAGTCAATGGTGAACCCATTTTTAACATTATTTTAACTAGAGATACAATAAATAATACACTCGCTGTAATACTAGAGTGACCAACGCTCCATATGTTGGATGGAAGCTTGTAAAAAAGCATACATCAAAAGAAATATTGATTGACGTCAGGCGCTATAAAATTTCGTATCTTTACACTAATTGTATAACGATGACATATTTGGTCACCTTTGAAAACTAAAACGAAGACCGCTTTATTGATCTTTATGGATTACAAGGACTCTTTCTTGAATAAAAATAAACAACAGAAACATTCACATAATTAGAACAGGCACACCATAAAGAGTTCACTGAGCGACTACACACAGACATCTTGATACTTTTCATGTTTCCTGAGTGGTGCTGATACGGTCTGACCGAGTAAGGAACCAGTTTATAAGTTGGGGTTCTAGTCTTGATGGTTAGAAGTCTGCCACTTCGTGACGACTTAACGTATTTTGTTTTCCGATTTTGCTGAGACCTTAAATTCAGACAAAGTCATAGTACTCACACATCTTGCATGTATATGTAAAACACTGCTAATTTCAAGCATTTTAATGTCACTTTTCTTTTTGTCTTCCAATAGATAAATAATGTGTCTCATAACTAGCTTTTTTACATCATGCATTTATATCCATGTAGTTTTTAAACATAATTTTTTGACATAATTTTAAGCACTATTTATATTTGTACAAATGTCTCTCTACAGGAAATGTTGACAAAGACAAATCTCATCTTGTTTATCTGCCAGTGAGTGATTTACCGAATCCTATGTTAAGCAACTTTAAACAATATCTATACACTATTATTATTTTGATACATCAATTTTTTTAATATTCCGTGTAGTGCCTCTATGTATAGCATTTTTTTTTTAACTTTATCAAATAAATATTGGGTTTATAATTAGTATAAACAATTTTGAATAAAATTAGGCAAGAATCTAAATTTGAATTAAAATAAGAATCGTATTTGTCATTGGTTTGGAGTCTCAAGTTTTTATCTCAATTGTAAAGCTGTAAAAAACTTATATGCAGATAACAATTATCAATTGATTTAGTATGATAACGTTTTCGGTTGCTCTCCATACAGCCATCAAATGACTATACTAGACAATAAATACCAAATCTATAGCAACGCTAATATTTCGCTGAGTGGGGAAACCAATCTGTGTATGGAATGAACTTTATAAACTAAAAAAAGCGACATATCAAGAATACACATTTATCAACATGCCATTATAATTAAGATTTGGCTGGCGATCAGATATATTTGGGACGGAAAAAAAAAAGCCGTTTGGTTGTTCATTCCAACTATACAATCGCACTCATCGAATGAGATAATTTACATGAATGCACTGTGACACCAGAATGCAAAGAGTAAGCAAAAAGTTGATTGTTATCTCCATAATTATTTTTCCCGTTCTGACAAAATAATAATTTTTTTCACATTTGTATGACAACACTTCAATAAGACCTTTGATTGTTATCAGAAAACGTTACCTCTGGTATAGAATTATTGGAGAATGCATGCTCTTTTTATAAAATGCAAAATTAAAGTTTATAAAGTAAAAATTATTTTAAGTTAATGGGGTCAAATCAACGATGGCATTGTTAACTAGGAGAGAAAGAGTTGAAAGTGCCCTCTATTTATACAATGGTAGGCTACTAGTTATCACTTGTTAGTATCGCCTTTGTCCATTTCTTCAAGGGCTACAAAGAAAAAGTGCAGTACATTTTAGCGAAGCTGCCAACGACGTCAAATGAAGCGAAAGAGTTCTGGAAGCTGGTGGCTACGTACAACATTTCACTTATTGTGGCTATTCACGAAGACTCTGTAAGTAAAGCGAAACTGTTCCCTAAAGTTACACAGTTCATAAAACTAAAATTTTCTGTTAAGTAAAACTGTTCTATATAGCTAAAATTGTCCATTAAGTTAAACAGTTCCACAAAGCTAAGCTATTCTGTAAAGTTAAAACTGTTACGTAAAGCTGAAGTGTTCCATATAGCTAAAATTTTCATTGAAGCTAAAATGCCCCATAAAGTTAACCAGTTTTATTGAGCTAAATTGTTCCATTGAGCTAAAATATTTCGTACAATAAAAGTATTCAAATAGTTAACTGTTTTTTGCAAGGTTTAATTGTTCCATAACACTAATCAATAAAGATAAACTGTTTAATTAGGCTACACTGTTTTACATAGTTAACCTTTTATATGAGTAGACTGTTTCTTAATTCTAAACTATTTAATTGTGCTTATTTTTTTTTTAAATCTAGCTAGACTGTTTCATATGACTTAAGGTCTCGCATACTACAAATATGTCGTAGTAAGTAAGTTCCCTTTTCAGATCTTGTGATCTATAGGGTAGAGGATGTAAAGGTCATCTGTTTTGTGGCCCATGGTTTACGAGGGTGTTAAGTTGCCAACACAACTACCAACATCCTTTATTTTTTCAACCAATGTCAGGTAGCCATTAGAGCTTTGCCTGTTGGTGGACTCGGAGGCGCCCAAAAGATTCCAAAATTGAAAGTCCCAGTCTTCACCAGGATTTGAACCCGAGACCTCTGTTCGGAAATTCAAGCGCTTTACCACTCAGCCACCGCGCTTCTACAAACATATCTTACATCTATACAATTCATCAAACTCCTAATATTTCATACATGAAATTTCATTTATAATTTTAACGTTTTTTTTATTCCAAGTATAAGCTTTCAGTAAAGAGGATGCCATTTTATTCACTGATAACAAGATAGCCAGCCCGTTAGTTCTAAAGTGTCATAATCACTGTATTTCTTTAAGCATTGGTTATATTAATCTCGCACATAATGCAATTAATAATGGTACTTTTCGGAATATGGCATTTTATCAATCACTACTACGCTGACCCCTAACTGTATCCACACTTGCCGCTTCTTTGGATACATCAGCTGCGTTATGAAAAAGGGGGGGGGGGGGTGACTGATGTGTGGACAGCTTCGTTCCGACCACATCTAATGCCCAGGCATTCATCTCATTTTTATTGAGGTGACCCATAGTCGCTACGCGAATGAAGGAGGCCATAACTATGTATTAAACACATACAATATTTGGTGATGGGTAGTTCAGGCGAGACCAATCGTTACAGTCTTTACGTCAGACTTGTGACTTGGCGACGAGATATTGGTTTAAACTGACTACAGGTATATGTACGTCGCAGGTAAGTGTTTGGACTTTCAATGACGATTGGTCTCTGTTCAGGTGTCTAAGTACGATTTTTTCTTCTTTTTACTGTTTTATTATTTATACATAGGATACATTGAATTATCTGCCTAATATGAAGGATGACCACCCAGTTCACTCCCCTTACGAGCTGAAGTCCATATATTTCAACAAAAACAAACTGTGGGAGGAGAGAAGACTGACCATTCAGACTCCGAAAGTGACCAAAACATCGACGGTTGATGTATGTAATATCCGATATTCTATTATTACAAGGCTTATTTCATTTCACTGTCTATTGAAAGCATCGCACATGTTATTTCAACAACACCTATTCTCGGATCAATTTGACAAGACATCAATCCATAATAAAAAGTAGTCAATTAATTACTGGTAAATAATTTAAATTTGATACTAACAAGGGAAATTAATCCTTTAGTATTCACAGATATGGCTAATAATTAGGGTTGTGATCCCTTTTATAATTGTGCATTTAATTTTTTCACAACTATTCCCAGATTAAGTTGCATTATTGCACAATTATTTAATGTAATTGAGAAAACATTAGTTATACAATGATTTTATCAATAAGTAAGTTTTCTAGTGGTACTATAGTATACCGCGTCAGTGCACTGTATAGAAGGTTAATAACAAAATTGAATCATGTTTTATTTTGGGTTTTATTTCTGGTGAATAGTGGCTTGTTTGTTTTTTTTGTTAAAATCGTGTTAGCTTGTAAATGTCTTTGAAATTATTTAACAATTTTTAAAATCATTTTGAGTTTGTTGTTTTTTTGTTTTTTTTAAATAATAATAAAAAACATTGACCCATGCTTTCATTCGCTGTTCGACATGTAATTAACTCTTGAAACAAGATAACTTAATAATTTGTCTTAATGTTTTGCTTGTGTTGCATAGCGGGATGAGACTGATGCAATCACTCACTTGAGTTGCGTCCCTTGTGTAATGGATTCTAAGAATCTGTTGAAGATCATCAAGAAATGCAGAGAGTGCCAATCAAAGACTTTCGGAAAAGTTATTTTAATGTGCAAGTATGAATGTCTGTTGCTTTTTCTTTTAATGGCCAATAGTTATATCAATTAAATGTAATACTATAAAAAGACTTATATCACTAGAGTCTTTGAGATATGTTTGTTATTAGACTATGTTTAACTTTTGTTAATCATCACAGCTTAGTGCCACAATGTTTCATTTCTATATTATATCACAAAAATTGAGTTATATTTTAAGCGTTTCATTTTGAGAATAAGATTTCAAGGACTTATGGCGTCATTGCAGAATATTATTTAGATATATAACTAATTTGATTTTTTGTTTCAGAAATGGTGTTACATGGAGTGGCTTTATGGCAGTTCTGTCGCTTCTGCTAGACAGATTAGACAATGAATCCTACCTGTCCATTCCTCTGGTAGTTGGCACCATCAGGTCACTAGAACCCAGAATTGTATCAAATTTTGTAAGATATTTTGTTTTTGTTTGTTTAGACTTGTCATGCAAATTATCCTATACCATTTTTTTATGCGTTATAAATATTCTCAATCACCTATTGGCAAGTACCCGTTGTGTGTTATTACATATAAAAATAAGCGCAGCCATGCAGTATGTATCCATTTTTAGGCAAATTAAGATTATATAATTATATAATCATGATCATATATCGAGATCTTAAGGACTCGCTAAGATATTTGTACAGGGAACAGTAACAGGATTAAGAAAGAGATGCAGACAAAGAAACCAATGGGAAGACAAACCCTAGCACGGACTATTTTTCCTTGCAAAAGACTGAGAGGAATGAAGAGAGACAGTTGACAGATGATATGTGGTGCCCCAACGGTGCAAAAGTATCAAAAGTAGAGAAAAAAATGCCAAAAATTAAATCAGATATCATAGTAGAGCAGCTGTTCTCAAACTGTTGTCCGCAAACCCCCAGTGGTGCACAAGACGATCTTAGGGCATCCACAGAAAGATGAAAATTACATACAATTTACATAATGTTGTCGGATAATTCTACAAATCAAGTCGACAATCGCTACTGTTTTATATGTCTAATATATTACATATTACTCTATGACGATTTAAAGTAAACACCTTCTTCTCTTCCATATTCCTCATTGGGTGTTGAAAATTTGTGTACAAAGTCCGATTTCAAACACAGATGAATCCAAGCTAATACCACAGGGGCTAAGCAATATCCATAAATGAGGAGCACAAATCAATGTTTGAAAAAGGGTAGCGCAAACACTGGTAAAAAAAATACACTCTAATTTTATATCCTGCATTGAGTGGATAAGCGATTGGTTTCCGAACCTGGGGTCCTAGGTTCGAATGTCAGTAAATAATGGAATTTTGAAATTCGGGATTTGCAGGGCGTCCCTAAGTCCATTTAACTCTAATGGGTACCTGACTTTCGATGGAAAAGTTTTAGCTGGCCACATGACACCCTTCCAGTTAACCGTTGGCCAAAGAAACAGATGACCTAAAAATCATCTGCCTTATATACCTCATGGTCTATTTAAAAATGCTATATATCAAAAACTGTTAACTGCTTTTCCGTCTTGTTAGTTAACTCTTTCTCTCCGTAATTATTTTTTCACGTTTTGAAGGATTTCTTCATTTTGCTCATTACTATTTCACTACCCTGTTATGATTGAGCTTCAATAGCTTTGTTGTTTGTTATCAGAAAATGCTGTATTTGGTATAGAATTAAAGGAAAATGCATGCTCTTTTTATATAATTCAAAGTCAAGTTTAAAAAAATTAAACATCAATTAAATTTAATGAGGTCAAAATCAACTATGGTATCGTCGATTAGGAGAGAAAGAGTTAAACGGGGACTCAGTGCAATGAAGAAAGTCATCACATAGAAAAGAAACCGACTCGAAATTTGTGATCGTTATGATTTCTTTACAAACATCAAGCAAGAGAGAAATACACTCATAAAATCTCACCAACCTTATCCAAGTCATTAATTTGTTTAACATTTATTTTAAACAAAAGTAATAAAATTAATGAACACTCATCTAACAAATTATTGTTGTTTTACTGGCTAATGCATCTCAAGATTTGAAGCAAGAGGAGTGGCCAGGGTGAAAGAGCGCCGAACCAATAAAAAGCTATTCTGCAACTGACCAAAGCCACCAATGCCACGTATGTGGCCGGCTATTTTAAAGCGAGGATTGGATATTACAATCTTCTTCCAATTCATAGGACATGAGAAATGTGCTCATCTTCGACCACGAAGGAGGAGCTCTATATTACATGCAAATGCATACTACTATTTTTGTAGCTTTTTTCACTTAGGGGTCGGTATACAAGAATTTACTTTAAAAATAGTGCCCGGCTTAAAACGTTTAAGAACCTTTGTAGTAGAGAACTATGTTTCTATGTTTACTAGCCAAAGTGTTTTCTCTGTGCACATTGCAGTATTTGAATTTCATTTATTTTTCGATTTAGATGGGCAGGTTTTTAGTAAAACCGTAATTTTACTTTTTCGCTATTCCTTTTTTAAAATTTATTTATTCTCTTTGCCTAGGGCCTCCAATAATCGAAGGCCGACCCTGATATTAGCTATAGTTACCTTGTTAAGTCCACAGTTGTTCTCTAGTTATCATGTTTGTCTCTCTCTGCAGCAACAGTACAGAACCTTGTATCAAACAATTGGGAGACACATAGAGACAAGCACCCAGTACACCAACATGGACATGTCACGTTATCAAACGCTGGACAACAAGCAAGAGAACTCTGTTCAGGACAAGGGAGATAACAACATTAATACCAAGGAAGGGAATGAATACCATAACCTTGATGAACTCGTGTATGCGAATACTGCATAAATAGAATGACAATCCAATGTATGTGTGTCTAGTTTCAAACATGTAAAAGTATTACTGTAAATACACTTTACACAAATATATAAAAATCCACATTGAGGGGAAAAATTACTTTAAGTTTTAAATTATACATTTAATTACATACTTTTGAAAGCAAATTTTGTGTTAACAGGTTCTACAGTAGACATAAATCTGAAAGTTGTACATTATACCGTATTGCACACCCCAAACATGTGTATAATACTATAAACACTATTTTATATTTTAATATTTCAATTCATTTTACACTAATGGCCACATTTGCGACAGCAATGCAATCGACATTTAGGGTTGCTGTAATATGCAATCCATCCATATCCTTCCAAGTCATGTTGCAAAAAAAAAATATATTCCCATCTTTATACTAACACGACAAAAGAATGATGATGTAATGATAGATGCACTATATAGTGTTACTATATAACTTTAGACTACCCTCCTTCCCTTTCCCCCCAAAAAAGTGGCATTTGCTTGCGAATAAATTGCGGGTAAATCAGACTGAATACACAGAGTCTAGTCGGCTTTTTTAAGCCGAAGATATCCTTGTAATTATGTGAAATGAGATTATTCTAATCTTCAAACACAAAGAAGAGATTTTTATTATTTTATTATTATTACTATTATAATTATCATTACATTTATTATCATTATTATTATTATTATTATTATTATCATTATTAGTATTATTATTATTATTATATTTGTAACAGTTACAATGAATAAATCCGTTAATCTGCAGTTTAGCAAAGCTATTCTGCAGATTAACTGGAGTAATCAGTTAATGTGCGAAAAGGTGTTTCATTGTTTCACATTACCTAGATAAATTGCACATTACCAATATGGCTCTCATTAAAGTAAAAAAAAAAGGATTTATGTGCAAATTACCTAGATAACTCTTAACTCTTCATCTTACCCCTAAATGTATCACAAATCTTAACCCCTTTCCCTAAAACCTTATCCCAAACCTTAACCCCGTCCATATCCCTAACCCTCAACCACCCTAAACTGTAACTTTAATGGCACGGAAGCTGTTAACGAGCACATTAGGTAGGTTAAATGTTAACTCCAACATTAACGGGTCATTTTAGTTTACTATGGGCCCTACAGTGTCTAGATGATGCTGCCCGACTAGTAATGGGAGATTTCAATTATCTTTCGTTAGCTCAACACTTGCCAACATATCAACATATACTCAGTATGTTAATTGTCCCACACTGCACAATAAAACCTTGGACATGTGTTATAGCAACAAAAAAATGGCCTACACATCTCGATCGTTATTCCCCCTCGGAGAGTCGGACCACACAATGATCCATCTTACACCCACGTACAAACCGGTTTTAAAAACAACAAAACCCGAAGTACAGTCCATCCAGTCATGGTCTGACGACGCTGTTTTGCAGCTACAAAGTTGTCTGGAGCAAACAGATTGGGACATGTTTGTAAACAACTGCCCAGACAGATGAACTTACCACAACTGTTAATTTGTACATCCAGTTCTGTGAAAACATGATTGTACCAAAGAAGAAAATTAATACATTCAGTAATAATAATAAATTAACATTCTGTCATCATCGAGAAGGACTTAGAAGTCTATTTATAAAGCGCTGGTTATGTGTATGTGTTTTTCATGAGTGAATGTCGTTCGTATGTGCATCTATATTGTGCCTCTATATTGTTATTGTACAGTAGTTACGCTGAGGTTGTCAATTCTAGTCAAACAGAATTTTCAATTGATTGGATTGATAAAGGTTATCTTATCTTATCTTATAATCTGCACAATAAAGGGTAACGCCCTTTTTAGTATTTGTCTTTTGCACAATTCAATTTCTGCCAGTTGATACATTTGTATAGATATCAATAGGGGGAAAAAGTGATTTTGACGGATAATGTAAGTGTATGTTTGTTTGGCTATGTGTGAGTGTGTATTTTTTTACTTCAGACATTGTTTTCAATAGGCTAGGTCTGCTAGGACTAATTTATCTTCCTTCCCTAGTACCATTACAGCTTGTAACAATCACGAATAGATTTAGTCATTGAAAAACTTAGGACTTAATTTAGCGTATCTTTTTTTTTTTAGGAATACCTGTAAGTTTTAAGTAAGATACTTGTTGAATGGCACTAGTTCTTGCAGTTTGAGTAACGTAGCAAAGTTTAGTGTTGGCTGATTCGTCAATAAATCTATTATACTTTCTTATAGTTACCTATCTCAGCTTTTAGAACACAAACTATATTTAATTGATGAATGAAAATTCTTTTTTTATTTTCATTGTTTTGTGTCAAGATATTGCTTCTGCGAAGTTTGACTTCTGGTTTTATATAGTACTAGTTGACATACAGCGCTATTTTGCAGTGCGGCCTTAGACCACTGCTACCTATGCGACCGCGGTGGGACCCGCACTTTCATTGGACCCGCGCTAATTCTAGATGTAAATTACTTAATTAAACCATTTTATAACTTGTAACAGATTCTCGCAGATACCCGATTAACAGGAGCTCCAGGAAATCTTCTGAAATTGCAAAATATACGAACAACTCCTGGAAATCTCCAGAAAATATTAAAATCTTTTGAAAACTCATACTTATCTCCTGAAATATATAGACTAAAAATTGTCAATTTAATATGTCATTCAATATGGAAAACGCCAATTTTTTTTAATATACTGTACGCAATGTTCGTAAAGTTATTGTGTACTTAGTAAAGAATAAATAAAAAGCAAAGACGAATTTATTTTTCTAATACAAACTCTTACATTTCACTTATTATCCGTATCCCTACCCAAACTTTGCCCCGCGAAATCCGTTTCCCATTGGGCCCCACAATGGTTAAGTCCGGACATTCTATTTGATGACGGGTAAATACAGAGTAGATTACTTGTTCTCCCCCCCCCCCCACCTCTTTTTTTTTTCGCCATTTAAGTTATGTGAAGTAACTCTAGTCTGACTTGCAGAAATAAAAGAGTGATCTTTCCTTTACGTCTTTGTGTTTAAACTTTTGAGCCATGAAGAGAATTATATATATATATATATAGAGAGAGAGAGATACTTTCAAAAATGTAATGTCACATTGTATTCAAGTGTCTCTTCTGAACTTTTCTGAACTATCAAAGCAATGTGTATTTTTCTAACCATGCATATTTTTCACTAAAATGGAAAATGATTTTTTATAAACATTTAAATTTTATTTGTTACATTTCTTTTTGTTTTCTGTTTATTATTGTTTTTGTATTTTGTTTTTTTAAATCTATGAAATAAATTGCATTTGACAATAAGATATTTTAAATAAACATTTTAAACTGTAATTTGTTCCTCAATTGTTAAAGTTTATTATCATTGTTTATGTTAGAGTAGACAGCTGTATGTATATGGTCCACAATGATCTGACATGCGCGGATTCAGAAAAAGCCGTTAATATAGTTGAACCATTGTTAAGGTATAACCAAATATTCACTTTTGGCAGTGGCGTAACTAAGGGGGGATGGGGGGGGGAGAATTTTAAAATCCCCCCGGGCCCCCACCTGGAAGGGGGGGGGGCCAAAAATGGTGTCCAAAATTTATTTGTAAATACATAAATTAATATATTTGATTGACAAATAGTGTCAACGGGTGTCTTTTTTTTCTTCAACATTTATGGATTAAATTTATCACAAAGACTAAACCTAGATCTAGGTCTATCAGTACGTTGACTTTGTCGACATTTTAAAAATATTTTTTCCCACAGAGATCAAAGTTTTTTTTTAAAGTTGGTGTTACATTTTAAACTTTGTTGCCACGAATAATACAGCGAATTCCAGGTATCTTGTTACCTTTACTAATAATATATCTAAATGGCAAGTATTTTATGGCTACACTCATTAACCTTGAAGCAAAATTTACAAAATCGAGTATAGCAGATCCAAAAGTTATTCTTAATAATGCTAGAATAGTCCATTATTCGGGTTTGGCGTCTATAATTTCTGAATTAAACTTCACACTCGAGTTATTACCCCTCAATTCATCTTTCCTCAATCCAATGGAAACTCTTTTTATTTCCATCTAATCCTTTTGCTTTCGCACAAAACGTAAGCAACAAACAATGACGTAATATCATATAATATTAGCACATCCTTCCTTTTGAAGTTATTATCACATCCTTTCTTTGTAAGGTTCTTAAGACTGATATCTACTAGGAACTTTAACAATTCGTCCACTTCTGGTTGTCTTGACTGGCACAACAAGTTCTCTAGACGTTGGTCTATAACCGTCTGTTTCGTTTGTTCCAACAGTTTGCTGTTCTTTGTCTTCATCTGTATCATAATACCCAAAGATGTCTTCATCGAAACTCTTATTCAAAAAGCGTTGATTTCTTCTGTATGTTTTTCCATCGTTTGTCTTTATGATGTAAAAGCTGGGTGCTGAATGTTTTTTTTTATGACAACTGCTTTTTGCCATGTTTGTCCTAGGCGAATTCTCCGACAGTATAATCTTTAGTTAGTCTTGCTTTTACATTGTATTTCACTTTGCTTTTCATCTGTCGTTCGTTGAGTAATGTCTCTGCATTTTCAGCTACCGATGGTTTCAATAGTTTGGGATCAGTTGGAATGATTTCCTGAGTCTTCTACTCGTCAGCAGTTGTGATGGTGAATACGGCAGTCCACTTATCGGAGTATTTCTATACTCGAGCATAACGAGATATGGGTCTTTCCCACTTTTGTATGTTCTGAATCCTTTTGCTTTCGCACAAAACATAAACAACCAACAATGACGTAATATATAATATTAGCACAGAATTTTCTTCATGCAATGGAAAATTAAGAATTTTTTGCCTATCTCGAATTCTGGTCAAATCTCTTGCGCCCAATTAATATAGTTCAGAAGAAACTACAAAAGTCTGGACTGCATATACGGGAAGCTGCTGAAGAAATTAGTACCCTTACATGCTTTCTACAAAATGAAGGGCAGATTCCAAAGGCTGGAAAGAAATTTGATACCTTTGGGTTTCTTCTTGAACCAAGACACCTGTTAGATGAAGACACGCTTATGACAAACTGTGCTACTTTTCCTGTTAGTATGATGGAATAAATGGCAAATAGCTTTTTCAATGATGTCATTGATGCACGAGCACTTTTCCTCAACAAACCAGTAATACACTCACCAATAGACATATTGAGGAAACAGGCTTCATATGGTGTGCTCAAACCTTGCAACCTCCTCCGAATACCGAATATGGCCACTTCCATTACGTCATGTGAGAGATCATTCTCAAAGCTCAAGTTCATTAAATACTATCTCAGGAGCACAATGACGCAAGAAAGGCTTATCATGGCTTTAATGTCAGTGAAGTCACAAATACTGGAAAGTATCGATGTAGATGATGTTATAGATTTATTTGCTGCACAGAATGCACGACGTGAAGCGATATCAATTGAGATTTGTCACTTGTGCATTATTTAACTAATAAACATTAAAGGAATCTTAATGATTATTCTTTGTTAAGTTTACTGATTAACTGAACCAATTTGATTTTGGGCTTATATATTTTTGCGTACATTATCTCATGTCATATGTCGAATGTCAAAATGCAAGGGGCCCCCAACGAGGTCAATCCCCCCCGGGCCCCCAAATCCCTAGTTACGCCCCTGACTTTTGGGTATAATTTTCTAGAGTTCAATTCCTTCAAACTCAAAGATGAAACAGATATGAAATGTATAAACTTAGCTAATTAAATCTACTTACAGATTTTCACAAATACTATCACAAACTAAAAATAACAATAAATAAATAAATATAATAGAGTGTAGTGCATCAGTTTACATATGTTGCAACATTTGCATTCATAATAAATAATAATATGATAAGTCAGTAAGACGTTGCATATTAACGTGAAGAGCCTAAATTAAAATAATTTCAAATTCTCTGAATATGAAAGACCCGTAAAATCAAATGTCAAGAACGAGTGCTACCGTTTCCTCAGGGTCGTCCTAACGAGTTAGGTCTTCAACAGGACTCGAGCCCTAGAACCTTTCCCCCATTGATTCCTAATCACACACATCAGTGGACAAGCGCCCTATTACTCAGCCAACACCTCGCACCATTACTGTACATAATCTTTTATTATAAAATATAAAGAAGAACAATGCAGAAGTTGGTACTATTTACATAAACACTAAAGCTAAGTTGTTGATGTTTTCTTCTTTCACCTCTTGTCATGGCTGAAAATTGTAATAAGCGAAATATACACGTGTAGAATGTTAGTCAAGAATGACGAGCTTGTCTTTCAAAGTTGATCTTCGATGTGGACAGATATATAGATCCTAGCTAGGTCTGTATTGGATGTTTGCAACAAAATATAGGTCCTAGCTAGGTCTGTATTGGATGTGGCAGAATATAGGTCCTAGCTAGGTCTGTATTGGATGTGGAAACAAAATATAGGTCCTAGCTAAGTCTGTATTGGATGTGGAAACAAAATATAGGTCCTAGCTAGGTCTGTATTGGATGTGGAAACAAAATATAGGTCCTAGCTAGGTCTGTATTGGATGTGGAAACAAAATATAGGTCCTAGCTAGGTCTGCATTAGATGTGGAAACAAAATATAGGTCATAGCTAGGTCTGCATTAGATGTGGAAACAAAATATAGGTCATAGCTAGGTCTGCATTAGATGTGGAAACAAAATATAGGTCATAGCTAGGTCTGCATTAGATGTGGAAACAAAATATTGGTCATAACTAGGTCTGCATTAGATGTGGAAACAAAATATAGGTCATAGCTAGGTCTGCATTAGATGTGGAAACAAAATATAGGTCATAGCTAGGCCTGCATTAGATGTGGAAACAAAATATTGGTCATAGATAGGCCTGCATTGGAAGTGGAAAAATAAATATGTCCCAACAGACGTCTGTGTTTAAAAGTGAAAGTTATATAGGTCGCAACTAGATCTGTATCGGATGTGGAAACAATATATAGGTCTTAGCAAGGTCTGCATTTAATGTAGGGAACTATAGAAGTCCCAGCTAGGTCTGCCTTAAACGTTGAGAAATATATAGATGTTAACTGGGTCTGCTACTTGATCTTCATACACAGCAAGGGGCACTTATGGCCCAAACTGTGCTAGTCTCTGTATTTTTTAATTCGTTTTTTATTTCTTTGCCTAGTACATCATAATAACATTATCTTCAGGCATATTAATAGCCAATTATTATAAGGGCAAAGAAGCGAAATACAAAATCTTTTTTTAGAGAAACAAAGCTAACCCAATAGAAAGAACTCCACGCTTATAACTGTATATATATATCTCAATAATCTAAAAGTACTTTCCCTTACTTTATATCAAACATAATAATTAATTACCATTAGTTAATTGACTAATTGGTTGCTGCTATAGCGGATTCATGTTTTGTTGAGCACAATAAATAAATAAAAGTTTCAAATAGATCCGAGATTGGGTGTGGAAGAAAGAACATATTCAATTATCAACGTGAAGGAAAACCCCTTGATATTCAGCGGTATCTTTGAATAATGAAGTATTAATTTCCCTTGTTATTATTAAACAAAATAAATAATTATTAGTAATTAATTGACTAATTGCTTTTTGTTTTTTTATTATTGATTCATGTCTTGTCTCTGGCAATGAATAATTGTGCAAAGTTTCAAATTGATTCATGTCTTGTCTCTGGCAATGAATAATTGTGCAAAGTTTCAAATTGATTCATGTCTTGTCTCTGGCAATGAATAATTGTGCAAAGTTTCAAATTGATTCATGTCTTGTCTCTGGCAATGAATAATTGTGCAAAGTTTCAAATTGATTCATGTCTTGTCTCTGGCAATGAATAATTGTGCAAAGTTTCAAATTGATTCATGTCTTGTCTCTGGCAATGAATAATTGTGCAAAGTTTCAAATTGATTCATGTCTTGTCTCTGGCAATGAATAATTGTGCAAAGTTTCAAATTGATTCATGTCTTGTCTCTGGCAATGAATAATTGTGCAAAGTTTCAAATTGATTCATGTCTTGTCTCTGGCAATGAATAATTGTGCAAAGTTTCAAATTGATTCATGTCTTGTCTCTGGCAATGAATAATTGTGCAAAGTTTCAAATTGATTCATGTCTTGTCTCTGGCAATGAATAATTGTGCAAAGTTTCAAATTGATTCATGTCTTGTCTCTGGCAATGAATAATTGTGCAAAGTTTCAAATTGATTCATGTCTTGTTTCTGGCAATGAATAATTGTGCAAAGTTTCAAATTGATTCATGTCTTGTCTATGGCAATGAATAATTGTGCAAAGTTTCAAATTGATTCATGTCTTGTCTCTGGCAATGAATAATTGTGCAAAGTTTCAAATTGATTCGTGAATGGGTCTGAAAGAAATAACGTGTACAACCTTTTTACCAGACAGACAGACAGAGTGAGTTAATATATGCTTTGTATAAAAAAATACTTGAAGGAAAACATACACATAACTGCGTAATTAAATGAGTCAGTTGAATGTTGTATCACATGACTTCTTGAACTTAGCCATGCTATCAATGAAGCTATTGATTACTGTAGGCTATAATGTAAGCCTTCCTTGTCAACTGTTTCTTGTATAATGAACAATTTGACTACTGAAACATGTACTCAATTAGTCACCACTATAAAACATATACATTACACTAAGTCTAAGTAGACCAGGGGTTGAACTTCCGTGTAAACATAACTAGATATATCAGTCTGGTTGAAATTTGTAAAGTGAAATTTACATTACTAATGTTTATCAATTGTTTCCTAAATTAAATTAGATGGAAATCAATTCATATTTGTTTGTTTATTGTTATATGCTTAATATGATAACTCAGACTTATCAGAGTGAGTTTAATTTTGAAATACTTCTTATGTAAATAGTGATACTGTTGAGGTTATCAAAGTCTTAAGGGATAGAAAGCTTTACAATTTCTACTTCAATAAATGAAAAATCTTATTTACAATAGCATATAGTAATATAGTTATCTTTTTATTTTTTTTCTCAGTGGGCCTTAAATACACATCTATCTATCTATCTATCTATCTATCTATCTATCTATCTATCTATCTATCTATCTATCTATCTATCTATCTATCTATCTATCTATCTATCTATCTATCTATTTATCTATCTATCTATCTATCTATCTATCTATCTATCTATTTATCTATCTATCTATCTATCTATCTATCTATCTATTTATCTATCTATCTATCTATCTATCTTTCTATGAATCTATCTTTCTATCAATCTCTATAGTCAATTTAAAAAAAAAATATTTTCAACTAGTAAATGTATTTAATCAGGTTTTAATGGCTGACTGATAAACCGCATTACTTCTGAACCAAAAGGTCTCGGATTCAAACTTGATGAAGACAGGGAATTATAATATCGGTATTTTTTAGTGCGCCTTACCCAACTCAAATGGGTACCTGGAATTAGTTGGTATTTTCTCAAAAAAATAAACGGAACTTTGGGTTTGGATTAATAATTGGCAGCAGGAAATTAGCATGTTTGGGTGTTACTTACTTTCTTAGTACTTACTGAGATTCTTCCGCGACGTTCCGCGCATTCGGCAGCAAACTGCCTCAATAAAAATGTGTCACTGACAACGTCTGCAGTCTCTTCCCACCTGGTGTTCACTGTTCTACGGCCCCCTATAAAAGTGTGGCGCCAAGTTATATGAGGGCGTCCTCATTTGCGCTTTCCTCCGTATTGGCCTCCATGTAATTGCAACTCTAGGTATGCGTAATTTATTCTGTAGGAGGACATGTTCCGCAAACCTCATTAAGTAGTCAAGTGCCAGTTCGGTATTTGATTTATTTGTTTGAGACCCGATCTCTGTAACAGAGCCCCATTTAGCAATTTCTCAATTTTTTGGCAGATGACTTCCATGTCCAGCATGGATACGTTGCTATAGGGATGACGATTGTGTTAAGTAATTGTTTTTTTTTCCCCAAGTCCAATAGATTTTCTTGTCCAAACTGGCCGCAGCCTTTAGAAGGATGCTCCCTGCCATTTCTATTCGGCATGCTTCGTCATATTACGAAATCCCTTCGCAAGTTACAGTTTGCTGGGTTTTTTTTTTGTAGTAATTTTAGTTTGTACTGGGTGGGGTCACTAAGCTTATATTGAATTGACGGAGAACTCCAATCAATCGCTGCCATATTTCTGCACGTATTATTACCACTAACTGTTTAGCAAATTTTTTTTTTATCATGAGTAATTGTGCGAAATTTCAATATGATCCAAGAACAGGAAGTAGGGAACAAAGTGTAAAA
>JAZGLO010005017.1:0-33135 GCA_036873155.1 Biomphalaria sudanica | reverse complement strand
CCCCTGTAACTTACGACCCTCCAAAGAACTAACTCAAGTCCTTTACAGAAACCACTGCGCGGTTCATCTCAGATATAGGATTACTGATCTGAACCTTCCGACATGTAAAATGTGAACAAAGAAGAAGAAGAAGAAAAGCATTTCAACAACCATCGTACTTCAGTGTGAAGGAGAAATGGAATGAGGTTCTCAGCCAAAAAAGAAGCTCTTCACGGAGCCGTTGATTCATAAGGAGACGAACGTGTGCCAATAGTCAAGATTAATTACCAGGCAAGGTGAACTCGTCCAGATCTATAGAGAAGTGGTGTATGCAGACATTAATGTCATAGCTCGTTTCACCATAGCACCTCTGAACTTCATTGTTGCTTGCAGGAGTTCGTTTAATGATATCAGATGTGTAAACAGTTTTTTTAAAGTTCTGCAAAGGCTGGTAAAAAATTTTCAGCTTTAGTTTTCCGGATTTTGCTATAAGTAAAGATACTGTGAGAAGCTTACATACCTCTTTGTGGCGTTGAAGCCAACATTTCGCCTACAATGGGCCTATTCTGTACTTTACCTTTGAGTATTCGAAAGTATTGCAAATCATTATCAGGGTGGCATCGTCCTAAATGATCCTCCAGCTTTGATGGTCTCATAACGTCATAACGTCATTGCTTAAAACTTTGCGTCGCGTAAAAGGCACATAAGGCAATGAAAGAACTAATAAATCCTAATATCAACTAATCAATACTCTGCGTCTACACTTCGTGTTAATTCGGTCATGTTTAATATTAGTTTAATGTAGACACTATTAAGCTATTTAAATAAGATGTTAACATTTCAAAAGTAAAAAAAAAATGTTCATTCGAAAAACAATGTTAAAATTCAAAGGATTAACTTATGTACAAATTCACTACAAATCATAGGTGTGGATGGTTAATTACATTAATGGTAACTAAAATGTAAAGTATCGACCTGTTTAAAATGAGATACATTGTACTGTTGTAGACCCCTTTACATCTCACAGATCCCCAAGTAATCATTTTAAGCTCTTAGAATCGTTAAAATTATTTATCGACCCCTAGGGATCTAGATAGACAACTTTGGGAATTTACATGATGAACACCAATGGACAAGCAGACATTGGCAGACACTGGCAGACACAGGCAGACATTGTCAGACACTGGCAGACATTGACAGACACTGGCAGACATTGCCAGACACTAGCAGACACTGGCAGACATTGACAGACACTGGCAGACATTGACAGACACATATTCATAATTATCCGCCTTCAACATAAAGCTTACTTCTCGCTTATCATACTTGGACAGAGATCATTTAACACTGGAAAATATTCCCTATAAGTCCAGTCTCGTATAATACACAAGACGGCGACACCAGGTAGAAACTATACAATTTGAGACTCCATGCGTTTAACCGTGTCATCTGCTGTAACCAAAACTAACAAGGTGACAAAGACAGTTTGTGTGGACACACAAACCTAAAATCGGCCCCCGAAGTGGTCCACCTAGAGACAGATGGACAGATCTAGACATTGGTAGAGGATAGCACATAGGCTGTAAAAAAAATACTTTTAAAAAATCATAAAAAAATGCATATCTATTTTACAGGATGTGACTCACAAAAAAAAATGTAGAAATATTTATTAACTAAAAAATTTAAAAAAAAAGCTCCAACTGGGTGTTGAACCCGAGTCCCTCTGCGTGTCAGGCAGATGTGATAACAACTACATTACGGAAACAAGTATCTAATATATTTGATATCTTTCATAAGCAAGATCTAGACCTAGTTTTAGATCTACATTTAGATTCAAGATCTAAGTCTAAGCCTAGATCTAGAAATAGATTAAAGTCTCTAAGTCTACATCTAGAAATAGATCTCAGTCTCTAAGTCTAAGTCTAGATCTAGAGTTAGATCTAAGTCAGTCTAAGTCTGTCTATATTCTATATCTAAGTCTGTTGTCAAGTGTAGAAGTATAGCCTAATGACTCGATGATTTGTGAAAACTGCGCGGTAAAAAGTAGTACTTTTGTGGGTTTTTTTAAACTTACAATTGAAGCGAAGTTCGTATAAAAATTCTTTTTCAAAACAACATTCGAATCAGTATTCTCTTCCATGAGTTAGTTAATAAATGGAAAATCTTTTTTTATAATGATCCATTTTCAATCGTGACCTTAGTTGCATTTTTTTTTTGCATTACTGAACCATAATCTTCAAATACAAAAACAAAATCTAATAAAATACTCTGAAAGACACAAAAATAAAGGCACATTCCTCGTCCCATATGCTAGGACAAATTTGTACAAATACTCCTTCTTCCCTAGTGCTATTAGAGCATGGAATGGGTTGCCTGAGCTAGCCAGAAAAACCAGTGACTTGGCAGAATTTAAGTCATTTGTTAATATGCATGACTAAATGCATGACGCGTGGGACGTAATCATCTTCTTTTTTGAAGTAACGTCTGTATTATATAAGATAAGATAAGAAGATGAAGCTTGTGAACTTTTTAATAAGACTTACTTCCCCTGAAGTTTTTCATTGAAAAGTTGTGTAATTTTTTGAAAAAATCTGCTTGCAAGTATAATTTAAAAAATTAGATGGATCACTTTTAAAAAGAAAAAAGTAGCCGTTACATCAGAACTTTGAATGCTATAAAATATCATGATGTCCGATTTTCATTTTCTCTTCTAGTTTCTGAGATCTAAACGGGACGGACGGAAAGACAGACAGACGGACAGTCGGACAGACAGGCCACACAAAACTAATAGCGTCTTTTCCCCTTTCGGGGGCCGCTAAAAAAACCCCACAAAAGCACGCATTTCGAAGTACTGCAATAGTATGTGACCTTTGCTTGAGTTGAACCGGAACAAGAAATGATTGACCTGATTCATCACCCCTAAAGGTCACAGTCCCACGCAGCTGTAAGTTAAATATGCATAAATACAGAGTTCCCATTATTACTGAGATGATGACACGGTTTCCTGATACTAATTGACCCATATGCATACAGTGTTAAAAACAATAACAATACAAAGGTGTTGAATTCGTTTCCCAAGACTAAGGGTGTGTGCAAGTATTCCACGTGACTACGCAGACCCAGTTTTTGACGTGCATAGCTTGACGAAATGAATGCAGACAAGAACGTTGTCTTTGGTGTGTGTGTGTGTGGGGGGGGGAGTGTTTATATTTTATTATTTTTGCATCGTCTGCGTATGTCTTTGGAAAGAGCTAATGTTTTTCCCGCGACCTTAGTGAGAACTCTCCATAAGTCGTGCACTGCCAACTGCTTTCATCAGTACCAGAAAGGGTAAATTGGCTAAAAAAATTCTTACTGTGTTGGGCAAACTTGTTCTATACTATACTATACTATACTATACTATACTATACTATACTTACTATACTATACTATACTATACTATACTATACTAGATTGTGGTAGAGACGGCCACAGATGTTGGACTCAGCAAAATAACCAAAACATTAGAAGAGCTTTTCTCATAGCCTTTTACCAACTTTCTTCTTCTTATTTTTTTTACAAATTTTAATGCAACTCGGTCTGTCTGCCTGATAAAAAGTGTGTACAGTAGAACGTCGTTTATCCGAACGTTTATTATCCGGAGCGTCAAATATCCGGAGCAGTTTTTTTTTTTTTTTTTTTTTTTACCAACCACATGTACTGTGATGCACATATACTGTATGAATACGAAAAAATAAGTGATTATTTTCCACAATAAAGGTAAAATTGCGACATTTGTCACCTATTTTGCTCGTTCTTCACGCACGTGTCCCGCATGTGATGATTTTCAATATTCGTATAGTGTCCGGTTGCATATACTGCATGGATCGCTTCGGTTTTCGGTTATCCGAACAATCGCGTATCCGAACGGTGTCCGGTCCCAATTGAGTCGGATAAACGACGCTCTACTGTACACGTTATTTCTCCATTATGGGATCTAGTTGATACTGCGCATAATTGTTCATAGACATGGACAAGATATATAACCCATTTAAAAAGTAACCAATTATTTTAAAAAAATTTACGGGCAATTCATAATTTTGATTGATACCATCTAGGGAAACTAATTATCCAGTCTTCTCAATAATGGCTAAATATGTTGGGTTTAGTCCCCTTCTATAATTGCTCTCGCCATTTCTTCCTCGCCCATTCTCTTATTAATTTGATACTTTTAACAGTTACCTATTGTGACTAACAAAACATGAATCAATTTAAAAAAAATTAATCAATTAATTATTGGTAATTAATTATTTTGTTTGATATCGAATAAGGGAAATAATTTAAACATTAATGATAGATATAGTTTTAAGGACGGAGCGCTACCCCTAGTTTTTTTTTTTTTTTTTTTTTTTTTACAAGATTTATTTTTTATATTTTGCTTGTTTCTCTCCCCCATTCCTCCCTACCGTTTGTTTTTCTTTGTTACTGTATTTTATGGCCTAGAGAATATAGAACGCATATCAAAACTCATAATGTCAACAAGGAGGAGAGAACTGTGACTACATTTTTATATTTTGAATCCCTAATTGGATTAGCTCAATATCATATTAGTTGTGTAGTTGACATCTCTGGGTTGTTGTTTTGTTTTGTTCACGTTTACTCACTAACAATGTAGCGCATGACATTTACATGGCAATTAAGTATTTTTACCGATTAGTCCTAATTGGTGCGCTAGATGGGTACGATTGGGCAAACGGTGGTGACACCTGGCGCCCTAGTTAGAGACCGGAAGTGGAAGTCCCTGAAGATTGGAGGTTCTATTTTTTTTTTCTACAATGTTTATATCAACTCTTGTCTGTCTGGTACAACGTTGTGTACACGTGATGTCTGCCACACCCAATGTCGGAGGAAGCTCAAATTTTGCGCAATATTTCTTTTAGGTGGCAAAAAAAATAATAATTTTAAGAAATTAACAAATTAGTTAATTAACTTTTTGGTCATCGATTATTTTTTTAGGTATCGAACAAGGGAAAGAAATTGTACTTGACTGATGTGGTGGTATATGTTAAATGCTCCTTCTTTCCTAGTGCTATTAGAGCATGGAATGGGTTACTTGAGTCAGACAGGAAAACCAATGACTTGGCAGAATTTAAGTCATTTTTTAACATGCATGACTAGATTGACAGAGGAACACGCGTAGGACGTAATAGTCTTCTTTATTTTAAGTAACGTCTGAATTTTATAAGACAATCGTTAACTGATTTAAACTTTAGGGCTTTTAAGATAATCATTAACTGATTTAAACTTTAAGGCTTTTAAGACAATCATTTACTAATTTAAACTTTAAGGCTTTTAAGACAATTATTAACTAATTTAAACTTTAGGGCTTTTAAGACAATCATTAATTGATTTAAACTTTAAGGCTTTTAAGACAATCATTAACTGATTTAAACTTTAAGGCTTTTAAGACAATCATTAACTGATTTAAACTTTAAGGCTTTTAAGACAATCATTAACTAATTTAAACTTTAAGGCTTTTAAGACAATCATTAATTGATTTAAACTTTAAGGCTTTTAAGACAATCATTAACTGATTTAAACTTTAAGGCTTTTAAGACAATCATTAACTGATTTAAACTTTAAGGCTTTTAAGACAATCATTAACTGATTTAAACTCTAGGGCTTTTAAGACAATCATTTACTAATTTAAACTTTAAGGCTTTTAAGACAATTATTAACTAATTTAAACTTTAGGGCTTTTAAGACAATCATTAATTGATTTAAACTTTAAGGCTTTTAAGACAATCATTAACTGATTTAAACTTTAAGGCTTTTAAGACAATCATTAACTGATTTAAACTTTAAGGCTTTTAAGACAATCATTAACTAATTTAAACTTTAAGGCTTTTAAGACAATCATTAATTGATTTAAACTTTAAGGCTTTTAAGACAATCATTAACTGATTTAAACTTTAAGGCTTTTAAGACAATCATTAACTGATTTAAACTTTAGGGCTTTTAAGACAATCTTTAACTGATTTAAACTTTAGGGCTTTTAAGACAATCATTAACTGATTGAAACTTTAGGGCTTTTACAACCGCAAAATGATTTAAACGACATTTACGACAATTATAATTTGATGCAAGGATTTGACTTTAAAGAGTTAATTTTTTCTAAATCTCATGGCAATCACAAACTGATTTTTATTTCATCAATGAATAAGATCAATCAATTATTTTTAAACGCTGGTGGTGGAATGATTTGGATACTAGTTTGTTTGTGGCCACGCAAGCCGAGATGTGATTCCACATGTTGCACTAGGTATCAATGGTCTACCTAAATTCAATGTCATTCTAGTTTCGATAACTTCGCCTTGGAAGCTTAAGAGCCAGTGAAGACTAAATGTTATCACTGAGTTTCGAGCTCAGTTTCACAGTTCAGCGCTTCGCTGCTTAATATGACACAAGAAGCTTTTAGAAAAACAAAGCGTTCTCTCATGTACCTGGTAGCCTCGTTTCTGGGCGAATCTCTGAAATCGTCCCCATGTCTTGCTCATCTACTTGCTATCTACTTTCAAATATTGGTGCTATGTATATATCTTTAGAACCACTCTAGAAAGTGCCTCTTGGTGTGACATTGGCCTAGTTATTGCAACATTTTTATATTTATAAACATGTGTTAGGAAACACTAAAACTGTGACTCTTGGTTTGACTCTGGCCTACTTTGTTATTGCAACATATTCGCAAATCAGCCGCTATTATATACCATTCAGAATATTCTGTCCATTTGACAGATTGACCTCAATTAGCACTAACGATGCTGGGTCGGGCTGTCAGAGTAGTAGCCATGCATCTATTTAAACCTGGCAACTTTCACTACACTCTACAGTATAAACGTTGGCTTACTATTCGGGTTATTAGTTTTGTATTTTAAACATCTAAGCGGTCCAAGATATTTTGCATATATCTTATTTTCGATCCATTTATCGAAAATGAGTCAATCAACTGTTTTCTTTTGTGTTGGGACTTTGGTGATGCTTGGTAAATAGTAACACGTTTAATAGTAATATTTTAGACATATTATTTAGTAACCAAAATAAAAACAAAAACAATCACATCTGCATTTCTGCTTTAGTGTCCTACGTTTGACGAAATGAACTCAGAGATCACCATCCAAGTATTTCATATACTTCTCTGCCAGAATGTTCGCTTATTGCGAGGTATCTGCTCCTTGAGCCACATCCAATGCCTTTTTCCAGACGAGGCCGAAGGCCGAGCTCCACTAATAATTACTACGTTTTTTTTTCTGTATGGCCATCATGAACGGGCGGCCAGTGTGCGTTATTGCGGATGTGACAGAGTAAGCACTTGGAAGCCCAGTGGAGATTTTGGGTTTCTTTTCAATGTTAGTCTAACCGTTTCGTTATTTGGAACTCTCCACTGGAATGTTAGGCTACGTCTCTTGCAAGTGTGATACTAAGTCCACTAAGTATATGATTCTATTAGACAATAATGCGTAAACTAACTAAAACGTAGAATATGTTTCAGTTCAAACATGAGTGAGTGAATAACACAGTGGTGTCCATCCGAAATGTTCCGGCCTAAGGGATATATAGATTTCCGGCCCATATCCAAATGTTATGAGCCTTTGCGGCTTCAGTAAACACTGTGGGCAGAAGAAGTGAGGGGGCAGGATGGCATCACGTGATGGGTCATATACTGCTCGCACGTAGTTTGGACACTAATAACCTCCCTGGATGATTTTTTTCTTACAATAGCTAAGCCATGTGGTCTTTAAAAAAAAAGCTTTGTAGGATCTTACCGTGTTAAAAATTTTTTTAACCAGTCACATTTGGTCCCAGATTTTATACTTTACATGCTACATATTTATATTTTACATGATATTTTTTATTTATTTTACATTTTACATTTTGCTTCTAGAAATGATTCCTAGCTTTTCTTAAACCAAAATCCAATCCAATTAGACTTATTGGAGCTTCTGTAGTCGCGCTTACGACAATCCTAATGTTAAACTAGATCTAGTTCATTCAACATGTGTTTGAAAGCAAAAATGCATAACAATAAACAAAAATAATAGATAGTGTTTGCAGGATGTCCCGGGTTCGAATCCTGGTGAAAACTAGGATTCTTACTTTTGGGATCCTTAGGGCGCCTCTGCGTCCACTACGCTCAAATGGGTACGTGACATTAGTTGGGGAAAAGTAAAGGCGGTTGGTCGTTGTGCTGGACACATGACACCCTCGTTAACCGTAGGCCACAAAAACAGATGAACTTTACATCATCTGCCCCATTGACCACACAGTTTGAAGGGGGGAATACTTTTTAAAATTTTTAGATAGTGTTTACATTAGAGAATGCGCACTGGTAAATTTTTTTTTCTTAGACTTAAAGGCAAGATGGCCAAACATGCTTTTAAAAAAGTAACCCCCCAACTCCCGCAACTAACTCCCCAATTAGTCTCCCCCACCCCGATGAAGGATGCCACTTTATAGATAAAGGAGAAATATTTTTGTGACACTTTTCTCTACAGGTGTCTTTGGTTTCAGCCAAGGTTGTTTAATCCAAGGTAGTCAATGTACAACCTTGCTGTCCATGGGAGAAATGGGCTTGGATCAAATGGATCAATTTTGTTCGTAAGTAGTTTGTGTTTATTTATAGGTCTAGATGCTGTACGAGTTGATTGGGACAGTGCCAGAGGCTGCCTCATCAACAATCCCCCCAAAAAATGCGTCCAAATCTGCATTTTAAAAATCAGTCATAAAGATATTGTGAACTAGAAAGAATATTTAAGGACTTTAATGCAATGGGAAAAAGATTTAGACATTTTCATTATAATTTTTAATGGGCATTGTGAGTTAATGCAATTTGAGATTGTGTCTTCCCAAGCAAACTGAACCATCCTAGATCATGGTCATACAAATAAAGTACGTGGTTTTCACATACGTATTGTTGTAACTTTGCCTTTCTATTGAATTTTTAAATTTCTAGTCTGTTGTTTTTCTTTTGCTCTATCTTTATTTTGTAGCAAGTTAAGCATTGTGTTGAACTGTATGAACGCGGCCTATGCTACGTGTTCAAGTGACGCAGACAGAGCCAATTTGAACTCTGGGAAGGCGGGGCTCGAGCAGCAGTACAACACGTACTGTAAGTATTTGTACAACCACAGCTAAGAAACTTAAATAGGTTTAGGAAAAAAAGATCAAGACAAATAATTCTGCATTTCTTGTTTCAATTTCCTAGATTACCTCCCTTCTGTTCATTTCGTTATTAAACTTTCTTGTCAATTCCTGTCCATTCTCGCTCTTTCTTTTTTGGTTTTCATAACGTCTCTCAGTCTCTCTCTCTATTCCCGGCATTCCCCCTCTCTCTTTCTCCCTCTCTCTCTTTCCATCTCTCTCTTTGCCTCTCTCTCTTTCTTCTCTTTCCTCCTCCTCTCTCTCAATCTCTCTCTTTCTTCTCTTTCCCTCTCTCTTTCCCTCTCTCTCTTTCTCTCTCTCTTTCCCTCTCTCTCTTTCTTCTCTTTCCCTCTCTCTTTCCCTCTCTCTCTTTCCCTCTCTCTCTTTCCCTCTCTCTCTCTCCCTCTCTCTCTTTGCCTCTCTCTCTTTCTTCTCTTTCCTCCTCCTCTCTCTCAATCTCTCTCTTTCTTCTCTTTCCCTCTCTCTTTCCCTCTCTCTCTTTCCCTCTCTCTCTCTCCCTCTCCCTCTTTCTTCTCTTTCCCTCTCTCTTTCCCTCTCTCTCTTTCCCTCTCTCTCTTTCCCTCTCTCTCTCTCCCTCTCTCTCTCCCTCTCTCTCTTGCCTCTCTCTCTTTCTTCTCTTTCCTCCTCCTCTCTCTCAATCTCTCTCTTTCTTCTCTTTCCCTCTCTCTTTCCCTCTCTCTCTTTCCCTCTCACTCTTTCCCTCTCACTCTTTCCCTCTCTCTCTTTGCCTCTCTCTCTTTCTTCTCTTTCCTCCTCCTCTCTCTCAATCTCTCTCTTTCTTCTCTTTCCCTCTCTCTTTCCCTCTCTCTCTTTCCCTCTCTCTCTTTCCCTCTCTCTCTTTCCCTCTCTCTCTTTGCCTCTCTCTCTTTCTTCTCTTTCCTCCTCCTCTCTCTCAATCTCTCTCTTTCTTCTCTTTCCCTCTCTCTTTCCCTCTCTCTCTTTCCCTCTCTCTCTTTCCCTCTCTCTCTTTCCCTCTCTCCCTCTCTCTCTTTCCACCTCTCTCTTTTCCTCTCTTTCTTTTCCTCCTCCGCCGCTGTATTTCAGTTAGTGTGCCCTAACTATTTTAAAAGATAGGTTACGTCTTTAAATAACTGATGATCAAGTTTCATATTGAAGACAAAACTATTTTGTCGTTGTAGGTTCCAGTGGCTGTAGCGTTGTAGATTTAATGAAATGTGTGCCTCAAAACACGGGAGAACTGTCAACATTAAACGCTGCAGCTTGTCGGTAAGTTATTAAGTTGTCTCCCACTCAAAGCTTATCCACAGCAATCTGGCCCTTGCTGAAATTTCGACATTTAATATCTCATTTTTTTAGCAATAAAATACAGCAAGTAGACACACACACACACACACGCACAAGAGAAGCGGTATGAAGAAATGTAGTGGCGATAAAATGGTCCGTAAAAATGTAGGAAAATGATAAGAGGAAGATTAAGAGAGATGTAGAAATTCATAGACTAAATAAATACTTATCACACAGACATATTACTGCGGCTTACTTACTTAGACTTAGCAACCGGCCCCTAGTCTGGTCTGAACAGTCGTTGACTTATCGCACCAAACTGCTGGTAGACAACTAGACCGCTGTAGGCGTATTATATTTTAACTTGTCACGTATTACGAATTGAATTCTAATTTTTAAAATGGCTTGCCTAGGGGAACGTGACAATAGAAAAGGAGTTGTGTCACTTATCTTAAGTCTGAATTTAATCAAAGACTTACAATGAATAACAAAAAAAAATGACACAAGAAATCGGAAGGTAAACTATCAACTTAATGTTTAATCAAATATAAAGTTACAAGAAAGAAAAAATAAACATTTACTCAATACAGAATTGATGTGTTGACCAAAACCCTTTTACAAAAATGGCATGTAAAAATATTACAATACAAGAGTTTGAAAATATAATTACAAATACAAGCAAGGCCTTGAATAAAAAAAAACTTACACGATCAAGTGGTATACCACGCACGGGTAACGCAATGTCTCCGCTATGCTGTCCCACGGCTGTCTCCGTATGTCTGTCTGTCAACGTCACGCGGGCGGTCTTTATATAATCTACCGCGCGTCGACCTCAAGACAAATCCAGTGATTTCTAGAACCAAATACGTCATCAATTTCCCAGATCTAGAACGCTCTTCAAAGAGACAGAAAAAAAAAACACCCTCCTTTCAACCAGAGGTACACACACAGGTCAAGGACCGGTCACTGTCTGTGTGGCTTGACGAATAAAATAAAAAAAAAACTTATTACACAAGGGGCAGACAACCTCCCCGTCTCTCGACCGCAACAGGTCAAAGAAGAAAAAAAACAATGCCTAGATACGTAACACCTCCCTCCTAAAAATAAAAAGTTTACATTTCCACGAAATGGAAATCTTTTTAGAATTACAAAAAATATTTACATTACAGAATGTATTTATCATGATATATATAAAAAAAAATATACATCAAAATACTTTTTACACTCTAGATAAGGCATCGGCGATAACATTTTCGCTGCCTTTTATGTGTTTAAGATCTAGGTTGTACTCTTGTAAAAATAAACTCCACCTGAGAAGTCGTTGGTTCTTGCCAGACATTTTGTGGATAAATGTAAGGGGATTGTGGTCAGTAAATACAACCAGTGGCCATCTGGACCCACTGATATAAAAATCAAAGTGTTGTATAGAAAGAATCAACCCAAGACATTCTTTTTCCACAGTAGAATAATTTCTTTGATGTCTATTAAATTTCTTGGAAAAGAAACAAATAGGATGCTCTACTTGGAAATTATCTTCTTGATAAAGGACTGACCCAACACCTGTGTCACTGGCGTCAATAGCTAACCTAAAAGGTTTTCCGAAGTCAGGAGCCATCAAAATGGGGGAGCTAGATAATATCTGCTTAATTTGGTTAAAGGCTTTCTGACATTCATCCGTCCAAGTAAATCGGACGTTCTTTCTCAGGAGGTTTGTTAAAGGACTGGCAATGACAGAAAAATTTTCGCAAAATTTTCTATAATATCCAGACATTCCCAAAAATCTTCGGAGTTGTTTCCGATCAGCAGGAATAGGGAAAGCTTGGATAGCTTCTACTTTGGCCATTACAGGTTTCACCTGGCCTTGTCCTACAATATGGCCTAAGTATTGGATGGAAGCCTGGCAAAAATCACTCTTACTCAGGTTTACAGTAATTTTTGCATGTAAAAGTTTAGTAAAAAGACAATGCAGTTGTTTACAATGGCTAGAAAAATCTTGGCTAAAAATTACTACATCGTCTATGTATGCGTGGCAATTCTCCATGTCAGCAAGCAGGGCATTTATCATTCTCTGGAAAGTGGCAGGAGCATTCTTCATGCCAAATGGCATCACTTTGTATTGGTACAGACCATCAGGGGTGACAAAGGCGGAGATTTCCTTTGCCCTATCAGTCAGGGGAACCTGCCAATAACCTGAAAGTAGGTCTATTTTGGTGATGTACTTAGCGTCACCAATACGATCTATGAGATCGTCTATCCTAGGGATAGGAAACGAATCGGTCTTTGTTACAGCATTTACCTTACGGTAGTCTGTACAAAAACGATAAGTCTTGTCCTGTTTAGGTATCAAGACACATGGGGAGCTCCAACTACTGGAACTTGGTTCAATGAGGTCATTTTCAAGCATATACTTGATTTCTGACCTAAGTATGGCAAGTTTTTCAGGGTTGACCCTGTAAGGATGCTGCTTGACTGGAGTAGCCTCGCCAACATCTACATCATGCATTATAACATTAGTCTGTTTTGGTACATCAGAAAAAATGTCATTAAATTCATTAATGAGTTTCATGATAACTGGCCTTTCTGTCGAAGACAGATGAGACAGTTTTACATCCAAATTCTGTAATACAAAAGAATTAGGTATTTTGTATTGTCCAAATTTCTCCTTTACAATATCATCATCAATAGGAGAAACATGGCTATTTGAACAACTTTTGACTGTATTTAAAACACAATTACTCTTCTCTGAGTGATCTGGCCTAGATACATAAGGCTTCAGCATGTTTATATGACATAGCTGAGTCTTTTTCCTACGGTCAGGAGTTTTGATTGTGTAATTGAGGTCACTACTTTTGGTCTCAATTTCATAGGGACCAAAATATCTGGCTTGCAAGGGTTGACCTGGTATGGGCAAAAATACAAGCACCTTATCCCCGGGAGAAAATTCTCTAACACGGGCCTTTCTATCATACCAGCGTTTCATGCTGGATTGGGTGTTTTGTAAATTATTTTTGGCCAGAACACAAGCATCATAAAGTCTAGTTTTAAACTTAATTACATAGTCTAAAAGTCCTTCAGTGGCTGTTGGTGACAACAAAGTCTCTTTTATACATTTCAAGGGACCGCGCACCGAATGGCCAAAGACTAAGTCAAAAGGGCTGAATCCCAACGATTCCTGGACGGATTCACGGGTTGCAAACAGCAGCATGTGGATTCCTTCGTCCCAGTCTTTTTCGTGCTCAAAGCAATAGGTTCGGATCATGTTCTTGAGAGTCTGATGGAATCGCTCAAGAGCGCCTTGCGACTCGGCATGATACGCACTTGACATGCAGTGTTTGATGCCCAACTGAGTCATGACTTGCTTGAAAAGATTGGCCGTGAAATTCGTTCCTTGGTCCGATTGGATGGACTTTGGTAGACCAAATAGAGTAAAGAACTTGATTAAGGCCTTCACAATGTTTGATGCTTTTATGTTCCTTAGAGGAATAGCCTCAGGAAAACGAGTTGAAGCACACATAATGGTCAACAGGTATTGGTTGCCAGCTTTTGTCCTTGGGAGAGGACCAACACAGTCAATAAGTACTCTGCTGAAAGGTTCTTCAAAGGCTGGAATCGGCTTCAGAGGAGCAACAGGGATCTTTTGATTTGGCTTGCCAACCATCTGACAGGCATGACAGGATCGGCAGTACTGGATGACATCTTTCTTCAAACGTGGCCAGAAGAAGTGGGACATAATCTTGTGGTATGTCTTGTGGATGCCGAGATGACCTGACATTGGTGTGTCATGAGCCAGATTCATGATGTACGCTCGGTATCTTTCTGGTAACACGATTTGATGGCATATTCTCCATTCTTCTTCGTTGGATGCGTCTGGAGGTTTCCATTTCCTGAAGAGCATATCATCTTGGATGTAGTAGCACGTTGATGCTAGCTCTGCCTCTTGTAATGTCATTGCGGTTTCTCGGAGTTTGGCGAGCTCTGGATCCTTCTTTTGGTCCTCGATCAACTGTTTTCGAGTTGATGCCGGATTTTCAGAATTTGGCGTTTGTTCTTCTTCAAGAGAAGCAAAGAATGTGGTGCTCAAGTCCACATCATCGTGGTAACTGTTGGCTTTGATGACGTTCTCTTCTTGAGATGCTTTCAACCTCATTGCCCTTGTTACTGCACACGCTGGATATAACTCTAGGTCTTCCTCGGGTGTGGCAGATAAGTCGGGTGTTTGAGTGACGATGGGTTCGGCTATCACCTTTCCACCTGCTAAGTCATTGCCTAACAGCAACGAGATGCCTTCCAATGGTAATGTTGGTCGGACACCTACAACAACCGGTCCAGTAATGATATTTGACTTTATGTCGATTAGATGTAGAGGCACATCTATACATCCAAGCTCTACGCCTCGTAACAGGATGCTCTTCCCAGTCGATGATGATTTAGACAAGGGCAAGATACCCTCTAAAAGTAACGATTGTGAGGCACCTGTGTCTCTCAAAATGGTGATAGGTCGTAGACTTGTAGAATCACCGGGTAGTGATACGAATCCTTCCGAAATGAAAGGCTTAAAATCATCTAATAAAACATCAATTTTGGTTGATGCAGACTGGACTTGGGTCGAACTCTCGCTGGAGTCATTGACATCTCTAGGAGACGCAGTGGAGAAACTCTTTCTTGAGTCAGTAGAACATCTTGTGGATGTATTTGGAGAACTCTTGATGGAGTCATTGGAACATCGGGGTGATGTCTTATGGGAACTCTTGATGGAGTCATGGGAACATCGGAATGATGTATTATGGGAACTCTGGATAGAGTCATTGGAACATCGGGGTGATGTATTATGGGAACTCTGGATAGAGTCATGGGAACATCGGGATGATGTATTATGGGAACTCTGGATAGAGTCATGGGAACATCGGGATGATGTATTATGGGAACTCTGGATAGAGTCATTGGAACATCGGGGTGATGTCTTATGGGAACTCTGGATAGAGTCATGGGAACATCGGGATGATGTATTATGGGAACTCTGGATAGAGTCATGGGAACATCGGGATGATGTATTATGGGAACTCTGGATAGAGTCATTGGAACATCGGCTTGATGTATTTGAAAAACTCTTGTTTGAGTCATTGGAACATCGGCTTGATGTATTTGAAAAACTCTTGTTTGAGTCATTGGAACATCGGCTTGATGTATTTGAAAAACTCTTGGTTGAGTCATTGGAACATCGGCTTGATGTATTTGAAAAACTCTTGTTTGAGTCATTGGAACATCGTAAAGATGAATTTGAAGAACTCACTGTTGAGTCATTTGAACACCGTGGAGACATTTTCGGAGAGTCTTGTACAGTCAATACATTTAAAACAGGTGGTGTCGAGGTATTCTTGATATGACTTGATGAGGGAGTAAACCTCGCCGACCACTGTACTGTGCAAGCGCTGACTTTTGAAGGAGCTTTTTCGTTTCTCTTCCTCAATTTCCAACAATCGTCAATTTTATGGCCTTCTCGTTTGCAGTAGGAACAAGTAGCTTTACTTGTAGTAGGTTTTCTGTCGTTTGTACTGCTGTTCTTGATGGAGTTGCTAGCAATGGACTCAGGCTGTTTGACTTGTTTTGGCTTGACATCCGTCGTATACTTGGCAAATTGATGTGATATTATATAATCGTCTGCCAACACTGCAGCCTTGTGCACATCTTCCTCGCCACGATCAGCTATATGCGTACGGACGTCCAGCCGCACACAACTCTTGAACTCTTCCATCAGCATTAGGTTCTTGAATTTTGCAAAGTCGGTGCCGATTTCCTTGGAAGTGAGCCATTTCTCAAAGCGTCGCTCCTTTACCCGCAGGAATTCTACATGGGTTTGGCCATCCGATTTGCGACAATCCCTGAACTGCTTTCGGTAAGCTTCCGGAACAAGTTCATATGCCTTAAGAATTAAGGCCTTAACAACATTATAATCTTTTTGTTGTTCAATGGTCAAAGAACAAAATACCTCTGCAGCTCTACCAGTCAAAACTGTTTGCAGCAAAGTGGGCCACAAAGTTTCAGGTACATTAAAATTTTTCACAGCAAGTTCAAATTGTGGAAAATAATTGTCAATTGTGGCTTCATTAAAGCGTGGTATTATTTTTAAAAATTTTGTTGCTTCAGCAGTATGACTGGCAGGGGAAGAATCTGGTCTTACATTAGCAGCTAACTCTAATTTTTTAAACTCTATTTGTAATTTCATTTCCATTTCTTTCTGCTCTCTAGCCGCTGCAAGCTCTAATTCTTTTTGTTTAATTTCTCTCTGCTCTCTTGCCGCTGCAAACTCTAATTCTTTTTGTTTAATTTCCTTCTGGGCTTCTATTTCTATTTGTTTTAATTTTATCTGAAGTTCTAAATCTGATTTACCCTCATCGGGTCTAAGGGTTTCTAAAAGGTCTTCAGAAAACACTTCCTCGTCTACATAATGGATTACAATGTTATCTCTGATTTCTTGTTTAAGGGCATTTGATTTTATTTTTAACCCTAAATGTTTAGAAATAAGGACCAGTTCCTTCCTAGTAAAAGCATCAAGCTCTTCCACAGAGGGATTTGCAAGAAAAACCTGAATATCCATGACTAACTAGCAACTATTACAAGCAAAAATATGTATACAATGTAAATATACAGTACAAAATCAGTACAACAAAAAAAACCTTAAGAGAGTTTGGTCAATACTATTGATACTTTACTTCCGACTCTTTGAACCAAAAAAAATTTTTGTTAAAGTCAACTTCGCCTTTACAAAATTACTCAAGTAAGACGAAAATAGGTTCAGAAAAATATCCGGGACGAAAGCCCTCAAACTTCTTTTGTCACGTATTACGAATTGAATTCTAATTTTTAAAATGGCTTGCCTAGGGGAACGTGACAATAGAAAAGGAGTTGTGTCACTTATCTTAAGTCTGAATTTAATCAAAGACTTACAATGAATAACAAAAAAAAATGACACAAGAAATCGGAAGGTAAACTATCAACTTAATGTTTAATCAAATATAAAGTTACAAGAAAGAAAAAATAAACATTTACTCAATACAGAATTGATGTGTTGACCAAAACCCTTTTACAAAAATGGCATGTAAAAATATTACAATACAAGAGTTTGAAAATATAATTACAAATACAAGCAAGGCCTTGAATAAAAAAAAACTTACACGATCAAGTGGTATACCACGCACGGGTAACGCAATGTCTCCGCTATGCTGTCCCACGGCTGTCTCCGTATGTCTGTCTGTCAACGTCACGCGGGCGGTCTTTATATAATCTACCGCGCGTCGACCTCAAGACAAATCCAGTGATTTCTAGAACCAAATACGTCATCAATTTCCCAGATCTAGAACGCTCTTCAAAGAGACAGAAAAAAAAAAACCCTCCTTTCAACCAGAGGTACACACACAGGTCAAGGACCGGTCACTGTCTGTGTGGCTTGACGAATAAAATAAAAAAAAACTTATTACACAAGGGGCAGACAACCTCCCCGTCTCTCGACCGCAACAGGTCAAAGAAGAAAAAAAACAATGCCTAGATACGTAACAAACTTATAAAACTTGTAATAATTTGAATAACTTCTTTTGTGTACGTAAATCTCCGTTTCTTTTATTACAATTTAGACAAATTTAATTTGAGATAAAATGAAATAAATGTGGTAGACTTTAGTAAGAATATAAAATGTTTTTTTGGATAAAAATCTAACTCACTACAAGGATCCGACTTCTACTCTGGCAATCTGGAGTCATCTATTATACCGCTGACGACAATGCCGATTATATTGCATCAACCAATCGCTAACATATTCCGACCGTCGCCATAGAAACACACTCCATAACAAAAGGGGGCTCGTTAGCCTAGGCTGACTACCCACCTTGATGAAAAGATTCTGTATTGAAACCTCTGCTGCCATGTACTCAAACATGGGAAGGGCTTCGGGGTTCAATTCGAGGAAAAATCAGTGGCAGAACCTGCGATACTGCTGATCCCAAACTGTATCGGCTAATGCCCTCCCATCGGCCAGCTGCGTGGAGTTCCTGCCATTCCTAATGAGTGAACGAAAATTACTAATGAGTTAAGCCAAAGTCATTCCACGACTGAATGAGGCCGAAATGTCTAAATCGCGTTATAGAACGAAGCTTTTTTTTTTTTAACGAAAGTAGTTTGGACTAATTAATTTTGTTTTTAATACTTCTATATCTAGTTGTTGTTTTTTTCTTCAGGTCTATAAGAGAGATGAGAACCTGTTTAGTAGACGTGAAGGCCAACTGCAATCAGGAGGACATTAAGGCACAGATCGACATGCAGCTGCAGGGCGCTGATCAGATGCTGGCACATTGTAAATAAATATGTTTTAAATAAGCTTAAATTAAATCAGTCTGTCTGTCTGTCTGTCTGGTCAAAAGTTTGTACGCGTTATTTCTTTCTCCCACACCCAATATCGGATCAAGTTGAAAATTTGTATAATTATTTCTTTTACCTGACAACACAAGAATCAATAAAAAATTAACAAATTAGTTAATTAATTATTTTGTTTGGTATCTCAAACAAGGGAAAGAAATTTTACTTGACTGAAGTGGTGGTAGAGCTTAAATTTATTCATTTTATACATCGTCGTATCTGTCTTAATGTACACAACACGAAACTAGGACGAGACTATAGAAACAATAGATAACTCTACAATCTTCCATGTTTATAAGCTCTCCACTAGCAAAGTGGTTAACGTGTTGGCTTGAGAAACATGAGAGGACTAGAGCCATGAATTCGAATTAAGATCGTTAGCCCTTTTGTTAAATTTCTATAAATGCTTTTTTTTGTTAGTCTAGATCTATTACAAATTTAATAACTCGACTCATCAAAACTAATTAATACCCGCGTAGGAAACTCTGGTTTGACGGATATCATTTTTCAAAATATAATAATCTAATAATTAAGTTTGTTCTGAAGATCTCTAGACAATCTATATCTTTTGTTTTGTTTTACATGTTTCGGATGTTCCTTCAGAGTTAAAGATAATTTACTTCCTAGTCCAGGACTCCCACAGGACAACGGGGGATGGGAGAGGCCAGGGTTTGAACCCGGAACCATCCGATCAACAGTCAAGCGCGCAAACCGCTAGACCAGGCAGCCATACACTTACGTTCGACCGCGGATCTTCCCCCATGTCTCAGACAGTTAACTAAATACCTAGACGGTCAGGCACATTTAGGGCACCGTCTACTGGATCTACAGGAATATCACTTAACTAGAATTGAACATACCATATATGTATGGCTTAATCCAGTAGGAGTGGATTTAAAAATTAAAACAAACTTATTTTACTTGTAGTTTAGCTTTGAAATTGTTCCATACCTGCAATTGACTTTATAAAATGAGTTATAAAATATTCTTCTTCTTTTCCTAACTAGGCTCCAGGTCAAGGTCAGGTAAGTGAACCCTTTAACTTTCTAACATAAGTTATCTATATTGGATTTACTTTTTACATTTTGGCGACCTCTAAAATCGTTTGGCTCCTACAAGAGTTAACTCAGAGAGAATTGTTTATTTGCTTGCACTTGGAATATGAGAACTTGATGTCTCCCTCAATTTGATTATCACTATCCAGAAAGAGAAATTCCAATTATCTTATTCATGGCAAACCAGTAACACAGACTAAAAACGCAAAATACCTAGGTGTTATAATAAATGAAAAACTGTCATGGAATCCCCATATTGATGAAACTATTACAAAAATCAAACAAAGCATTAGGGTTTATTAAAAGAAATTTCTATAAATCAAATAAGAAAACTAAAATGTTATTTAACCTTGGTTAGGCCAATAATAGAATATGCATCCTCCGTTTGGGACCCCTCAACTCAAGATAACATTAAGAAACTGGAACAGACACAAAATAGAGCAGTGAGATTCATAACAAACGAATATTCACATTTAACTAGGGTAACACCATTAGTAAAATCACTAAATTTAGAAAGCCTTCAGGACAGAAGACTCCAAAGTAAAGTAGCAATTATACATAAAACACTGAACCATAATCTTCAAATACAAAAACAAAATTTAATAAAATTCTCTGAAAGACACAAAGATGAAGGCACATTCCTCGTCCCATATGCTAGGACAAATTTGTACAAATACTCCTTCTTCCCTAGTGCTATTAGAGCATGGAATGGGTTGCCTGAGCTAGCCAAGAAAAAACAGTGACTTGGCAGAATTTAAGTCATTGGTTAATATGCATGACTAAATGCATGACGCGTAGGACGTAATCATCTTCTTTTTTGAAATAACGTCTGTATTATACACAATAAGGTAATCCTTTTTTTTGTATTATTTGGTCTTATGTGTAAAAGGTGTTTGCAATAATTTATATTTTATGTCAACATTATATGTTTTATTTTAGCTTTTAGGACCATCCATATATTTCTAGCAATAATACTTTATGGACTTAGTATAAGCGATTTAGAGTCTATAACTTTTGGAGGTGAGGACAAGCACGTGCTAACCGTCCTCTCTGAAAATGGTAACCGGACAAACACAAGCACAAAAGATGACTAAAAGGAGGACAAATCTTTACAAAGAACACACACACACACACAAAAACAATCATTAAAAACTTAGTTACAATTATTTTGACGAAACGTCTTCAAATAAAATAATGTCAAACTTTAATATTTCATATCGTAGTTCTTAGAGTAACTTTTCACAGTAGTTCATTCGCTCAAATCAAGTCCTAGAAAGATCTAGAAGTATGTGTGTAGCTCTTTACTTCAGATAGTACTTTAAAGGCCTCTCAGTGAGTCAAATAATAATCTTTTTATCTCTTTTGTTCCATTGGCATCAATCAGCGAAGACGCACTCTAAAAGTGAACATATGTCCGAAATTACCAAAGGAAAAGATACAACTATCACTGGTCTATAAGCAGAGGCGTAACTAAGGTGGGGGGAGCGTTTTTTACATTAAATATTAACCAAAATGCAGTGGGCCCCCAAAGAGATCTAGCCCCGCGGGCCCCAAAATGATGGCAAATTCCTAGCTACGCCACTGTCTATAATGTACTAGATTTAGAAAGTTTTGAATCCACAGATAAAAAAGATAAGATATTTTGATTGGAATCGGTTTCAATCAATCATATCAGATAAGAAAATGTAATGTTATCTTTATTTTCTTACACAGGTTAAAATCACGAAAGGTAAGTATTACAATAGACTTGTTTACTTTTGTGGTTTATGTGCATACTGTTTTGTCTTTATAAATATTATACTTGTAAGATATATAAGCATAACTTATATTGTGCATTGACAATGTTACAAACAAAACTTTCCTTGATGACCATGCAATCTGTAGGGCGTTAAGGCCATCTGTTTATTTGGCAAACAAAGGGTGGCATGTGGCCAGCACAACGACCAACCGCCTTTACTTTCCCTAACTTAAGTCAGATGGACTCAGGCGCACTAAAAATTAAGAATTTCAAAATCCAAGTCTTCACCGAGATTTGAACCCAGGACCCCAGGTTTGGAAGCCAAGCGCTTAACCACTCAGTCACCGCGCCACTGTTACAAACATAGGGTATAATAAATAATCTAACAGGATTCGAGAAATAACTTCTAATTGAAACCACTAAATGAAACTTTAAACTGTAGCTAGAAATTATGTTGTTACGATGTTGTCGCGCCACATTGCTACATCGCTACATTATTTTGTCTGTCTGTGAAAAATAAAATTAAGTATTATAATTTTTGTATATTATTTGGCGTGTTTACAAAACGTTGAATAATTCTCGTTTTTCCCATTGTTTTGAAATTGTCAAATTCTTTATTCCAGATTTCAAATCCACTCAGAATGAACCAGTAACACCAGCTTCACTCAACTCTGTGTAACACATGTCATGCTGTGTATTTGATCAATCATATTTCTAAACTCCATTTCTGTTACAATCTTATTAGGGAACCAATCATATATGCAAAACCATTTTTTTTAAATTAAGAAATAATAATTACGCTTATATCAAACATGAAATATATATGCAATTATTTGAAAAAATGAATTTCAATGTGTTTGATGTATTTTTTCTGTCTGTCTGTAAATGTAAGACTAAAAGAAACTTGTAAAAATGTTATAATACCTTTTAGCTGAAACAGTTGGCTAAAAAATGTGCACAATTGTCTGCATGAACCAACAGTTACTTTTAGTAAACTTATCTCTATACAGTGTAATAACTGAGGGGAAGCAACTCAAATGTATAGATATTTATTTACAAGGGGACATCACAATCACACATAACAAAATCTGCCTTGAGCACAGCCTCTTCATCGGCTCTGGACTTGGGCAGAACTCCATTCTCTTCTCTCTAATGTCAAGCTCCTTCCTAGTCTAGTCACTAATAGTGCGCACCTTCTGCACTGTTTTGGATTGCGGTGTGCATGGCAAGGCTATAACAATATGTTAACTAGAAATACATGAATTTCAGGTGTTGAATCGGTTGCAATTTGAAACGCATGCTATTGGAAGCATTGTATACGTAGTGGACAGCTCATATCTATTTTCCCTTCCGGTAATGACAACCTTAAGGAACATGGTAAGAGTATGCTAACATCAACTACCAATCGTCATCTGAATGTCATCTTCCAAGTACAGCGGAGGAAACACGAAGAAACATGCAGGAGATTTTTATCTGGTGAAAAGCAAAGAAATCGATTTTTTTTATAAAGTTTATATCAACTCCGTCTGTCTGTTTGTCTGTCTGGTAAAAAGTTTGTACACTTTATTTCTCCGACACCCAATTTCGGATTAAGCTGAAATATTTTGCACAATTATTTCGTTTACCTGACAACACAAGAATCAATTTAAAAAAAAACCACACAATTAGTTAATTAACTATTGGTAATTAATTATTTTGTTTGGTATCTCGAACAAGGGAAATAAATTGTATTTGACTGAAGTGGTGTAACATATGCAGACATAGTCGCCGCTTTAAATTAAGTTTAAACTAAAGTATAGATAAATATACTTCATTCCATTGTTACACACACCTCAGTGAGTCACTGACAGAGTGGGTCACATTCATGTCGTTTGTTTTTTAAAATGCTTGTCAAAAACGATAACGGTAAAAAAAAAAAATTACCCAGAAATCCCTTTCTTTTTCCGCCCCGCCCCCCCCCAACCCCAATTTTTCCCAACTGGTCAAGATATGGCCTACTTGATAGGATCATAGCGTATTGAGAAAACTAAATGCATGAAATAACTTTAAACAAAAACAAGATACATATAAGATAAGATAAGAAGTATTTTTGATTGTTGTTGGTCTAGATCTCATGTCTGTGGCCTTTTATGTCTAGATGTATTACAAATGACTGATCCAAACTAATTGATACAACTTCACTTCGTATAAGCTTTGTTTTTTAAAAAAGTATTTTGTATGTTTTTCTTGTTTCACTAACAGGTTTTTATAATGGGCTGGTGGCTGATGGCTGGTGGCTGATGGCTGGTGGCTGATGGCTGGTGGCTGATGCGTTTCGTTTCTTTGGTTTAAAACTAGAACTAGTAAATTGGGCTGGAAATCATCCCATATGCTGGGACAAATGTGTACAAATACTCCTTCTTCCCTAGTGCTATTAGAGCATGGAATGGGTTGCCTGAGCTAGCCAGGAAAACCAGTGACCTGGCAGAATTTAAGTCATTGGTTAATATGCATGACTGAATGCACGACACGTAGGACGTAATCATCTTCTTTTTTGAAGTAGCGTCTGTATTATATAAGATAAGATAATGTCTACTTTTTAATCTGGACTCACAGACCTATACATATTACACCCTTGACTCGAGTTGTATTTTTTTCATCTTAACCATTTACGTCACTTCCTTTAAAACAAACAAGATGTCTTCCACTTCCGTATGTCTACAAAATAGGGTCTTTCTCATATTCATTACATCTACATTAATGTGATTAGTGAGGGATGACCACAACTGCAGTCACACTGGTCTACATATTATCGCTTCAATCTTTGGGTCAGTGGTTTCTATTTGTATTACAAAATATCTATTAGGCCTTTTGGTTAGACGGCTAGTGTTTATAAGATAGACGGGAATGCCATTGAAAAAGGTTCTAACTTACTAACTAAAGCAAACGTCAGAGAGGAATGGAGAAAGAGGGTCGACAAATATTGCATGGTGCCCCAACGGTCCAACAGGGATAGGGAAAGGTAAAGATATATGATTTCCATCAGAAGGGAAGCGACTATGGATCATCTCATAGTAAGTTGATGAACGCCTGGGCATCATCAGCTATAAATAGAACGATGTGGCCCAAACAGCAGTTCCACGCTCTCCAAATAAGAAAGCAAAAACAGTGTGCTATCAGCAGAATATCTGTTGAGGTGTAGAACTGTGTGCCGCAGGCTGCCTAAATGTCGCCGCCTCCTGATTTTTCCTCAGGGTTGACTCCCTTAATGCTTTCCGGTGTTTGGGTATGTCCTCAAGGCACCAGTTGTTTGAATTCAGAGATTTCCTTCGCCTGGGTGGCGAGCAAGCCTGTGGTGGTAGCAGGCCTGTGTGGGCAACGAGCCCTTACATTCTATAAGCATGCTGGTTTAGGTGACAGATACTCGCCCTTGCCCCTTCTCCTGTTAATAATCAGTTTCTTTTAACCCAATATCTGAGCAACACATAAAGGTCAAGAGTTTGACCTATTTATAAGAGGCTTTTTTTGAGAAGCATGATTTTGGATGCATTTTATAGGTAGTGGAAAGGTTTGCTCCACTACCACTTCCTGTAATGACAACCTTACGAACCTGGTAACTGGTAAGGGTATGCTTTATTCTGACTACCAATCGTGATCTGAAATATATTTTATTATCGCAAAGAAACTTATTGTTCGTTTAATTCTTACAAAATCTAGTAACAATATTTTCTAGTAAGTGTAAATCTACACAAAGTTTGACATAACTCTAGAAAATAGATGTACTAAAATAATTATCCTGCCGTAGAATCTGTAAAGGCCGTAGATAGAGGTAACGGTGCTTGTGTGTCTCCGTATGTGTCTCTGTGTCTGTGTGTGTGTGACGAGACTCAAAATAGAGCCTTGAGGTTTATCATAAGCGGATACTCCCATAAGTCCAAGTTGTGAAATGTATCAATTGTGTACAGTGTTTTACGTTTCCGATGTTTCTTCAGTGCTGAAGGGCATCTACGCCCCTGCTTCAAACGTCCCGCTGGACGAAAGGGGGATGGCAGCGGGCTGGGTGTAAACCCGGGACCATCGAGACGACTGAAGGACACTCCAGCAAGCACGACCAGGCAGCAAGCACGACCAGGCAGCCATCTGACTAGTAACACTTATAGTAAACTTAATAAATACTTCAGGAGAGAAAATCAAGTAGCAATGATGCACCAATCACTGCGTTAAACGTGAAAGTTATTCACTTATAAAATGTATTGTGGGAAGCGTGGTCGAGAGGACTTGGCTTAGCTTGTCTACATATGAAGGGGCTTAAGGTTTGAAACCCGACTCGAGCAGAGTTGCGTTTACTGAGCGCCTAAGGGCAGCACGTAAAACCTTCTCCGAGATACCTCCTCCCTCCACTGGTCCACAAATGCTCTGAGCATGCTATAAGCATGAAAGTAGCGCTATATAAAAGCTATAATTTAATTTAATTTATTGTGTTCAACAAATGAACACAGTGCGTGTTTCAAGGCCAGTGTTTAAATAAATACAATATATTTTCAACGATCACAACGTGTTTCAGGCATTGCATGGTCAGGGAATCTGTCAACTGTTCAAGAACTTCTGCTCCAGAAGACGCCACCGAGCTTAAGGTCTACCACAGACACACAAGTGTTGTTACACATCAGCGAACCACAAAAGTCAGATGGCGTTGCAAGTAATATAGCTCTTAGTATATAGCAACCCTTTAAAATTTGAGCACCGAAAAAAAAAAGTGTAAAAAAAATGTTAAGCGTTCTATCAGACCTACTTGGACTAATATATTCCATTGAGGATTATAAGAGAGCATGTCTCAACTCTCAACTCTCAGATGGCTTAAATACGTCACACTGAATAAAGTAGCGTTAGCTCCTTCCATTTCCCACCCCACATAGATTGATAAATGAGAAGTGCGCCTGGTGTTAGCTCCCCCCCCCCCTTCCATCACAATCTCGGGCTTCTCTGCCTCAACGTGGCGCAAGGGTGCAAACTGTCGTTAGAAATGTTGACAGGGCCAATAGAAAAACAGTACAGAACCAAAATGAATTAGAGCCATGTCGTAAGGCTATATCAGGTTATCATAACTAGTTAGTATCAAAATAAAAGTCAACCACATTGACCGATAAGATGACAAAATGCATCAACTTCCTCTTTCTTTCTAGTTCTCATTGTTATGTTTGAGTGTTCAGATGACTAGACCAATACATGAGATGAACTGGGCAGTGGTTTCCTTCTTCTTCTTCTTCGTTCTCATTGTTATGTTGGAGTGTTCAGATGACTAGACCAATACATGAGATGAACTGGGCAGTGGTTTCCTTCTTCTTCTTCTTCGTTCTCATTGTTATGTTGGAGTGTTCAGATGACTAGACCAATACATGAGATGAACTGCGCAGCGGTTTCCTTCTTCTTCTTCTTCGTTCTCATTGTTATGTTGGAGTGTTCAGATGACTAGAACAATACATGAGATGAACTGGGCAGTGGTTTCCTTCTTCTTCTTCTTCGTTCTCATTGTTATGTTGGAGTGTTCAAATGACTAGACCAATACATGAGATGAACTGCGCAGCGGTTTCCTTCTTCTTCTTCTTCGTTCTCATTGTTATGTTGGAGTGTTCAGATGACTAGAACAATACATGAGATGAACTGGGCAGTGGTTTCCTTCTTCTTCTTCTTCGTTCTCATTGTTATGTTGGAGTGTTCAGATAACTAGACCAATACATGAGATGAACTGCGCAGTGGTTTCCTTCTTCTTCTTCTTCGTTCTCATTGTTATGTTGGAGTGTTCAGATGACTAGACCAATACATGAGATGAACTGCGCAGTGGTTTCCTTCTTCTCCTTCGTTCTCATTGTTATGTTGGAGTGTTCAGATGACTAGACCAATACATGAGATGAACTGCGCAGTGGTTTCCTTCTTCTTCTTCTTCGTTCTCATGGTTATGTTGGAGTGTTCAGATGACTAGACCAATACATGAGATGAACTGCGCAGTGGTTTCCTTCTTCTCCTTCGTTCTCATTGTTATGTTGGAGTGTTCAGATGACTAGACCAATACATGAGATGAACTGCGCAGTGGTTTCCTTCTTCTCCTTCGTTCTCATTGTTATGTTGGAGTGTTCAGATGACTAGACCAATACATGAGATGAACTGCGCAGTAGTTTCCTTCTTCTTCTCCTTAGTTCTCATTGTTATGTTGGAGTGTTCAGATAACTAGACCAATACATGAGATGAACTGCGCAGTGGTTTCCTTCTTCTTCTTCTTCGTTCTCATTGTTATGTTGGAGTGTTCAGATGACTAGACCAATACATGAGATGAACTGCGCAGTAGTTTCCTTCTTCTTCTTCTTCGTTCTCATTGTTATGTTGGAGTGTTCAGATAACTAGACCAATACATGAGATGAACTGCGCAGTGGTTTCCTTCTTCTTCTTCTTCGTTCTCATTGTTATGTTGGAGTGTTCAGATGACTAGACCAATACATTAGATGAACTGCGCAGTGGTTTCCTTCTTCTTCTTCTACGTTCTCATGGTTATGTTGGAGTGTTCAGATGACTAGACCAATACATGAGATGAACTGCGCAGTGGTTTCCTTCTTCTCCTTCGTTCTCATTGTTATGTTGGAGTGTTCAGATGACTAGACCAATACATGAGATGAACTGCGCAGTAGTTTCCTTCTTCTTCTTTTTAGTTCTCATTGTTATGTTGGAGTGTTCAGATAACTAGACCAATACATGAGATGAACTGCGCAGTGGTTTCCTTCTTCTTCTTCTTCGTTCTCATTGTTATGTTGGAGTGTTCAGATGACTAGACCAATACATGAGATGAACTGCGCAGTAGTTTCCTTCTTCTTCTTCTTCGTTCTCATTGTTATGTTGGAGTGTTCAGATGACTAGACCAATACATGAGATAAACTGCAAAGTGGTTTCCTTCTTCTTCTTCGTTCTCATTGTTATGTTGGAGTGTTCAGATGACTAGACCAATACATGAGATGAACTGCGCAGTGGTTTCCTTCTTCTTCTTCTTCGTTCTCATTGTTATGTTGGAGTGTTCAGATAACTAGACCAATACATGAGATGAACTGCGCAGTGGTTTCCTTCTTCTTCTTCTTCGTTCTCATTGTTATGTTGGAGTGTTCAGATGACTAGACCAATACATGAGATGAACTGCGCAGTGGTTTCCTTCTTCTTCTTCGTTATCATTGTTATGTTGGAGTGTTCAGATGACTAGACCAATACATGAGATGAACTGCTCAGTGGTTTCCTTCTTCTTATTCGTTTTCATTGTTATGTTGGAGTGTTCAGATGACTAGACCAATACATGAGATGAACTGCGCAGTGGTTTGCTTCTTCTTCTTCTTCGTTCTCATTGTTATGTTGAAGTGTTCAGATGACTAGACCAATACATGAGATGAACTGCGCAGTGGTTTCCTTCTTCTTCTTCTTCGTTCTCATTGTTATGTTGGAGTGTTCAGATTACTAGACCAATACATGAGATGAACTGCGCAGTGGTTTCCTTCTTCTTCTTCTTCGTTCTCATTGTTATGTTGGAGTGTTCAGATGACTAGACCAATACATGAGATGAACTGCGCAGTGGTTTCCTTCTTCTTCTTCTTCGTTCTCATTGTTATGTTGGAGTGTTCAGATGACTAGACCAATACATGAGATGAACTGCGCAGTGGTTTCGAAATCAGGGAACTCTCCATATAGTTTACTTCCTTTTGGGCTGTTTTGGGGCCAGTGTCTTGTACGGGCCTCTTGGTAAAGAGAGCAGTTTTAAAGGACATGTTCAGCATTCTATGTTGACACTCCACATGGGCAGATTTAACTGGTTTCAATTTTGATCTCCCGGTACTTGTGTTGTCGCATTCTGTTGTGTCCGGTCCTGAGTCAAAAGATTAGACGTTGGTCTTGTCGGGATAGCTTATAGTACGCGTCATCTTTCTTGTGATTTGGATGAGAGCTCGTCCATTTCTCATTTATTTTATTTACAATTAATTCCTTCAATTCTTCTGGATAGAGTGCAGAGTTTATTAGTGTGTTAGTTCTCCCACTCTTGGCGAGTGAGTCAGCCTTCTCATAACCTTCCAGTTCTATATGTGCTGGTATCCATTGAATAACAGTTGTTTTTTTTTCTGATGTTGTTGAGTTTTTAAGTGCTGTCCTGAGTCGTTTTATTTAGGAGGACTGTTGGGCTGTTTTCGCATCAGCTAGAAAAACAATCTGATTATGTGGGGTACTTGGATTATATGCAAGCATGGCTTAAACTAACTTGACATATTCTAGTTGCATTCTCGTTTAGCATTCAAAAAGGGTTAAAACCAAATAAGTTATCCTTTTGAGACCACAAACTTATAGAGGATGTTTGTATTTGATTATATTTTGATTTTTTATTTTTATGATGTAAACATGATTGATTCAAATTTACGGTGTCGGTCATACTAAAAAAAGCGAGTTTTTTTTTATTTTTATTTTTTTTATATTTAACATATTTTTGTGCGCATGAATTTTGTTACTAATAATATTTTCAACATTTCAGCACCTTTACAAAAGTATAAGTGTATACATGTCTTGCAGTAAAATGTAGTGAAGGATTATATCTGGACGACCACCGGAAGTGTTCCAAATGTCCAAGCGGAACCTATAATAATGAAACTGGTCGCACGATTTGTTCCCCTTGTCCTAAAAATATGACAACCTCTGGCACAGGTAGCACAAATATCAGTGAGTGTTCTGTTGGTAAGTATACATGGATGAACAGTATTTATACTTGACTATTTCTAGGCTAGGCTTTTACAGTTTCAATTGTCATTCTTAGACATTCAATAAACTAACAAGCCAAATCAAGATTCTTTGTCGTACAGGGTGTCCTTTGTACAAAGCTTCTATCAGGTCTCTTCCTTCATTTGTCCAGAATAAAGTGTGTACATGTTATTTCTCCCGTACTATCTAATAGAAACGTTCCACGTGAAAATTATCAGTGAGTCTGTTGTGAATGTACATTTTGGTTTTCTATAGTTTTAATGTTTTGTTTGGTGCAATACACAAACTGTAAGACAAATTTCCTTATGGATAATAAAAATTATTAATATTGTCTGATGAAGCTGAAACTTCGTACAACTATAAATTGACATAGACAACACATGAATTAATAGAATAAAAAGTAACCAATTAGACAATTAATTACTGATCATTCGTTACTTTGTTTGATACCAACAGAGGAAACTAATGCTTCAGTAGTCACAGATATGGTTAAATTTGTTGGGTTTAGTCCCCTTAAATAATTGGTAATGCTAGTTCTCCCTCACACATTCTCCGATCAAGTTTATACTTTAAACAATTGTTTATTGTACGTAACAAAACAGGAAACAATGAACAAAAATACTCAATAGGTCAATTATGTATTGGTAATTAATTATTTAGTTTGATATCAAATAACTTTTTTTTGGTGGATACAGATTTAAGGACGAAGTTCTTCCCCTTTAGATAAGCTTTGTTGTTGTTTTTTTCATGTTGCTCCATTACTTTCAACTATCTCTTAGTCTGTTTGACCGTTGCTGAGCCACATATTAAGATAATCATATCAATTATTTTTTGCAACCACATGAATTTGGTTTTTGAGAACCGCTTTGACTTTTTGTAAGAACCACATCTACATTTTGAGAACCGCTTTGACTTTTTGTAAGAACCACATCTACTTTTTGAGGACCGCATTAACTTTTAATAACTGCATCCACTTTTTGACGATCACGTCATCATTTTGAAATATGCATCAGCATTATTATGGCGAATATTGAAATTTATGTCCCAAATTCATGGTTAACGTTTCCTTTTGTGTTGTCCAGATCTGTGCCATGCTGGACAAGAGAAGGTCAATGGAAGCTGTCACTACTGCAAAGTTGGTTTCTACAAAGAAGTTGAAGGCAATGAGGACTGCACGAAGTGTCCTGACAATATCACAACACTTGGTTTGGCGTCAACGTCGAGAACATTCTGTCTCATTCGTAAGTTTCTTTCCAGCAGTAACATGCGAGCCAGTGAAATCTGGCCAGCGCAAAAACAAGTAACCTACAGACATTCAGTTTCACCTATCCCGTAGTCCAGTCTTTTCCAAACTGTGTTCCGCGAAACCTGAATAGATGTTCCAGACATTCTGCTTCACCTACCAATGAGTCAAGCCTTTCCCAAACTGCGTAGTACCGTATTCATGAATCAGACTTTCTTGGAACTGGGCCAACAGAAACACTACAGATCCATTAAGCCTATTACTGTGACTCTCAAGAAGTTTTGGCACGAAACAGTGCACCCTTCCTCATCAGTCACCTTTTAGCATTAAAAAATCTATCTCCAAGTAACTACTCATATTTCTCTCTGGCTGACTGTGGTGTATATATTTTCAAATCCTGCTAGCTGGCATCCGTTGGCGTCCTGCAGGAAGTTAGGGATGGTAATGTCAAAAGTCACCATTTATACACACACACACACACTCTCAAACACACACGTTTTTTTTTTAAATTTATTCTTTAACAAAAATTCCGTCAGGGCAAGATTACCTTCATCTACTCCTCGGTATCGCTAAGTATACTTTGTTTTCACAAAAGAGTTACAATGTAGAGAGGTATGGTCAAAACGTAACTGACCAGTGGTCAACAGAAACGCTACATATCCATTGGTTGGTTGGTCGTTGTGCTGGCCACATGACACCCTTGTTAACCGTAGGCCACATAAACAGATGACCTTTACATCATCTGCCCTAAAGACCACAACGTCTGAAAGGAGAATTTTTTTTTACAGTAACACCTTAAGTAAATAAAATAAACTTGGAGACACTTCAGGACAGAAGAATAAAAAGTAAAGTAGCAATAATACATAAAACACTAAACCATAATTCACAAAAAGAAAAACAAAACTTATAAAATACTCAGAAACACACAAAGATACAGGCACATTTCTCATCACATATGCTATTCATTCGTACAAGTGCTCCTTCTTCCCTAGTGCCATTAGAGACTGGAATGGGTTGCCTGAATCAGCCAGTATATGCGACGACTTAGCAGAGTTTAAGTCATTCATTAACATGTATGGCTAGATTGAAACATGAAATGCGTAGGATGTGATTATCTTTTTTTTTTTTAAAGTAACGTCTGTTATATATAAGATAAGATTGAGTAAGTGTTTGCAAGACTCATTCCTAATACATATATATATATATATATATATATATATATATATATATATATATATATATATATATATATATATATATATATATATATATATATATATATATATATATATTGTTTCTTTAACAGCTTTGTGTGGAAAAGGTTATTTTTTGAATGAGCAACAGACTTGCTCTCTATGTCCAATCGGCACCTTTAAAAACGAAACCGGAAGTCGATCGTGTTCCTTCTGCAAGTCGGGTAAATCAACACGAAATATTGGAAGCATCTATGTCAGTGATTGCTCTGTCGGTTAGTTGACTATACAGGAAGTATTTATGTCAGTGATTGCTCTGTCGGTTAG
>JAZGLO010005016.1:0-28375 GCA_036873155.1 Biomphalaria sudanica | reverse complement strand
AGGTTGAACTTTCTGTGTCAGAAGCAGCGAGGTTGAACTTTCTGTGTCAGAAGCAGCGAGGTTGAACTGTCTGTGTCAGAAGCAGCGAGGTTGAACTTTCTGTGTCAGAAGCAGCGAGGTTGAACTTTCTGTGACAGAAGCAGCGAGGTTGAACTTTCTGTGTCAGAAGCAGCGAGGTTGAACTGTCTGTGTCAGAAGCAGCGAGGTTGAACTTTCTGTGTCAGAAGCAGCGAGGTTGAACTTTCTGTGTCAGAAGCAGTGAGGTTGAACTTTCTGTGTCATAAGCAGCGAGGTTGAACTTTCTGTGTCATAAGCAGCGAGGTTGAACTTTCTGTGTCAGAAGCAGCGAGGTTGAACTTTGTGTCAGAAGCAGCGAGGTTGAACTTTCTGTGTCAGAAGCAGCGAGGTTGAACTTTCTGTGTCAGAAGCAGCGAGGTTGAACTTTCTGTGTCATAAGCAGCGAGGTTGAACTTTCTGTGTCTTTAATGTACGTTTCACTTCACCAGCCAGTTGTTTCATGTGAAAGTTATTAAAGTAGAATTGTGTTAGTTCTGAATGATCAAGGTTATCAGTTCTGAATGATCAATGTTTTCAGTTCTGAATGATCAATGTTTTCAGTTCTGAATGATAAATGTTTTCTATTCTGAATGATAAATGTTTTTAGTTCTGAATGATAAATGTTTTTAGTTCTGAATGATAAATGTTTTTAGTTCTGAATGGTAAATTTTTCAGTTCTGAATGATAAATGTTTTCAGTTCTGAATGATAAATGTTTTTAGTTTGTAATGATAAATCTTGTTGGTCGGTTAACACACACACACACAAAATTACTTAAAAAAAAACAGAAGGCTATAATCTTTTCTCTCATCTCTTGCAAACTAAAGTATTTGCATAAATTTCGGATTAAAACCTGACCGTGTGGGTTGATGCTATCTGGTAGGATGACGGCTTTGACGGAAATAGTCGAGTCTTCATTGGTGAAGGTTTTGTTCTAAGTTTGTGTCAAATGTTTGGGGTTTTGATTAGATCGGAAGTGAAGCGAAGGCGTGGCAAGGGATATTTATAGTGACAGTTTTACGTTGTCACGTTTCGGTACTTGGACTGCGAGTGTAAACATAATCTCTTTGTTGAATGGATATTTGTTTGTTTGTGTGTTTGCTTTTATGTCAGGCCAACTCTGAGCTACTACATTATGAGAGCTACGTCATTCTTGTTTATAACAATGACAGTAGCTGTACGACCTTACGGTGGTTTCGATAAATAAAGTTGCAATTAAGCTGTTTATTTTTTATATCCTTTACTTGCTTTTTGTGCACTAACGTTACTTTTTTTTTTTTTACTTGCTTTGAGACTTTATGATTTAGTTTACGTTTAGAAATTGTAAAGACAGGGGATTTAATTCAGACAGCTAGGCAACATAGAACTCATGATTTTAATTGTACGATAGGCTGTAAGATTAAAGAATGTATGGCAAGGGAGGCAACTGTTTTAGCAATAACAAAATAGCGTTTGAAATTTAAATCTAATTATTAATATTGACATGATCTAATTTTTTTTTCAAATTGAACACTACATAAATTATGGAAACATTTTTTAAATGAAGAGATTTCAATGATGTTAATGATCTCATTCATTAAGTCTACTGGTAGTATTTAGGATAAGACTAATAAGTGACTTGTGGTCTCACTCAATCTTTTATACATTTACACACACACACACACAAACCGGTATAAGCACAGACACGACAAGACTTGCAATAAAACATACTTTCTACCTCCATAACTCGAAATAATGTCATGTCTCACTGTCACTGTATGAGGGCGTAGTGAGGAGGCAACATACTTGAACTGACCAATTAGTCCCTGAGTCATGTTCAATAATGAACACGAAGCAATGGGACGATCAATTCGCTAATTTAATCTACCTTCTGTGATCCTATCTGTATATACTGCTACATGGTTATTTAATCAACCTTCTGTGATCCTATCTGTATATACTGCTACCTGATTATTTAATCTACCTTCTGTGATCCTACCTGTATATACTGCAACCTGATTATTTAATCTACCCTCTGTGATCCTATCTGTATATACTGCTACCTGATTATTCAATCTACCTTCTGTGATCCTATCTGTATATACTGCTACCTGATTATTTAATCTACCCTCTGTGATCCTATCTGTATATACTGCTACCTGATTATTTAATCTACCCTCTGTGATCCTATCTGTATATACTGCTACCTGATTATTTAATCTACCTTCTGTGATCCTATCTGTATATACTGCTACCTGATTATTCAATCTACCTTCTGTGATCCTATCTGTATATACTGCTACCTGATTATTTAATCAACCCTCTGTGATCCTATCTGTATATACTGCTACCTGATTATTTAATCTACCCTCTGTGATCCTATCTGTATATACTGCTACCTGATTATTTAATCTACCCTCTGTGATCCTATCTGTATGTACTGCTACCTGATTATTCAATCTACCTTCTGTGATCCTATCTGTATATAATGCTACCTGATTATTTAATCTACCCTCTGTGATCCTATCTGTATTTACTGCTACCTGATTATTCAATCTACCCTCTGTGATCCTATCTGTATATAATGCTACCTGATTATTCAATCTACCTTCTGTGATCCTATCTGTATATACTGCTACCTGATTATATAATCTACCCTCTGTGATCCTATCTGTATATACTGCTACCTGATTATTCAATCTACCTTCTGTGATCCTATCTGTATATAATGCTACCTGATTATTTAATGTACCCTCTGTGATCCTATCTGTATATACTGCTACCTGATTATTCAATCTACCTTCTGTGATCCTATATGTATATAATGCTACCTGATTATTTAATCTACCTTCTGTGATCCTATCTGTATATACTGCTACCTGATTATTTAATCTACCTTCTGTGATCCTATCTGTATATACTGCTACCTGATTATTTAATCTACCTTCTGTGATCCTATCTGTATATACTGCTACCTGATTATTCAATCTACCTTCTGTGATCCTATCTGTATATACTGCTACCTGATTAGATTTCACTTTAAGAAAACATGGAAGGAGGGCTGTTACTTAATACAATTGTTTTCCCTCATTGTTTTAAGAAAATTTAAAGTAAAGTAGGAGTTTGAGAAACATAGGTAATCTCCCCCCCCCCCCATTTCTTTCTCTCTCTCACACACACAGTCCAGACACACACACACACACGTATGCCTAAGAAACATTGAAGTTGAATGTTGAGTCGCGACTCACTCTGTCTGGGGGTGGGGGTGTGTGGATCCTTTCACACTTGTATTTTCCACTTCCTATTCTCGGATCAAGTTGAACTTTCATTATATTCTTCATAGTCGAAAACAATACATGCATTAATAAAATAATTAACCAATTAGTTAATCAATTACTGGTAATCAATTAGTTGTTGTTTTTTTTATACAAAAGGGGAGATAAACATTGTAGTATTGTGACATATCGCTGCGATTGTGCGGTGCTTTCCCTTGTATAAGCATTGTTTTTTAAAAAGCAATGTTAAAAAATATATTTTGCATGTTTCTATCCTTCAATGACTCCCAACTGGCTATGTACTAGCTAGATCAGAGGTTCTCAAATTATGGTCCGCGGACCTATGGGAGTCACAAATCAAAGAAACCAACTAGAAACGTGTTCTCATGGAGATTTGCGGTTGCTACTTACAAACATTAAGGCGGACATAACTACTTCAAAGAACTTCATTATTTAACATCCCTCAATTCATTAATTCTTAAACATTTTATTGAAACAAAATTTAAATCTCAATAAACACTCCGTCAACATTTTGTGTTCCATTAGTAGCTTCTATTCAACGCACTTATGTAGCTTTTTCACTTCGGGGTCCGTTTGACTATTCTGTTTTAAAACGACATGTGTTCGTCTGGAAAGGGGAGAGGGTGGTAGAGTGATAACGATTAATCCTCGCTCCTTGTTATATTTCTGCTAATGATTGCATTTGGCATTAAAGAATAGGGGGTGGGGCGACTCAATATAAGAATTTAAATTATAGCATATATGTATTATATTAGTGAGAGATGTTTTTTTTTTAAATTTTGTAATTTCTTAACTAAAATACAAAAAGAAAAAGTATTTGTTTATTCGATGGGCGGAAGGTGATTGCATGTATCGACCCTCCCACCTGGTACAACCCTTTTTCATTTTATATTTACTAATGATAAAATTTGAGATCAGAGTCTGTGTGCGACATAATATACAAATGGGTTCACATAACAATACGTAGCTTATATTATATAGATATTCAATTAATTTTGTTCACAAACTATGATTTCTCCATTAAAAATAGGACCGCCCCCCCCCACTCAAAGGGTTTAGGTGGGAAGGCAGCAGAGGTACTCGCCTCCCCCCCCCCCCCATAGGCCAACAGGGGAACAACATAATATAAAGATCGGTTAAAATATCAATAACAAGTTTTAATCATATAGATATTTAATTGATTCTGTTAGCAAACTGTGATTTTTACAAATAAATTGGACCGGCCCCCCCACTCGAACGTTTGGGGGGGGTCGGGATCGATGCCATCGCCCCTCCCGACCCCACCTAATCGGCCGATATACTAGAAGAGGGGCGAAATAATAAAAAAAAAAGGTTGAAATATAAATAATTAGCATATATTATAATTATTAACATAAGTATTAAATTGGTATATAAATTGTGTGAATTCTATACTAAAATTCCGACCCTGGATCCGCCAGTTCATCAGCTGCGTGGAGATAGTGGGTGACATCGTTCTGACCATAGCTAAAGCTCAGGTATTCATCTAATGTCGTTATGATAATCCGTGAATTATTCAGAGTAGACCATACGGTATGAAATCTATTAGAGGAAGGTAACTTCTTAAATTGTCATTACAGCGTTTCATTAAATTCTAAATGTTACATTTACGTAACTATAATGATAATAATAATAATAATAATAATAATAATAATAAAACATTAATAACAATAATGTAAGCAATGTAATTGTACTCTGCTAGATAAAAAATTTTGTTTGTTCTTTTTTAAATGCTCTTTCTTCAATATATATCTATATCATGGGCGTAGCCATGATTTTTTTTTCGGGGGGAGGGGCTTAGGGGGGGGATTTTTTCTCCCCCTCCTCGCCCCCCCACACGAAAAAAAAATTTGTATGTAAGTGTGTGTGTGTGTGTGTACATAATCTTTATTACATTCTGACCCTTCATTCTTTCGGAACACGTCTATTGTGTCCTAGAATAGGTTCTTCCTGTGGTTAATGAAAAAAAATTTGACTCCCCGCCATTACCAGCAAGGGGGTCTGGGGGAGCGCTAGGACCTCCCCCAGCGCGTGGCGAAGCCCCGCCGACAAGCACTATTTGTGGTATTGAATGCCAACAAAATGCATATTCTGAGGTATCTACAGTGCATTTCCCTGCTATTAAAAAGTCTTATTTCAAAAACCTAATGTGCTATTCTTAGTGACTTGGACCCTCCCGTGCCGTTCGGCACATTAGCCTTCAAGCTGTTTCCACAAAAATCTGTCACTGGTAATGTCTGAAGCCTCTTCCCACCTGCTCTGAGGACCTCCATGAAAGTGTGGCGCCAAGTTGTACTAGGATGTCATCGCAACTCTTATTATGCATAATTCATTTTATCGGAGAACATGTCCCGCAAACCTCATGCGACGCTCTGTCACAATCTTACTAAGGGGTCGACTCCCAGTTCGGCATAGGATTTCCTTGATTTAGACCCGATCTCTATAACGGACTCCTAAAATCTGTCTTAGCCATCTTTGTTTACCACATTTAGTGTTTTTCAATTTCGGTAGATGACTATTCACTGCACTTTATTAATGTAGCCCCGCCACTGGTAGAAATGTGTAACCTCTCTTGAATACACTCTTGGAATTAGTTTACTTTAGATTTTATATCGAAAAGGGAAGTTTTATCGTCAAAATTATCTGTTGGAGTTTTAAACTATAAAATCTCAGGACTTTTTTTTTTTTTTTTTAAATTCAAAACCCAATTTAGCTACGATCATGGAGTTTGGTAACTGTAGTTTGCATTAGAATAATATTGAAGATTGAGGTTTTCCACCTCAAAACGCTCTGTAGGGGGATTTTAAACTCAAAACCTTTTAGAAGAGAGGAGTTTAAACTCAAACTCCCAATTGGCTTGGCTACGCTCAAATAATTTTAGTGTTTAATTTGCTTTTTTTATATTGAAGAGGTATTTTTTAGCATCAAACCCTTCTGAAGGGGGATTTAAGCTCAAAACCCCTTTTGGCAACGCTGATAGCATTTTGAGTGCGTCATCATCATCATCATGACTCCTTTAAGTTCCTCATGGAACATAGGACCTCGACAAAAACACGCCACTCTCCACGGTCTCTTGCTAGTTCCACATAGAACATAGGATCTCGACAACAACACGCCACTCTCCACGGTCTTTTGCTAGCTTTTTGATGGTTTCCCAGCTCTTCCCGGTCTTCTCTGCTTCTTCTTTTGCGTGCGTAATTTGCTTTTATTTTTACATTGAAATGTTTTTTTTTTAGCTTCAAAATCAAAGTCCGTCTCCCTCCCCACCCCGTGGGGGGGGATTTCATTTCGGGGGGGGGGTTCCCTGGCTACGCCCATGATCTATATATATAATGTTTTGACTAGTTAAGATACAGGACTTAATCTTTGATTATCTTGCAATCTTATCTTGCAATCTTATCTTGCACTTAAACAAATATTACCTTATCTTAAAACGTTATCAAGATGATCTTCTAATAAGACTGTAAAGCGTTGAGTTTGTAAATTAGTGAATGAACACTAACAGAGCATGTCATAAAATAGTATGGTGTAGACTAGACCATTATAATATAATAAGATACGCACTATACTAGTATAAAATAGTATGATAACAAATATTACAACTAATTATGTTAATGATAAACGAAATAGATCGTATGGACACCTTCCTTCCATCAATGGATCGGGCACCACTTTGGGAATGTGAATAATTAATGAGAGATATTTCTTCTGGCTAATGGCATTATTTACTAACAAACGTCATTTCCCTAACAGGCGGGAGGAAGTAGGAAACACACAGCTCAAACATAACTCAGACATGTATGACATGAGACACAAAAATCAAACATGTATAACACATGTCACACTTCTCAAACACATATGACACACAATTCAAATATGTATGATATATGAAACAACTCAAACATGTATGGCACACAACTCAAACATGTATGGCACACAACTCAAACATGTATGGCACACAACTCAAACATGTATGACATATAACAACTCAAACATGTATGACATATAACAACTCAAACATGTATGGCACACAACTCAAACATGTATGACATATAACAACTCAAACATGTATGACATATAACAACTCAAACATGTATGGCACACAACTCAAACATGTATGACATATAACAACTCAAACATGTATGACATATAACAACTCAAACATGTATGACATATAACAACTCAAACATGTATGACATATAACAACTCAAACATGTATGGCACACAACTCAAACATGTATGACATATAACAACTCAAACATGTATGACATATAACAACTCAAACATGTATGACATATAACAACTCAAACATGTATGACATATAACAACTCAAACATGTATGACATAACAACTCAAACATGTATGACATATAACAACTCAAACATGTATGACATATAACAACTCAAACATGTATGACATATAACAACTCAAACATGTATGACATATAACAACTCAAACATGTATGACATATAACAACTCAAACATGTATGACATATAACAACTCAAACATGTATGACATATAACAACTCAAACATGTATGACATATAACAACTCAAACACGTATGACATATAACAACTCAAACATGTATGACATATAACAACTCAAACATGTATGACATATAACAACTCAGAAACATGTATGACATATGACACACTACTCAAACATGTATGACATATAACACACTACTCAAACATGTATGACATATAACACAACACAAACATGTATGGCACATAACACAACTCAAACATGTATGACATATGACAAACAACTCAAACATGTATGACAAGAAACACAACCACGAGCGGACTGGGTGTCTAAATCGGCCCGGGCACTTCTATACCATACGGCCCATAAATCGTATATTATATGAAGGAAATTATATTCTGTCCTCAAAATCATTGTTAACTTGATATGGCCTTATGTTGCTTTTTAATTGCAAAGTATGTAGGTCCTAACAAGGATGAAGCCTACTAGTAACTGTTTACGGATGTAGACCATTACATTATTTCGGAAAATGTGTTAGATTAAATTAGTAGGCCCTAGTAGAGTCTGTAAAATGTAATTTCTTTAAATACTTCGTTCAGAGTGCCCCTGTTATAAGGAATACTATAAAACCTTTAACATAGTGACATCCATGCGGCCCTTATCTTATAAAATACAGACGAGATTAAAAAAAAAAGGTTACTGTGGTCTTACCGGCCCATTTGGATACCGGCCCACCGGGCATTAGCCTGAATGCCCATATGGACATCACAACATCACTGTCAACAACCCACCACAAAACATGAGCTAGAAGCAACACTATCAGACAACAATTAGAATCAGCAACAAGAAAGAACTTCTCTGGGCGTCCCTAGCAATCACTGCCTACTTAAAAATGTCTACTCTCAGCAAAGATATCTGGCAGACGTATTAAGTGATAGATTGGCTTGTTATCCATACAATACATTGGCCAGTTTATCCAGACAACTGGGTTAGTCCCCATAATCTTTAGGACTTTTATTTTTGACAAAGCTTCTATTAACTCACTCTGTCTGTCTGACTGTAAGGTCCAATGTTTGTACACGTTATGCCTCCCATAACACAGATCGGGTTAAGCTGAAATTCTGCACACTTATTTCTCGTACCTGACAACACAAAAGTAAATAGAGAAACTTTAACCAATTCGTTACTTAAATAGTGGTAATTGATTAGTTTGTTTGGCATCTTGAACAAGGGAAAGAAATCGTACTTAACATATGTGGTGGTATAAGTTGAATTAGTCTCATTGAGAACTGCTGAACTATGCGTGAACATTATGTATGCATTAAAAAATCACGTAAACATTCACCAAGATATCCCCTTCTTCCGCTCTTTGTTTCACAACTGGTCCAGACAAGTGATAGGATCATAGCTCATTGAGACAAGTGATAGGATCATAGCTCATTGAGACAAGTGATAGGGTCATAGCTCATTGAGACAAGTGATAGGATCATAGCTCATTGAGACAAGTGATAGGGTCATAGCGCATTGAGACAAGTGATAGGATCATAGCGCATTGAGACAAGTGATAGGATCATAGCTCATCGAGACAAGTGATAGGGTCATAGCTCATTGAGACAAGTGATAGGATCATAGCTCATTGAGACAAGTGATAGGGTCATAGCTCATTGAGACAAGTGATAGGGTCATAGCTCATTGAGACAAGTGATAGGGTCATAGCTCATTGAGACAAGTGATAGGGTCATAGCTCATTGAGACAAGTGATAGGATCATAGCTCATTGAGACAAGTGATAGGGTCATAGCTCATTGAGACAAGTGATAGGATCATAGCGCATCGAGACAAGTGATAGGGTCATAGCTCATTGAGACAAGTGATAGGATCATAGCGCATCGAGACAAGTGATAGGGTCATAGCTCATTGAGACAAGTGATAGGATCATAGCTCATTGAGACAAGTGATAGGATCATAGCGCATCGAGACAAGTGATAGGGTCATAGCTCATTGAGACAAGTGATAGGATCATAGCTCATTGAGACAAGTGATAGGGTCATAGCGCATTGAGACAAGTGATAGGGTCATAGCTCATTGAGACAAGTGATAGGATCATAGCTCATTGAGACAAGTGATAGGGTCATAGCGCATTGAGACAAGTGATAGGATTATAGCTCATTGAGACAAGTGATAGGGTCATAGCGCATTGAGACAAGTGATAGGGTCATAGCTCATTGAGACAAGTGATAGGATCATAGCTCATTGAGACAAGTGATAGGGTCATAGCGCATTGAGACAAGTGATAGGGTCATAGCTCATTGAGACAAGTGATAGGGTCATAGCTCATTGAGACAAGTGATAGGGTCATAGCTCATTGAGACAAGTGATAGGATCATAGCTCATTGAGACAAGTGATAGGATCATAGCGCATCGAGACAAGTGATAGGGTCATAGCTCATTGAGACAAGTGATAGGATCATAGCTCATTGAGACAAGTGATAGGGTCATAGCGCATTGAGACAAGTGATAGGATCATAGCTCATTGAGACAAGTGATAGGATCATAGCTCATTGAGACAAGTGATAGGATCATAGCTCATTGAGACAAGTGATAGGATCATAGCTCATTGAGACAAGTGATAGGATCATAGCTCATTGAGACAAGTGATAGGATCATAGCTCATTGAGACAAGTGATAGGATCATAGCTCATTGAGACAAGTGATAGGATCATAGCTCATCGAGACAAGTGATAGGATCATAGCTCATTGAGACAAGTGATAGGATCATAGCTCATTGAGACAAGTGATAGGATTATAGCTCATCGAGACAAGTGATAGGATCATAGCTCATTGAGACAAGTGATAGGATCATAGCTCATTGAGACAAGTGATAGGATCATAGCGCATCGAGACAAGTGATAGGATCATAGCGCATCGAGACAAGTGATAGGATCATAGCTCATTGAGACAAGTGATAGGATCATAGCGCATCGAGACAAGTGATAGGATCATAGCGCATCGAGGCAAGTGATAGGATCATAGCTCATTGAGACAAGTGATAGGATCATAGCGCATCGAGACAAGTGATAGGATCATAGCTCATTGAGACAAGTGATAGGATCATAGCTCATTGAGACAAGTGATAGGATCATAGCGCATTGAGACAAGTGATAGGATCATAGCTCATTGAGACAAGTGATAGGATCATAGCGCATCGAGACAAGTGATAGGATCATAGCTCATTGAGACAAGTGATAGGATCATAGCGCATCGAGACAGGTGATAGGATCATAGCTCATTGAGACAAGTGATAGGATCATAGCTCATTGAGACAAGTGATAGGATCATAGCTCATTGAGACAAGTGATAGGATCATAGCTCATTGAGACAAGTGATAGGATCATAGCTCATCGAGACAGTTAAAAGCTAAACAAAAACAATTGGTACAAATAGTTCTAATCGCACAGATGTTTAGGTCAAGTATTCACAGATCTACACGACTGATCCAAACTAATTGATACAATTACACTTCATATAAGCTTTTTTTTTTAAAGTATTTTTTTTATCTTGTTTCAAGGCCAACACATTGTGTGTTTTTTTCTCTTCAGTACCATTTTGGATAACCAGCTGGTACACGATAGTATTCATTTTTTTTTTTTTTGCACATATCGATGCCTAAACACTTTGTCTATACAAGTCGAGACCTCAACGCGTTATCTATACAAGTCGATTTGTTTATACAAGTCAAGACCTAAACACTTTGTCTATACAGCACTGTACAATCAAATACTTAGTACTAACATAATAAATCGATGTATAAATGTGTCTGCATTGCGTTCTTTATAAACGTAATGTACATATGTCTATGTCATAACAAGTGACTATCATTGCAGAAGACGAGTGTCAAACCGCAAGAAACTTTGTTGGCACTCCCGCCCTTCTGTTAGGCCACCCCCCTTAGAGGCTGGCTTGGGAGATGGCTGGTGGTGAACGGGAGTGTGATAAAACAAAGCTAAATTTTATATAAAATAATAAATCTCTGAAAATCATTTTCTTAAAATATGGTATTTTTTAAAGTGCCTCTTTATTGAAGCTAATTTTTTTTTTTGTAGTCAAATGAGATGGACGGTGTGGTCATAGCGTATTTTATTGAATTCAGGTATTAACAATTATATAAAACGATTTATCAATTTAGTTGTTTCTCTATTCAGATTTTAAAAGACACCATTACATTGGATGCTTTAAGGAAATCGTATGAGAATCACTGGTCAAACGTTCAATTTTCAAAGAAAAAAAAGATTTGCTGTAAGTAGAATTTCAGTCATACAAAAAAAAAAAATCCTACAAAAAATGTTCTACGAAGGTAAACAAGCAATGAAACAATAATAATCCATAAGTAACGTAATCAAGTGTTGATATATATGGTCATAGATTACATATAGTTTACTATATAGGGATTATGGAGATCACTATACACGTCTACTATAGTATAGAACACTATATAACTTACTAGACATATGTTACCCGCGACCCGCGGATCTTTATTTGCGCATTACTGTCCATATAGTCTCAATTAAACGAAATAATAATGTAATAAGTAAAGCGAATGTGTCAATGTAAAAATAGTGTGAATGAAGCTATCAAATAAAATTAGCTAATAGGCTTAAATCCATTTTTTCAAATTAAAACATTTGTTTGTAGGCCTACATATATTTGATTAAAATTTGAGATGAATAGACTTAATTTGTATGTTCATGTGTTAAAGTATAAAGTAGATCTTGAGGTAGACATAGATCTAAATCTACACTAATCTAGAGTTTAAAATTGGCTTTTATAGGGTTCATTCTGTGTTGCGCGTGCGTGACCTTTTTTCATGAATGAATATAGGCCTTTCTCAACACGGCTACGCAACTTTAGCGAACAGCGAACGAATGTATTAAAAATGCTTTAGAAAAACAAATTTGAATGTTAAATTGATGAAAATATCAAATGAATGGACAATAATTAGTATGTTTATGTGTTAAAGCACAAATACTATCTTTGCGAAAAGAAGTTTTATCATCTTAGAGCTCAATAAGAGTTTTAGACCTAGACCTAGGAATAGCCTCAGTAGAGAGATGTATTAATGTGTAACCAATTGGTAATGTCTAATGAAAGAATGTTCGCCAGGAAATCTGTAGTCACAGATATCAGGAACTAATTTATGTAAAAAATGCTTTTGAAACACAAAATTGAAGGTTAATTTTATTATATAATGAAATCAATGGATCTTCTTTTGTATTTTCATGTGTCAAAGTAAAAAAACTATGTGCGCAAAGTGTATTTCTTAAAATTATATCTAGGTCTAAATCCTTTCGATCTTTTCTAATGTCAACATTGTTAACCATGGCCTAGATCCATAAAATACTATAGCTGTAATAGAGTCGGACAACTTTGTTTTTTTTAGGGTCTTAAGTTTGTTTTAGGGCTACAATACCTACACTACGGTCTAAGTTAGTACCCAAGGAACATTCCTGCCTAGTTTTATCAAGATTGGTCAAGCGGTTTTGATGTCTATAAGTCACATACATACATACATACACCTTACTTTATACTTTATAGTATAGACTAGCAAAATACCCGCGTTTTGCAGCGGGAGGATTATTGCATTAACATTTCAAATTTGCTTTAATTAATAGGCCTACATGTAACAACAAAACATTCTCATTTGTTCCAGGAGTGTTACCGCAGGGAATGTAGCGCATGTATTTTTGGAATAACCGGAACAACGCATTTTTTGTGTGGCTTTTTGCAATGTTAGTCCGATAAGTAAAAATAATGTGTCATATGTACTGCCTTAAATATTTCATTACTAAGAAGAAAAGTAAACCTTTTAAAATAGAGAAGAAACATACATGTACTAATACACAGTTATTTGTTGAGGATCTCTTTGTACACCACGTTGTCAGTTCGGCCCTCCGGCTGCAGTATGACCAATCCCTGCGCCGAGCTTACCCTTGAGCATGCGACGTACAGTTGCCCATATGAGAAGCAGTACTGTCTCAAGTCAATGCCAACCTTTTGTAGTGTCTGTCCCTGAGACTTGTTGATTGTCATGGCGAAGCAGAGCCTTACTGGGAATTGGAGGCGTTTGAATTGAAATGGGAGGTCAGAGGGGATGACGGGGATGCGAGGAATCAAAACTGTCTCTCCTGAGCCACTGCCAGTGAAAATAGTTGCCTCAATGAGGTTCTTCTGCAGAGACGTGACTTGAAGTCTGGTGCCGTTGCACAGTTTAGGTGGCTGCAAGTTCCTCAGCAACATTATCGGTGCCCCAACCTTCAAAATGAGACGATGCTCAGGAGTGCCTGGAGGATTCAGAGAGTTGAGAAACTCTACCGGATAGTGCACCGCGTCTTCCATTTCCACAACTGAATCCACAGACTGGTATGTTTTAGATTGTGAGGGTAGTTCTTGGAGTAAAACGTGGTTTATGGCCGTGGTCATGTCGTTTCGTGGTGTTAGGATAGCTCTCTCCCTCAACCATGACACGTCTATACGCTGGAGAGTTCTTAGATTGGGATAAACATTGTAACGAAGGTTTTGCAAGGTCTTCACCAGTAGACAGAGATTTGAGGGAATTGCTATTTTAGAATTTTCTTGACTGAAGCTGCCATCACCAATACTCATCAGAAGATCAGAGAACTCTCCGGCTCTTGTGTCGCCATTCAGATGAACCCTCATGTTTATTCTTAAAGTGACGACAGTGATTTGACGCCACAGGTACGAAGACTTCAGACAGGCTTTCACTTCGTCGGCGCGTGTTCCTCTGGGCACGACTGGTAGGGTTTGCCGAAAGTCTCCAGCCAGCAACACTGTCAAGCCTCCCATACGTGTGGTGGTGTTTCGGATGTCTTGGAGGGTCCTGTCCAAAGCCTCGACAGCCCCTCTGTATGCCATGGTGGACTCATCCCAGACAATCAGCTTGCACTGTCTTAGCACTTCAGCCATGTTGCTCTGCTTTGATATGTTGCACGTGGAGGGCGAATCAGTGGTGTGGCTGAGGTTGAGAGGTAGCTTGAAAGCTGAATGAGCAGTTCTCCCACCCTGAAGAAGAGTTGCTGCAATGCCAGAAGAAGCCACAGCTACAGCAATGTCACCTTCCGCTCGGACTTTCGCAAGCAGAAGGTTTATGAGGAATGTCTTGCCAGTTCCTCCTGGAGCATCAAGAAAAAACACCGTGCCAGTGCCCGAGACAACGCTCCTCATGACTTGCTCGTAAACTCTCTTTTGGTCACCATTCAGCAAAGGCTCGTTGTTTGAGACTACATTGGCCAACTCCGAGGTGTCGTAAGAGGTTTCCCTCAAGTACTCGGGATTCGACGTAACCTCTGCCAGTTCTCTCGAAGGTGAAGGCAGCCCGTAATGATCGACAGAGAGACCTCCGATAGCAATGACGTAGTTCTCAAGCAACTGAAGACACTTGTTGTAGATCATAGGCAACCACTGTTGGACTTCTGTTCCTCCATGATCTCTTTCAGTCTGTCTCCTAACATCTTCTGCCATGCTGTCTCTATGTTTTTCCCAGAGATTTAAGGGGTTCTCCATTTGGCAGAAGACCAGCATTACAGCGAACAGTTCACGGATCTTTTGAGGTGAGCGAGACAGAGCAGCTTCCTGGAGAGTCTCGTCCCAGTTGACATCGTCCTGTAACAAACCAAGTGCCCTGCAGGCCGACTTGTAGGTTGGATGGACAACACCGTCAACTGTTCTGAGAGATTCGAAAGAGGTGGGACCTATGATTTTGTAGTTGTTGAGCACATACACAGCAGTCGAATGAATGAGTTCACTGTGATAGTGCTCATGTGTTGTGTAATTGTCTCCCGTACCATCATCTGTCCACACCTTGAACCTGTCCCAGTTGTTGAGCACATACAACACAATGTCCCTTCGGACATCAGCAGTGAGTCTGATGTGGCCGTGCAATGTGTAGCACAGAGCGGACGTTGTCGACCGTTACGACCGTTACGCGTACGATTGGGAAACGAAACCTGCTGCACTTTTGTAAGTAAGCTGTAGGGAATGCGCCTGCCAAATTTCACCCTTGTACCTACACGGGAAGAGGCAGAATTAGTGATGAGTCAGTGAGTCAGTGAGTCAGGGCTTTGCCTTTTATTAGTATAGATAGTCCACCATATACATAGATACAACATTCAGAAAAAGACACATATTTTTCTGTCCATATAGCTCTAAAGAGGCCACTCATTAATATTTGAAGACTAATTGATTTCGAACATTTAGAAATAAACAGAAATCTAGATTGAAAAAAAAATGTTTGTTTTACTTCAGTTGGTGAGTCAATATTTCTTTTGGTTACAATAGCTCGCGCTATGTACAGACAAGGTTAAAGGTGAAGGCCGTTCCCACAAGGAATTAAGTGGGAACAAAAGGATTCCCAAGAAATGAAACCTATAGGTTCGATTGGAAGTTTGGGCATGACAGTGCCTCATTGTACTCAGTACAACGTAAAGCAAGCATGGTCAGCGGAGGGGGTCAAACATGGAACCATTCCAAACGACCGCGTCAAACATTGTCTGACCGTAGGGAGAGGGGCGGTTGGGTGGTACTATTGACATAGTCAAGAGAGACTGTGAGTGCTCACTGGGCAGGAGGCAATGGTTATCTAAAGAGACAATTGGTGTCTAAATAGACAATGTAGACAACGGTTGTCTAAATAGATAAGAGACGATTGGTGTCCAAATTGACATTGTTCACACTTGATGCATTATATTAGAAGTGTACTTTTGATAATGATCTCGTTGGCGAGATCTAACTCGTGATGCTTACTTAACTGGGGGAAGACAACCAGAGAAAGGACAGGGTAGGGGAGAAAAGGAAAGGGGAGGCAATGTTTGCTTTATCTCACGTTGTGGATAAGATCAATGATGAAATCAGTTAAGGAGCGTAATTGGTCAGTCTATTGACACGATTTTCCATTTCCGCTTCTATATCTACGTAGACACAGTTTCATTACTCAAGTGAAATGTTTAAATAGAAAGCTCATTCAGAAAAGCATTTTTTCCCCCTGAGCTGTAAAGAAAACTTAATTTAAAATAGTTCATACTCTTTGTCTTAGTTTTAGGAACGAAACAGCTTCATTCGTTGGAAAGGATGTTGGACAAGCTCATATAACTTTTGTGCTGAACATGAGTACAGTTCAATCTATGTACAAGTATTTCTTGACGGCCCTACATGAGTACAGTTCAATCTATTTACAAGTATTTCTTGACGGCCTTCTGCACTTCCTTACTGACATTTCATGAGGAGCATCATATTCATAGAGAGTCAAAGCGCCTGTTTAAGGAGGTAGAAAGTTTTGTGGTAGAGACTGACTTTTTTTTTTTGAAATACTCAGGACAAAGAACAAGACTAAGTCACAGCACTACTGGGGGGGGGGGGGTTACAAGGCTGTCCGGGGTCTATTGTTGTGCCGATTAATCGTTTGCCACAAAAAAGAACGGTCAGTTATATGTTTATTCACACACAGAAGACCTGTCACTGCGACTGAAAAAGCTATAATTTTAAAATGTAAGTCTTAGTCTACCAATCAATCTATAGATTATAAGCTAAATAATACAGTCTTCATTATACACTATCACTTTCAGGAATTATTGACCTGTTTATGTTTATTAAGCAAGCCCTAAAGTTTATCCAGTGGCGTAGCTAGGGTGGGGGGAGGGCGAAGGGGGTGAATTCGAAAATCCCCAAGGACCCCAACTTGACGGGGGCCCCCAACTGAGTGTTTTTTTACATTAAAAATTAAATATTACGCAAAATGCAGGGGTCCCCTTAGAGTTCAATCTCTCCAGGCCCCCAAACGATGGAAAATTCCTAGCTACGCCCCTGACTTTATCCCTAAGTATACCAAGTTAACTTAATCAGACTTGAAGCATCCATTCGGTGGGCCACAGTCAAAATCTACTTGAATGAGCGAGGGCGTCGTTAGAAACTTTTAGCAACATTTTGTTTCTTCTCGACATTCATGTTTCCTCCTCCAGCTTGTCCATCCTCCGGTCAGGCGCCTGGTCACGCTGAAATGTCATGGAACAAACTCGCCCAACACACTCCCCCACCCCCCTTCAATGGTCATACGTGCATAAATGCCCCGGGCTACGTCAGCGCCCACACGGTTAGCGTCATTTGATAAATGGCACCCAGCCAATGTCCACTGTTCAACTCCCCCCCTCTCCCCTTTAGCCTCGACACCAAGTTTAGGTAAGTTACAGGATCACGTGACCTGGATACCTTCTAAACACAATGCCGTTAACAAAATGTGCGTGTGTCTATAGTCTTCAACTTGCAGAACTGATTGTCGCATTCAAAACTATTTGAACTGTGCAAGCTACTTTGGCCATAATACAAACCCAAAAAGGATGTAACAGAGTTGTAACAAAAGTGTAATAGTGTTACAGGTAAGGAAACACACAACACATATCTATATTGAATATTTATGAAATCTTAACATTGCAAAGAAGTTACAGCGTACAGAATTAATCCACTGTGTGTGACTAGTTCCAGTCGAGATTCCTGGACATTAAAATTGGAAGAATATTTTTTGTGTGTTATTGATCACATCACGTGGTCTAGCCAATGCGACTAAAGCTCAGTTTTTTTTAGCGGCCCCCGAAAGAGGAATAGACGCTATTAGTTTTGTGTGGTCTGTCTGTCCGTCCGTCGTCCCCGTTTAGATCTCGTACACTAGAAAAGAGAGTGAAATCCGAAAACTTTGATTTTTAAAATCAACTAAGCAAGCAGATCTTTCATAAATTACACCATTTTAACAATTATTCACTTTTAATAGCAACAAATACGGGCGGCTTTTTAGTAAGGGAGATGACTATTCACCATATTTTTCACACATTTATGCAACCGGTTTTAGATTTTGTATTTTTTTTTACAAATGTATTGCTAAGTTTAGTAAGTTCTGTCATGGTAAATAGACAATGACACTAAGAAAATAGATAATTACACTAAGTAAATAGACAATTACACTAAGTAAATAGACAATTACACTAAGTAAATAGACAATTACACTAAGAAAATAGACAATTACACTAAGAAAATAGACAATTACACTAAGTAAATAGATAATTACACTAAGTAAATAGACAATTACACTAAGTAAATAGACAACTACACTAAGTAAATAGATAATTACACTAAGTAAATAGATAATTACACTAAGTAAATAGACAATTACACTAAGTAAATAGATAATTACACTAAGAAAATAGACAATTACACTAAGTAAATAGATAATTACACTAAGTAAATAGACAATTACACTAAGAAAATAGATAATTACACTAAGTAAATAGACAATTACACTAAGTAAATAGACAATTACACTAAGAAAATAGACAATTACACTAAGTAAATAGACAATTACACTAAGAAAATAGACAATTACACTAAGAAAATAGACAATTACACTAAGTAAATAGATAATTACACTAAGAAAATAGACAATTACACTAAGAAAATAGATAATTACACTAAGTAAATAGACAATTACACTAAGTAAATAGACAATTACACTAAGAAAATAGATAATTACACTAAGTAAATAGACAATTACACTAAGTAAATAGACAATTACACTAAGAAAATAGACAATTACACTAAGAAAATAGACAATTACACTAAGTAAATAGACAATTACACTAAGAAAATAGACAATTACACTAAGAAAATAGACAATTACACTAAGAAAATAGACAATTACACTAAGAAAATAGACAATTACACTAAGAAAATAGACTACGCAGGTACCCTCTCTTAGCTTCATCTCTTTAGGACCTCAAGCAATACAAGTGAAAAACACCTGATCCAGTGTGTGTGTGTGTATTCAAACTTTTTCCGGGGCTCTAGTATCGCCTCCAGCTAGCTATTTTTAGCACACTCTAAGGGAGACAATCATTAGAAGAGGAAAAAAAATACTACCAATTAGTTATGAATTTTAAGAAAGAAAAACTTTTGATTGATGTGACTAGGGTATACATATTTAATAATTCAACAGCCATGGCAAGTCAGTGAGTGTGGGATTTTAGCGATAGCAGTGTGTGCTCGAAAGGTTAGGTGTACACTGCATACGGAGAGAGTACGACAAATCAGACATTTTGTATGCCTTTCATTTCCAGCGGAGAACCACATATGTACAGATTTAGTACACTGGTATAACCCAGTTAATATAAAATCTGGAAATAGTACTTTGCTAGAACCCAGTAAAGTACGTGCCTAAATTCAGTACTTCGCTAAAACCCAGTAAACCTAGAACCTAGATTTAGTACTTCGCTAAGAACAAGTAAACCTGAACATAGATTTTGTACTTCTCTAAAACCAAGTAAACCTAGAATCTAGATTTAGCATTTCGCTAAGACCAAGTTAACCTAGAATCTAGATTTAGCACTTTGCTAAGACCAAGTTAACCTAGAATCTAGATTTAGCACTTTGCTAAGACCAAGTTAACCTAGAATCTAGATTTAGCACTTTGCTAAGACCAAGTGAACCTAGAACCTAGATTTAGCACTTCGTTAAGACCAAGTTAACCTAGAACCTAGATTTAATACTTCGCTATAGCCTTTCACCACAACAAGCACTAACTTTTCCTTGCCTACCAAGATAAGACAACAGGCGGACAGTTTATTTCCCACTATCAACCACACCAGTTCCGTTACTCCTGTTAGTCCAGGTCCTAGATCTTGTGTCTGTGACGGGAATGGGGAAATAAAACAGCACACAGTGGCGGACCAAAGAGGAAGTACTTTAGGAGCTAGGGGGGGGAATTAATACATTGTTTGACTTGGGGTGGGGAACCCAATCAACACTCACCTACCCACATTCCGAAGAAATAAAGTCGACAAACGAATTCAAAAGGGTTACATTTCAAACGCTCTTTATGCATGTACCAGTAGACGTCGAGTATCAGATTCACAAATTGTTAGAGTTAAGGTGTGCCCTACATGAAACATTTGAGAACCTCCGCTATCTAGTTATCTCTTCCTGGTGCAAAACTTATAGCCATTTTGTTTTAAAGTCACAAGTTGATCACTGCGAGCGATTCCCGCTGACCATCAAGATGAAGTGAGCATACCATTTTCCTCAACGTTGACCATTTGACCGTAACCTTCTAAGTAAGGTACCCACTAAATCCCTTCCTACTTTGCGGAGAGCCCCCCCCCCTCCTACTCTTGACCACCAGCCTCTCCCACTCTCTATGCAATCAGGTTATCTTATCTCCATCACTTTAACCTCTCCCCCCCCCCTCTTTTTTTTTTTCTTATCTGACTTGGCTACGGCCGCGTTGTCATCAAACCCACCTAACTTTTCATGAAATGACTACAACTATTTTCACCTAGGACCTAGATCTAAAACTGTTAGACCATCCTCCACCTCCCCTCTCCGTGACCTATTGGAAGTAGAAAATGCAAGCGGCGCGACGTCAAAGGGAGATAAAAAAACACAAAATAAAAATAAAACCAGCTCCATCCATTCCTGAAGCGGCTCACTGACGACCTGACGTTGGTTTAGGTCACATCCGTTAAATTCGTAGGCATGGTCTTCTTTCTTGAACTAGTTACGTGAGTGGAGTAATATGGATTCTCATACAACGTGAGTGTAAGTTTACTTTCGATATCATTCTCATACAACGTAAGTATATGTTTACTTTAGATAACAGATTCTCGTACAATATAAGTATATGTTTACTTTAGATAACAGATTCTCGTACAATATAAGTATATGTTTACTTTAGATAACAGATTCTCGTACAATATAAGTATATGTTTACTTTAGATAACAGATTCTCGTACAATATAAGTATATGTTTACTTTAGATAACAGATTCTCGTACAATATAAGTATATGTTTACTTTAGATAACAGATTCTCGTACAATATAAGTATATGTTTACTTTAGATAACAGATTCTCGTACAATATAAGTATATGTTTACTTTAGATAACAGATTCTCGTACAATATAAGTATATGTTTACTATTAGATAACAGATTCTCGTACAATATAAGTATATGTTTACTTTAGATAACAGATTCTCGTACAATATAAGTAAATGTGTACTTTAGATAACAGATTCTTTCACAATATAAGTATATGTTTACTTTAGATTAAAAGATTCTCGTACAATATAAGTATAAGTTTACTTTAGATAACAGATTCTCGTACAATATAAGTATATTTTTACTTTAGATAACAGATTCTCGTACAATATAAGTATATGTTTACTTTAGATAACATATTCTTTCACAATATAAGTATATGTTTACTTTAGATTAAAAGATTCTCGTACAATATAAGTATAAGTTTACTTTAGATAACAGATTCTCGTACAATATAAGTATAAGTTTACTTTAGATAACAGATTCTCGTACAATATAAGTATATGTTTACTTTAGATAACAGATTCTCGTACAATATAAGTATATGTTTACTTTAGATAACATATTCTTTCACAATATAAGTATATGTTTACTTTAGATTAAAAGATTCTCGTACAATATAAGTATAAGTTTACTTTAGATAACAGATTCTCGTACAATATAAGTATAAGTTTACTTTAGATAACAGATTCTTTCACAATATAAGTATATGTTTACTTTAGATTAAAAGATTCTCGTACAATATAAGTATAAGTTTACTTTAGATAACAGATTCTCGTACAATATAAGTATAAGTTTACTTTAGATAACAGATTCTCGTACAATATAAGTATAAGTTTACTTTAGATAACAGATTCTTTCACAATATAAGTATATGTTTACTTTAGATTAAAAGATTCTCGTACAATATAAGTATAAGTTTACTTTAGATAACAGATTCTCGTACAATATAAGTATATGTTTCCTTTAGATAAATTAGGGGATAAAAAAATGAACGTGATAAATCATGTTTATTAGGTTACTGAAAAAAAAAAAGATAGTTAAGATACAATAATTTCCATTCTGAGAATACGATGCAGTAAGGCGGGCAATTTTAGGCCTTTACAATTTAAATGTTTTTGTAACGAACGCGATATGTTTAGCGTGAGTTTCTGAGTCATTTAAGAATCGTTGTAGACACCGTATAGATTTAGTGCACCACTCTTCAGCCCCCGCACATCTTCTGTTTCAGTTTTCTTTTCGATATGAATGTTCAGGTATTTGCTGAGTAAACATTGTTACAGTCCAAATGCTATAATAACAGACACATATGAACTTACAAAGTAGGTCTCTTTCTAGTAATGACCACAGCCCATCCCCTCTCTTTCGTTTCTTTCCGGCTATTGTTTCGTGTTGAAGATTGACCAACTACTGACATATTGTACATTCGTTGTTTAAATCGAAGCTAGATCCATGCACAGTTGGGTGATTATTTCTTATATTAACAATGCTCTGGTCCTGTGATATACTAAAATGTATTGTTCACCACAGGCATACTAAACGATGAAGTTGTTCTCTCTTGAAATAGTTTGTAATGTGGAGACAATGTTCTTGGAAGTTTGTTCTTTACATCCAGAAGTATTTCAACAGTGAACACAAAAATGGACGATTCTTATGTAACAATATCTTAGAATAAAATAGTTCCCCCCTCCCCGCAAAAAAATAAAAAAAATTACAAAACATGATACTAAAATGAACTAGCTGTCAATCACTGACCTTGTCCACGTACATATTTGCTATTAATCTCTGTTTGGATTCAGTCTCGGGGGGGGGGGGTACTGTGATTTTTTTGTCAATGCAAAAGTATATCTCTTGGTGTGCTGATCTATTTTCATGTCACCAAAAACTAGTTTCAGATTGAAGCTACAATTTGGCCTCACCTTTACACAACTCAGCTACGCATTGAGCACAGCACAAAGTATTAGATTTCCGAGTACAAATTTGAATTTAGGCGTAATTCTAGTTGTTACTTAACAACAGAATACATATACAATCTACGTCTGTTTAAGATACCATTTCGTAGGCCTATCTCGTGATAAGAGGAATGAGCTTTCATAGCCTCTTTCTCTCTGTATATAGATAATGACCAGAAGTGACATTGTGATTTAATTAAGCATTTTATTAATATGATACATTTCTCAGAATATCTAATCAAAGTAAAAGATCGTCCGTCATGCTATGTCATACCATTTCGTAGGCCTATCTCGTGATAAGAGGAATGAGCTTTCATAGCCTCTTTCTCTCTGTATATAGATAATGACCAGAAGTGACATTGTGATTTAATTAAGCATTTTATTAATATGATACATTTCTCAGAATATCTAATCAAAGTAAAAGATCGTCCGTCATGCTATGTCATACCATTTCGTAGGCCTATCTCGTGATAAGAGGAATGAGCTTTCATAGCCTCTTTCTCTCTGTATATAGATAATGACCAGAAGTGACATTGTGATTTAATTAAGCATTTTATTAATATGATACATTTCTCAGAATATCTAATCAAAGTAAAAGATCGTCCGTCATGCTATGTCATACTTAGAAAACTCCACGGCATTTGATAGAATGCATATACATAAGTAGGTTTGCGTAGTCATGGGAAACACTTATACTTCGAGTCGAAGATATTGCTATTAGTAAAATAAAAAATCACCCTTTGGGTCAGGAATTTTGTTTTACCATCACAAAAGAGATACAAGACACCGATAGCAAAGACAAAACAGACACAAACACTCTTTTGTTCCCCTGGCAATCAAATCATTAAATAGAAACAATCTGATATAAACTTTTCGCATGTAAATTATGAGCGAGTCTGGTGTGAATGTACATTTTGTTTTTTTTATAGTTATAAATGTTTTGTTTGGTGTAATGCACAAATTGTAAGACAAATTTCCTTACGGACAATAAAGATTATTATTATGTGTATATATATATATGTGTTTGTGTGTGTGCGCGTGTATATATAATATATATGAATAAATTATTACAGCTGAACAAAACAAAAGAATGGCAACAATTATACAGAAGTGCTAATTTCATTAAAAACACTTTACAACAATCATTTATACTGTGAAGGAGTTAAATATGTACAGCTTCAGGTATTGACTAAAATGAACACTTGACTAAGTCAAACGAAACAAGATTGTTTTATATATTCACAACTTCCAAACGTATATCGACTATATCACTGCACACTGACTCAACCCTAACAATATATCATAATATATGCTGATTTGTATACTGACAGGCCATAAGCTGACTCGCTAGCTCCAACAATGAATAACAGAATGATTAAAAATGTGGTCAATGAACTAAGACCTAGCTTATACAAAAATTCCATGGATAGCAGCATATTTCGACTTAACATGAAGTGGTTAAAAATCGTGTATATTGGACAATGGCTTTCGTTATTCAAAGATCATTTATAGTATTCAGTACTGCCAACAGTAACTTATTTAACATTAAATACACACTATTCACTTGAGCAACTTATTTGTACATACAGTCAATTATGTGTAACATATGGCAGACACGGAGACCTAGTTTAGTTTCATTGTTGTTTACGGTTCCGCACTATAGACTACAATAGGGGCGTCTCCTCTTCGATTTCATTCGATAACAAGCAAGGGGAATTAACAATACGTATTGTTAGTTGTTAGAGTTCAATGATGCAGTAATAACCTTTGTCCACTGTTGACAGCAAATATCATGGGCAGAGCTGAGGGGTGCACGTCAGGTTATAACATTCTCCAACGAACGTGGTCAATAAATTAGGTCTTTAACTCTTAGGTCGCAGGACGGCCCATTAAAGTTCAATTGAGGCCCATTAAAGTGCCATTGCGGCCTATTAAAGTTCAATTGCGGCCCATTAAAGTTCCATTGCGACCTATTAAAGTTCAATAGAGGCCCATTAAAGTTCCATTGCGGTCCTATTAAAGTTCAATTGCGGCCCATTAAAGTTCCATTGCGGTCCTATTAAAATTCAATTGCGGCCCATTAAAGTGCCATTTCGGCCCATTAAAGGTCAATTGTGGCACATCAAAGTGCCATTGAGGCCCATTAAAGGTCCATTGCGGCCCATTACTGTTCCATTGCGGTCCGTTAAAGTTCCATTACGGTCCATTAAAGTTCAATTGAAGTCCATTAAAGGTCCGTTTCGGCCTATTAAAGGTCCATTTCGGCCCATTAAAGTTCCATTGCGGCCCATTAAAGTTTCTTTGCAATCGAAAGTTCAATGAGACTTTACTAAATTCTTCGCCGCTGCTTCAAAACATGTAACTGTCATCTTACGTTTGGTCCTAATCTTTGCGAAAGGACAGCTGGCGGCGTGGACTTGGCACGAGTTCAAGTCTGTCGTCACAGACTAAAAAGACGTCAGCAAAGTTTCAAAAACAGACGGAACAGAGACAGACATTAACCCACAAAAATCATACAAATAATAGAGTTAGAGACAGACAACAACCCACATATAATCAGAGTTAGAGACAGACAACAACCCACATATAATCAGAGTTAGAGACAGACAACAACCCACACATAATCAGAGTTAGAGACAGACAACAACCCACACATAATCAGAGTTAGAGACAGACAACAACCCACATTTAATCAGAGTTAGAGACAGACAACAACCCACATATAATCAGAGTTAGAGACAGACAACAACCCACATATAATCAGAGTTAGAGACAGACAACAACCCACACATAATCAATCAGAGTTAGAGACAGACAACAACCCACACATAATCAGAGTTAGAGACAGACAACAACCCAAACATAATCAGAGTTAGAGACAGACACCAACCCACACATAATCAGAGTTAGAGACAGACAACAACCCACACATAATCAGAGTTAGAGACAGACAACAACCCACACATAATCAGAGTTAGAGACAGACAACAATCCACATATAATCAGAGTTAGAGACAGACAACAATCCACATATAATCAGAGTTAGAGACAATAGCTGGACTACCAAACAGAAGTTCTAGATAGACAAGCGAGACATTGTTCAAGTGTCAAATAAACATTTCTTTTGTCAACACTATGTTTGTGAAGTAAAAAAATAAAAGGGTTATTGAACAGATTAAAATAAAAGGGTTATTGAACAGATTAAAATAAAGGGGTTATTGAACAGATTAAAATAAAAGGGTTATTGAACAGATTAAAATAAAAGGGTTATTGAACAGATTAAAATAAAAGGGTTATTGAACAGATTAAAATAAAAGGGTTGAACAGATTAAAATAAAAGGGTTACTGAACAGATTAAAATAAAAGGGTTATTGAACAGATTAAAATAAAAGGGTTATTTAACAGATTAAAAAAAAGGTTATTTACATTACACAGTTCACTCTCTGGTGGACAGAAATCAGGAGGGATGAAGCTTGGTGAAGATGTCAGGCGACTGCAATCCTTTCCCGCGTTGTTCAACATTACGCTTTACTTTTGAAAGCAAACAATTTGTTTGTGTTTTATAATGAACGACCATATCGCGAAATCATTAATACACTCATTACGCAATTCTCCTAATCAGCGACCATATTCAAAATCAAGCACGAACCTTCCAGTCACCTCTCCTCCCCCACCCCACCCGTTTTTTTTTCCTCCTTTGCTTCCCCTGGTATTGATTATTTCAAATACAACCTTCAACAATGGCCCCGAACAAACAGAATAACACTTGCCCCAAGAAAAAGCTTCATTTCCGTGGTCAGTTGGAGGTTTACCGTCACCCATCAATAAAATAAATCAGGAACGTTGTCCCCCTCCCCGCCCCCACCTCCCACACACCGATACGAGCCACCGCCCCAGTGAGACCAACACCAGTCACCGGTGACATGACGAAGATCCAATCAATCGGACCATCGCACCAAATAAAAGATGCAAATGTTAATCCCATCCAATGTATCGCCAGCCCAAATCCAACTGTGTTTCCCCTTTACCTACGTCAGTAGATAGTTTCCTGTGACGTCGACAATTAAAATGGATGTTGCGATTTCTTTTTTTTAACTGAACAAAATGAAAAAAAAAGGTTGTTGGCGATAACAAGTGAGATAATATAGAAGGAAGAAGATAGTGTAATGAGGTATGGGAGAAGGTAATGATATTTTAGGTCACCCCCCCCCGCCCCCTTCCCATGGACGTCAAAACATTGGCTACGGTGTAGCAGGAAGGGTGGAATTCAAACGTTTTTGTTATGTAGAGGGGAGAAACGGTGAGAGAAAGAGAGAGAGAGAGAGAGAGAGTGAGAAAGAAAGGAGAGAGAGAGAGGAGCAAGAAAAAAAGATAGTGAGAGAGAGAGAGAGAGAGGAGAGAGAGACAGAAAGATAGAGTGAAAGAGAGAGGAGAGAGAGACAGAAAGTGAGAGAGAGAGGGAGAGAGAGAAAGAGAAGAGACTTCAAGAGAGAATGAAAGAGCAGAAATATTTGAGACATTTTAAGGAAAATTAGCTTCCACTTATATTTCATCTCATTTTTAACCCCCCCCCCCATTTAAAGGTAGATTTAGTAGAACAAGATGTAAGGAATAGCACCCATTTAAAGATAGATTTAGTAGAACAAGATGTAAGGAATAGCAC
>JAZGLO010005015.1:0-15818 GCA_036873155.1 Biomphalaria sudanica | reverse complement strand
AGACAATGCGTCACTGATGTTATCATTTCGTATCGATTTCTAATTTTAAGCAATCAGTGTACACTCAAACAATATTGTGATGCGGAGATTTAAATGCAAACTATTGGTTCAAAACTACTAAGATTCTTCAACAATAAATGCAAAGCTTTAATTCTGGAACTAGGAATCACTTAAATATTGCAACATTATACAATACAATTTGATTAAACAAATTTACTGACGTTATTAAGTTCATGACTGAACATACCCGTCCTTTAATTACCTTGTACCTCTTTCTACATTTGCAAACAATTTCCTTTTGTCCCGCTAAATTTTTCCCCCGCTACTTTTGTGGTCTTGTGCGATTCTGCAAACTTCTGTTCCACGAAACTCGTTGACAAACCCCCCCCCCCCCCCAATGATCTTGATGTTTAAACACTGCAGAAATCTAAAAAAAAAACAACTAAAAAAACTTAATGCAGCAGCAGCTTTATGCTATGTTAAAATCAGTTTATTAATTAGCTTATTGGTAATTTTTTTATTGTGTTTGGTATTTTGAACAAGGGAAAGAAATTATACTTGATTGAAGCGGTGGTATAAGCCCTTGATAGGTCGTCGTCTGAGACTTAGTAAATACAAACATGAAACGGAGAGAATAGATAACTGTACAATCTTCCATGTTCATAGACTCTTTCGTTAGAGTGGTTACGTGTTGGCTTGAGAAACATGAGATGACTTTAGCCCAAAAGTACGAAAGCGATCACCTAGATATCCCGTCCTTTCTTCCCCAACCCTTTCCAACTTGACATAACCAGTGATAGGATCTTAGCGTATTGAAAAAGCTAAAAGCTTGAAATTGAACTAAAACAAAATAATCGGTAAAAATAGTTGTAATTGTTACTTCAAACTCTAGATCTATTATAAATTTTACTACATGGTTGAACTGAACTAATTGAACTAATTGATACAATTACACTTAATTTAACCTTTTTTTTTTTTGGGATATATTTCTCTTGTTATGTTAAAAACTCTTTTAAAACTAGATTTTCAAGGATAACATAATGATAGTTACAGTTTATGTATATCTTAGGAGTAAAAAACTTTACCAAATTGGCCGTATAGTGAAAAACTCTGGCTTATCCTTTATAATGTTTATAAAATATAATAATCTTAAATTAAAATTATAGTTCATCATCTGTTTTATACAACAGGAGTTAATTAAAATGTTTATATTGTTTATGTATGAAAGACTTATGCTTCTTTTTTATGTACCGGTATGTCTAGAGTTTAAAGTATTGTGATTTTTTCAAAGATGTTTATGAAATCTTCTATGGTCATAAATGATAGCCAAGAACCAGTATCTGTGTCAATTCTGTCGATTTTAATTTTGATTCACATTTTGTTTGTGTTTGTTGCCTAGCTAAATATTTCTTCTTCTGTATCTTCTTGTACATTTTGCATGCTTTTTTTTTTATCAATATCAGGTGACCGAGCCTCGCTCGGATGAATAATTTGTTAAGGTAGGATATATACCCGAAGTCATTTTGGGAATATTGTTGTAATTACGAAAATGAACGATCGGGTAAAAACGATTAGTCCGAAGAGCTGCTTTTTCGTTCTGTCAGTTCTCAATGTAATTTTACATGGCGTATAGAATAGAATGTTCCCCCCAACAGTAGGCCTATAGAAAACCACAGCTCAAGTCTTAACGTTTTACATTGCTTCTTTCGCTTAAAACTATTGGGCTATTATAGGCTTGGAAGAAAGTCTTAACAGTGCAACTTCTAAAATGATTACTTTCTGACATTTAATACTGCAATTAATATATTCATTATGGCTCTGAGACATGGACACTATACAGAAAACAACTAAGACTTCTTGAGCGATTTCACCAAAGGTGCTTGCGTTCCGTCATGGACATACAGTGGCAGGACCACACTACAAACAACTATGTCCTTGCCAACGCCGGTATGGACAGTATAGAGGGACTTCTTATGGTCCGACAGTTGCACTGGGTAGGGCACGTATCCCGTATGGGAGACGAACGTATGCCAAAGGCAATCTTTTTTTTTGTGTGAGCTAAAAGGGAGTCAACGTAACAGAGGCGCCCCACGAAACGCTTCAAAGACCAGCTTAGGCGTCAACTTTCCTTGGCTGACATAGAAGAGAGCACCTGATTGTATGTGGCCTCCGAACGAGACAGCTGGAGGTCACTCACGAGGGCCGCGGGATACACATTTGAGACCAAAAGAAAATTTGCTGGGGTAAATTATTAAATTAAACCATTATAATTTATAATAGGGTTCCCGTGGTCTCCTTGTTTTCAAGGAGCTCCTGGAAATCTCATGAAACTCATAAAAATGTCCTTAAAAAGACAAAATTGCCACTTTGGGGTGTCAATCAATATGGTAAACGCCAGTCCTACGCGTGATATAAAAAAACGGCATCGTCAGCTTTCATTTAATAAAAATGTAATGCAAATACAAATTTATTTTCTAATACAAAATCTTTATTTTCACTTATTTTCCGCGCGCAATTCTCATTTTTTTAACATAGGGCCCCGCAAATGTTAGGGCCGGGCCTGGTTGTGCAAGTAAGGCATAGATAAGCTGTGTAATGACCATTTCCTATGTTTTGGTATGGGACAGTAGACTTCGAAGCTTAAACACATTGCAATAATTCACCAGCAAAATAATAACAAAGTAAAAGATACCTACGGGTGTACGCAATTAAAGTGTAAACATTTATAAAGCCTACATACATACATAAAGATATTTAATGTATTATTTTTCTTCCATAGTTTCAAAATGGATCAATGTACAATAGGATGGTGCGCAGTCTCCATGACCATGTAGAGATAGCTGTCTCCATGATTATGTAGAGATAGCAGTCTCCCTGACTATGTAGAGATGGCTGTCTCCATGACTTTGTAGAGATAGCAGTCTCCATGACTATGTAGAGATAGCAGTCTCCATGACTATGTATAGATAGCAGTCTCCATTACGGTGTAGAGATAGCAGTCTCCATGACTGTAAAGATAGTTGTCTCCATAACGGTGTAGAGATAGCAGTCTCCATGACTATGTAGAGATAGCAGTCTCCATGACTATGTAGAGATAGCAGTCTCTATGACTTTGTAGAGATAGCAGTCTCCATGACTATGTAGAGATAGCTGTCTCCATCACTATGTAGAGATAGCAGTCTCCATGACTATGTAGAGATAGCAGTCTCCATGACTATGTAGAGATAGCAGTCTCCATGACTATGTAGAGATAGCAGTCTCCATGACTATGTAGAGATAGCAGTCTCCATGACTATGTAGAGATAGCAGTCTCCATGACTATGTAGAGATAGCAGTCTCCATGACTATGTAGAGATAGCAGTCTCCATGACTATGTAGAGATAGCAGTCTCCATGACTATGTAGAGATAGCAGTCTCCATGACTATGTAGACATAGCAGTCTCCATGACTATGTAGACATAGCAGTCTCCATGACTATGTAGAGATAGCACTCTCCATGACTATGTAGAGATAGCAGTCTCCATGACTATGTAGAGATAGCAGTCTCCATGACTTTGTAGAGATAGCAGTCTCCATGACTTTGTAGAGATAGCAGTCTCCATGACTTTGTAGAGATAGCAGTCTCCATGACTATGTAGAGATAGCAGTCTCCATGACTATGTAGAGATAGCATTCTCCATGACTATGTAGAGATAGCATTCTCCATGACTATGTAGAGATAGCAGTCTCCATGACTATGTAGAGATAGCAGTCTCCATGACTATGTAGAGATAGCATTCTCCATGACTATGTAGAGATAGCAGTCTCCATGACTATGTAGAGATAGCAGTCTCCATGACTTTGTAGAGATAGCAGTCTCCATGACTATGTAGAGATAGCAGTCTCCATGACTATGTAGAGATAGCAGTCTCCATGACTATGTAGAGATAGCATTCTCCATGACTATGTAGAGATAGCATTCTCCATGACTATGTAGAGATAGCAGTCTCCATGACTATGTAGAGATAGCAGTCTCCATGACTATGTAGAGATAGCATTCTCCATGACTATGTAGAGATAGCAGTCTCCATGACTATGTAGAGATAGCAGTCTCCATGACTTTGTAGAGATAGCAGTCTCCATGACTATGTAGAGATAGCAGTCTCCATGACTATGTAGAGATAGCAGTCTCCATGACTATGTAGAGATAGCAGTCTCCATGACTGTGTAATTATACGACTTCCGTTACTATATATTTTTTTACTAAGCTTTTATCAACGCGGTCTGTCTAGTTTGTCTGTCTGTTTGTCTGTCTGTTTGTCTGGTAAATTTTTTTTTACACGTTTTTACTCCTACATTTATTCTTGGATCAAGTTGAAATTTTACACAATTATTTGCTATACCTTACAAAACACGAATCAATAAAAAATACACAATATAGTTAAATATTTTTTATTAATTAATTACTTTATTTGATAAATATTCTATTTATTGAGAGATGTGGCTTATGTGTGAAGCTATTTCCCTTATTCCGTTTTGTAATCTTTTTTCTCCCACTTACCATTGTCCGATCAAGTTGAAATTTTTGCGCATAATTATTCATTGGCGATGACAAGACATAAATGAGTAAATCAAAAAATAAATAATTTAATCTAGCTTAGATGGCGGTGCGCATGGCAGAGTTATAACAATACACATGGAGCCCTAAGTATAACCAATCCTTTTTAACCAAAACCTTAGTACAGACCACTGACACGCTTCCTGATATCGCTAATGGTCCTCTGGTAGCACGAAGGACGTCTCTTAGTTCCGGACTGCTCATGCTCCTATCTCTTGTTTATCACTTCAGCCAGATCTTCAGTCTTTCTATTTGTATCAGCATGTCTTCTATTACTTGTTTTGAACGGTGCCATTGTATGCATCATAAGCGTCGGCGAGGGAGCAGACTTATAACATTATTTTGCTTGTATTAAGGTCTACCTTTTATAGCTGCTGAGAAAGCTATGCTCGGTTTAAAAAGAAATTTAGATTTAGATAAATTCGACCTTCAGGTCTTTTAGATGTAACCTAAATTAGCCTTAACCTAATTTATAGTTCGTTCATCGTGGCCACTTTTGTCAACAAGCAAGGTGAGAGCTTAGCACTGGGGTTTTGTTCCTCCTAATGTGGCTGGTGAGACCTATGTGAGCCCGGAATGTTCGACTGCACACTGGGCAGGTTATTTAAGCTGGAGCTAGAGTGATTAGCCTTGCTTTTCTTCTGTGGCGCTCTTCTTCTGCCAGCGCTGTTCTCAGCAGATTTTGCGCCAGATTTCACAGCGCTACGCCATGATGTTTTGTCATGTGCTTCTGTCTTCCAGGTGGCTGGGTTAATGCTGGACGCTTTCAGAGAAGCTTTGAGAGTGTCGCTAAAGAGTGTTTTATTTTTGTTCACCTTAAGCGCTTTCCATCCATACAGGATCGCCAAAGATCATCGAAAAAATGGATTGTTTTTGTATATTCTTCTACTGCTGTGTGGGTGGGGGTCGCCGCAGAGTGGAAGATTGTAAAAAAGGGTCGCCGAGCTTAAAAGGTTGAGAACCGCTGAGCTAGAGACAGACGGACAGATCTTGACATTGGTAGAGAATAGAATATTGTTATGACTCTACATTGCGCACTGTCATTTGGCGCGACATTGTGTACCATAGGACACGATAGAGAAACAGGGGAGAAGAGAGATGGAAAACACGAAGGCCTGAGATGTGATTATTACTTTGGCTCTAGATGTAGTTTCTAATTGGTTATTAAACGTTATATTTTGTAATCCTTTCGTTGAGGTTCTTTGGGCTCGCTGTTGGCTGAGTTACAACATTTGGGATCCTCAACGAGAGGGGAGAGGCGAGAGTCTATGTATAGGACATTGAAAGATTCCATTGTCGGGTAAATCAACATAAGTTTTGGTTGTAGTTGATCAACGTTTGAACACTGGATGGCGTCTAAGAAAACACTTAGTCAACTGTCATTACAGGAACTTAGTCAACTGTCATTACAGGAACTTAGACAGGAACTCAGAGGTAGAGAGCTGAAGGTCAGCGGCAACAAGGAGGCACTCATAGAAAGCATCATAGATGAAGAGCAGGATCCGGACACCTATTTGTTTGAAAAAGAACCGGATATGAGGGATCATTTTCAATTGATGCAAGAACAAATGAAGGAAGACCTGAAATCAGTCAAGGATGAACTTAAAGAAGAAATAAACTGAGCTCAATAGCATCCTTTGTGTCTGAATTGAAATAGGACATAGACAGTTTCAAACAACAATTAAGAAATGAGGTAGCTGAATTAAGGTCCCAAATGGTGGGAGATGTCGATTCTAAAATTCAACAATTACGAAATAAAATGAAGGCGGAGCTGCAAAAGAAACAAGATGCGGGTGCCACAGTGACTGAAATGACGGGGAAGATTAAACCACCGGTGTTTGACGGCTCTGTGTCTTGGTCGGTGTATCGATTACAATTCGAGGCGGCAGCGCAAGTCAACAGATGGGTTACCAAGGCAGAGAAGGCAATTGGTCTTATGTTGGCACTCCGAGGCAAGGCAGCCGAATTGTTACAGACTATGACGGATCGGACGGATTACGATGCCATGGTCAAAACAATGGAACTACGATATGGCAATGAACACCTGCAGAAAGTTTTCAGGATGCTACCAACAATTTACGAAGACAGAATGAACCATTTTGGCGATTCTTGCTATTGAGCGTGATTTTGTGGGAAACAATAATCTATAAAATGCTGTATGACTTCACAACACACAAAGCTCGCAAAGTAAAGTTAATTAGATCGTTATTTTTTTAATTATTAAAGACGTATTTATTTTCTAATACAAAATCGTAGTTTTCACTTATTATCCTACCCAGAATGGGCCGGCGCAATTAGTTTTGCATTGGGCCAAGCAATAGTTAGGGCCAGCTCTGCCCCCCCTCCCAAACACATACGTTCAGAGAGGCACAAAGATAAAGAGCATGTATGCAAGTGTTCTATTCTCTCTAGGGCCATTAGAGAATGTAATGTTTGTTGTTGGCGGTTGTCGACTTATAGTACTGGGTAGCTGGTAGACACTTAAACCACTAGATTTAATGTATCTTAATTCTTAACTAATAAAACTTGAAATAACTTGAAAAACTAATTATCACTATCAACCTATCACTAACCTCTTCCCAACGTTAACAACGTCACACACACTCCTGAATCAACTAGGAAAACCAACAACATATCTTTTTAAAAATAGTTTTATATGTTATGCAATTTTAAAAGTCATTTATGTAAATTAGAATCAGTAATATGGCCTAAGACTGTTGTTTTTATGTAGTCGCAGCTGAAGCAGATCCTGCTCAAGGAAGCTCGGTTGGCCACATTCAAGGAAGTGTCAACCAACAGCTCCATCGTACTGATTCGGAGAAGCAAAATCGCAGTGGTGAGTTTGATTTTTAGCACATCGGCACAATTTAGGCCATGTCGTGCCTGTAATCCTTCAAGGATTACTCTCCCTTTATATCAAGAGCTAAATTCCATACAGTTAAATCATTAAAATTAAAGTCTTTTTACAGTTAAAATAGTAATAGTAGAAAAAATTGTATAATTTAGTAAAAATCTTATGTAAATATTATTTGCTCACGATTTCACAAATCAAATCTTCGTAGACAACCCCACCTACCGGATAAAGTCCAGTATTTTCTCAGGGTTGATATTGTCGAATAGTGTTTTTAAGTTGTGCGCTTTAAAAATTTCCCCCCTAACATCCTGGTATCTGGGCAGTCAATGAGGATATGATCCACAATACTCACATGGAAGTGGTGATGAGCCACATCATCGAAGTTAGTAAGTGAATATGCTCGAATTTCTTGTGGAATTTCATCTCTCTTGTTTGGCCAGCCTATCATAATTTGATTCTTTAACAGCCTTAACACAGCATCATCTGCAGTGGCCTGCTGAAAAATGTTCATATGTTCATCTGACATTGGTAAACTATTGACGATCAGATGAACTTGTCAAGGTCCACTGGTCATTTCATACACAGGCACACACACTGCACTACCAGCCACTCAAAACACATACACTTACTATCACAGTTACAATGTTGGATTGAGTCATCTTACAAATTCAATATAAGGAAAGGACTTAACTATAGCTTATTGCTGACTGCCTTCTGTATAAAATTACACTAAGCTACATATTCTATGACCTCCTTCAGTCGCGAAGTGACTATAGATCATGTCATGGGTAGCTGGTAGACACTTCAACCACTAGATTTAATGTATCTTAACTAATAAAACTTGAAATAAATTGAAAAACTATTTTTTGAACAAAACTAAATAGAACTTTTATTACTGTAGGAACACAGTTTGAGACGAAATAAAAATCAATGTAGTAGACTTTCTAGTATTGATAAAAAATAGTATTCTGAGTAATATCTAACAACAATAACACGTCTTGTCAGTCTAAGGTTCTGGAGTTGTCTCCCCTATCTAAGATCGCTGAAAGCAATGTCATTTTTCTTGCATCAGTCGAAACCTATCATATGTTTTATATGTTATGCAATTTTAAATGTCATTTATGTAAATTAGAATCAGTAATATAACCTAAGACTGCTGTTTTTATGTACTTTACCTTTTTAGATGAAGCATCTACCTCGACTGTAGTACTGTGGTGTTTATGTATAATTACTACTTTTAAACTTTAGGTTCACTGCAAAGTAGGGCTCCGGAACACAGAGGCCAGAAAAGAAAAGCAGAGGAAGGTTCTAATCAATCTGGGTGTAAGACTAGTTTTACAAAGCTTATATCAACACAGTCTGTCTGTCTTTCTGGTTACAATTTTGCACGATTATTTCTTTTCTTGACAACACAAGAATCAATAACAAAAATAAAATAAACTATTGTCAATTAATTATTGTTTACACCTAGAACAAGGGAAAATTGACTGAAGTATTGGTATAAGCTGAATTATTCCCCTTTATAGATAATTATCTGAGTCATATTTAACGGAGGCGCGTTGGTTGAACCGAGGTCCGGGATCGAATCCTGGTGAAGACTGGAATTTTAAATTTTGGTAAATTTGGCTCAAATGGATACATCGTAACCTGACATTAGTTGGGGAAAAGTAAAGGTGGTTGGTTGTTGTGCTGGCCATATGACACCCTCGTTAACTGTTGGCTACAGAAACAGATGACCTTTACACCATCTGCACTATAGATCGTAAGGTCTGAAAGAAGAATTTTACTTTATATATTTTATATGCTTTTGAATATTGTAAAATAATATTTTTTATTTCAGACAAAAGAACCAAGAAAGACGATGAAACAGAAAATTAAAGCAACATTTGACATTTGTATATGATATGACATGTTCTGGTTGCCCTCGACATGTTCTGGTTGCCCTCGACATGTTCTGGTTGCCCTCGACATGTTCTGGTTGCCCTCGACAAGTTCTGGTTGCCCTCGACATGTTCTGGTTGCCCTCGACATGTTCTGGTTGCCCTCGACATGTTCTTGTTGCCCTCGACATGTTCTGGTTGCCCTCGACATGTTCTTGTTGCCCTCGACATGTTCTTGTTGCCCTCGACATGTTCTGGTTGCCCTCGACATGTTCTGGTTGCCCTCGACATGTTCTGGTTGCCCTCGACATGTTCTGGTTGCCCTCGACATGTTCTGGTTGCCCTCGACATGTTCTGGTTGCCTTCGACATGTTCTGGTTGCCCTCGACATGTTCTGGTTGCCCTCGACATGTTCTGGTTGCCCTCGACATGTTCTGACATGTTCCTACCCGGGTTTAGAGTTACGCCCTATACTCGCTTGTTTCCCTGGATTTCTGAGATGTTTTTAGTAAATATTATAACCACTGGAATACTTCTCTCATCCTCCATGACTGCAAAACCAGTTGGTTCACGGCTGTTCATTTGCTATTCACAGCTAACCAGTATTTCTATCATCGTTTTCTCTTGTGTAGACATAATTAGTAATTATTTCAATATATTTATAAATAAACTTAGATTGAAACATTTCTTTTTTTTTTTAGCTGAATTATTTGGGTATTTTTTTTTAAATAGTCTAAGTTGTTGTTTTTTAAAATTGTGTACCATATTGTTTAGAACAGTGCCTCATAGTGTGAAGTGTTTTTAAAATGTTAGATTGTATCTATTTAAGTAAAATACTTTAGAATGTGCAAACGCACTCAGTTAAAAAAATTACTTTTTATTTTTTTGTCTAGTACACAAGCTCTTTTAATATTTATAATGTCATTGAAACATTCAGTCACGCCTTTCAAGTAGTACTGATATGTTCCAGTATAGATACATCCATCTTGTAGAACTGGTCAAGTAGAGAAGAAATGAGGGATGTCAAAATAGTACGTGAGCGTTCAATGCACAGGATGCAAGAATAAAAAACGTTTCGGCCAAAAAGCAAAAACTGTTCAAATATTTAGATAAGGAATTGAAAAGCTGAAGAATTCTCAGAGCTTTTAGATCTATATCAAACTATTTTGTGTTGCCGTCATGGCGGAGGGGGGGGGAAATAACTGATGCCGGTCATCAAATTCACTGCAAAAGATTTTTTTTTTTGTTGATGCTGGCAGATAGATCTAGTGTAGATCTACGTCTGACTGGAGGTAATACCGAACTCAAAACTACTTCAGTAACACCCGCGAAAAGCCGAAACAAACAAAATATGTAGTCGACGCTGATGCTGTTTACAAATCCATTTAATAACTAAGAAGGGAATCGTCCTATGTCCGCTATGTCCGTAAATCCGTATCTATATTCTACTGCTCTACACAAAGCATCCTCTTTCTAGCGTCGTTAAGAGCGTTCTTGTTTTTTAAAGATCTGTCACGTCATTTGTCGCTAAGTAAAACTTTACCCTTATTCCCGAAACAAATAACTAATTCCTAATCATGTCATAACAACTCCTCCCCCTCCCGCTAAAAAAAATTGCCAGTCAATTTTTTATCTACTGTCTTAGTCTTACATTGTGCAAGGGCCAAAATGTAAGGAAACATAAAAGACAACACAACTTGAGTCTTGATTTCGGTTTCAACTTCTTCATCATTGTCCCAAACTCAAGTTGATCTGAACACCTATTTCCCTCAAATGTCACAACGTAATACTGTCCAATGTGATGTGCCATAGGTGACCGCAGACATAGGTGTCCAGCTATACTTTATCACATCACGTTCCAGAGGTTACACCACTTTCCCTCACACGTCAGGACAGACATTTTACCTAATATGACAAATTGACATTTATCAATAATCATTCTCCCACTATACACCTAACGTTCGTTCGGGCATTTACAAGTGTATTTTATTTCCTCTCTCCACTTACTTGTCCCAGCGCGACCTAACTCTTTACTGATGTATGAGCATGATCAACAACAAGGAATAACTTATAAAACTTACTTTCCCTTGATATCAATACCTCGTCGCCTTATAAATGCCCTATCTATTCATACCTCCATACATACAATTCATACATATTCATACATAATAAATAACTAACATGAGTCAATCTAATACTAACTAATACTACAACAACATAATACCCATCTGATTATGACTACTAGCCAAATCAATTAATTAAGAATAAACATTGTAAATAAAATCCAACTTATTTACACTACGGTTGTATAGTGTTATATTTCACAGGCTATCTACACGACCCATACATTTGTTCTCTCCAACTGGAGTTAACATCTCTTCTTACACCACTATAGCCCGCTTGTGTCCTTCTTCCTCTGTATGACGTGCGCTTACCGCTACCACAGTCATCGCTTCTATCATCAATGTCGGATACAGACCTGTGCCTCCTATCCGAACTCGCAATCTTCTGTTCAGACTGTTCTGCCCTACTCCAACAGTCTTTAGCGATGTGCCCATGTTTATGGCAGTTAAAACAAATTCTGTCCTTTCTAAGTTTGTTTCGCCTCATGTTGCCATACCTGTTTTTCCAACTTCTAACCTGTTTGTCAGTAGCGGCTCTGACACCTGCTACATTTCCAAGTAAAACATCTCTAGATAACCTCGGCATGGCTACCCCTTCACAATACCCTGTGTACAATGGAGATCGAAGGAACACTTTGCACGCTTCGAACCTCTTAACTGCGCCGTCTGCCAATCTGACTGATTTGGTATAGCCTAAATAATCATTGGACTTAACTAATCCCCCTCTAACCGCGAGTGTACTGCTAGCTGTGTCCCGGATCACATTTATCTGTTTATTATTTATCATGCCCGGATATAATTTAAACCTATCTTCCCCACAATCAACGTAGTTAATTTCTTCATCTGGTTCACTATCTCCATTATCCTGTTCCCTACCTTGAATGTTCCTCACAAAATTAACCCTATCTGGTGGCCGATTATCCCTCTCTTGTCTACGGTTTCCTTGATTACCTCTCCTATCACTAGTGCCACTATTATCCTGTGTATTCCTATTGCCAGCTCCATTCCCCCTATGTTTCTTACACTGGTATGCCATGTGTCCCTTTTCCTGACAGTTAAAACATGTAACCTCCCTAAGGTTTCTATCACTTGCTTTAGGTCTATCTATTCTCCTATCATAACTTTCCCTGCCATTGTTTTCATTTTCCCAGGATCTATCCTTTATGCCATCATAACTATCCCGACTATTGTTCCCACGTTCCCTGGACCTATCATTTCTCTTACCATAGGTGTCCCTATCACTAACATCATTCCTTCTACAATACTCCTTATCATTGCTATCATTTCCCTTTACATAATTTACCAGGTCAATAACTTTTTTGTGGTCTCTAACTGAAAATGGGTTGTTTGGATAAGCATTCTTAAAGATCCTAATAATTTCTACCAAGTCTTCAATTACCTTAGGGTTTCTTTCTTTTATAAAGGACTGTAGCTGAGGGTCGCATTTATTGAGAAAGTTATCAACCAGAATAAAGTTCCTCAACCCCTCGTAGGTGTTGTCCACATTCTCGAATCCGAGCCATTTAGTGAAGAAGTCCTTCTCTGCGTTGATAGTTGTTTGTGGATCAACTTGGCTGGATGGAGTGTTTTCGTAATACTTCTTTCGGAATGTTGCCGCGTTGTGCCCGTATGCGTTTAGCAGTTCCTTCTTTAGCACCTGATAGCTGTTTTGCATCGAGTGATCGTGGTTCTGGCAAATCGTGAGGGCTTTCCCATGTACGAAGTCCAACAAGATTTCGGACCACTCCCTCTCTTGGACATTAAACTTTGCTAGTTTAATTTCAAAGCGTTTCAGATAGTCGCCGATGTCGTCCTTGTCTTCCGCAAAAGGTTGTATTTTCTTTTTCATCCATGCGGCGCTACCATGGCTTTCTATATTGGCGCTATTGTTGCTGTTCCCTTCAATGGGCACACTTACACCAGCCTCTATCCTCATCTGCTCAACTTGAATTCTCACTTTTCTGTCCGCCTCTTCTTTCTTCTCCCTCTCGATGCGTTCCGCTTCTCTGACTTTTTCCCGTTCTACACTTTCTGCCTCTTCTTTTTCTTTTTCTCTGGCTCTTTCAGTTTCTCTGACTCGTTCCCGCTCTCTGCGATCTGCTTCTTCTTTTTCCTTTTCTCTGGCCTTTTCCGCTTCTCTAACCTTCTCTCTCTCTAGGCGTTCTGCTTCTCTAATTCTCTCCTTCTCCAAGCGCTCTGCTTCCCTAATTCTCTCCTTCTCCAAGCGCTCTGCTTCCCTAATTCTCTCCTTCTCCAAGCGCTCTGCTTCCCTAATTCTCTCCTTCTCCAAGCGCTCTGCTTCCGCCGCCACCATCTGCTGCACATAGGCAGTTAGTTCTTTGCCTCGCAGTTCTAATTCTGTCTTGGCTTCATGGATTAGCTTTTTTCTAAATTCTTCTAGGTCGTAACCTGAAGTAGTTGCCATATTCCTTAATTGTTACTTTATCCTACGTTATGGTACCTCTTATACCAACAAACAAAACCCTTGGCGTCTAACTACCAACTTAGACTAATAACCACTTCTACCCTTTCTCAAGATACACTTAGTATCCTTGGTACAAGTGTGTAGGCTACACTTTGACCCGACTGAATACGATGTGCGACACACGCACCCTCAACCGACAACGTGTTACTCAACACTAGTGGCCGGTAAATAGACCAACCTGTCTATTTACAAATACCAAAATTACAACTGGGCAATCAGGCTTCACCTTGATTGTTCCCCAGATCTAGTCTAGATTACGCTAGATCTTAGTTAGTTACTTCTTACCTGCTTTCACAGCCAGGAGTGTATATAACTTACACCTCATACAAATAAACTATGAAAATAAACTTAAATACGATAAACACCAAACTATAGATCTAGTTCTAATGAATGAGACTTTCGTCTGACAGTAAGACTTAAGACGGGAGTATTGCAAACAATTAATACATGACGTTACTAACAAATGCTTAACTAAATGATTCACACTCACATACAGGACGCATTAACAGCTAAACATATATATGGACCTCTTGCTAGATTACACCTAATTTTAAGGATATCCCCAATCCACCACGATTTAACCTGGTAGTGATAATCTAGCGAGTGGTCACTTCCCTACAGACTCTAATTATTCTAAGGAGAAAGTAGTTAAATAACACTTGACTTATCTGTCTAAGAAGCGGCGATAACTCCACAGTCAGTATCGGGTCCACTCTTCCTACGCTAATGTCTGTCCCTAGCGGTGAGACAAGAACAACGAACGTTTCGGCTCTCCAAGGTCCTCCGGTACTGGTCTGCAATGGCTCCGGTTCTTCGGTGGTACGGCGTCTGGTTCTGGTGTTCACGGTGATCTGTCGTCTGGCTCCGGTTCGTCGGTGGCGTAGAGTCTGGTTCCGGCTGCTGGTTCCGACGCAGGTACGGTGGTTCCAGGTGGTCGTCTGTCCAAAGTGAACCTGTAACGGTACAACTATTAACACAGCGACAAAGTCAAAGTCCAGTGCTAAACTACCGGTTATCTGGCTATCTAACGTGTAGCACAGAATTCAGCCGAGCTGTAGATCAAATTAGCACTACTGTACTTAAGTGCCGTAGGCAGTACGATGTCTCCTACGTCAAAAGTTCTTTGGCGTGACCCCAACGGTCGATCTTGGCCTTGCAGACGGTGACCTTCACGTTCGTTCTCACTATGCCGGGCAGGCGATATCTCTTCAGTACGGAATCGACAGGACGGTTTTCTTCCCTCCACAAAACTGTAGCCTTCTCGATAGAAGCTTAAATACGATGCCACAAGTATGGGCACTTACAAATCACAACTGTAGATCTAGATCTATATTTCGTTACCTCCTAGTTCTACGAGTCCAGGATCTCACTGGCTTTCCTTCGCCGACGTGGCTGTATAATCAGGGTCTAGCTGCAGACTAGGCCGATGACGTTAACTTCTGCCTCCTCCTAACAGAGGGCTTCTATTCTTCTTGATGTTGCTGCCAGTAAGCTCCGAGTCGGGGGTCGCCACGTTGTTCAGGCTTCCGCGCAGTGTTGATGCTGGCAGATAGATCTAGTGTAGATCTACGTCTGACTGGAGGTAATACCGAACTCAAAACTACTTCAGTAACACCCGCGAAAAGCCGAAACAAACAAAATATGTAGTCGACGCTGATGCTGTTTACAAATCCATTTAATAACTAAGAAGGGAATCGTCCTATGTCCGCTATGTCCGTAAATCCGTATCTATATTCTACTGCTCTACACAAAGTATCCTCTTTCTAGCGTCGTTAAGAGCGTTCTTGTTTTTTAAAGATCTGTCACGTCATTTGTCGCTAAGTAAAACTTTACCCTTATTCCCGAAACAAATAACTAATTCCTAATCATGCCATAACAA
>JAZGLO010005014.1:0-17515 GCA_036873155.1 Biomphalaria sudanica | reverse complement strand
TTAGATATTTTTACAAAGCTTATATCCACTCACTCTGTCTGCCTGTCTGTCTGGTCAAGCATTTGTACATGTAATTTTCCAACACCCAATCTTGAATCGAATTAAAATGTTGCACAATTATTTCTTTTACCTGGCAACAAAAAAAAAATCAATTAAAAAAATTAACCAATGTTACGATATTTCTATTTTAGTGCCAAATCTGCTGATGTCTTGATGTTACGATGAGATTGTGTTGATAATAAATGCAAAGCTTTAATTCTGGAACTAGGAATCAATTTAATATTGCAACATTAAACAAATTTACTGACGTTATTAAGTTCATGACTGAACATACCCGTCCTTTAATTACCTTGTACCTCTTTCTACATTTGCAAACAATTTCCTTTTGTCCCGCTAAATTTTTCCCCCGCTACTTTTGTGGTCTTGTGCGATTCTGCAAACTTCTGTTCCACGAAACTCGTTGACAACCCCCCCCCCCCCCCATGATCTTGATGTTTAAACACTGCAGAAATCTAAAAAAAAACAACTAAAAAAACTTAATGCAGCAGCAGCTTTATGCTATGTTAAAATCAGTTTATTAATTAGCTTATTGGTAATTTTTTTATTGTGTTTGGTATTTTGAACAAGGGAAAGAAATTATACTTGATTGAAGCGGTGGTGTAAGCCCTTGATAGGTCGTCGTCTGAGACTTAGTAAATACAAACATGAAATGGAGAGAATAGATAACTGTACAATCTTCCATGTTCATAGACTCTTTCGTTAGAGTGGTTACGTGTTGGCTTGAGAAACATGAGATGACTTTAGCCCAAAAGTACGAATTCAGGTGGTTCCACTTTTAAAAAGCGATCACCTAGATATCCCGTCCTTTCTTCCCCACCCCTTTCCAACTTGACGTAACAAGTGATAGGATCATAGCGTATTGAAAAAGCTAAAAGCTTGAAATTGAACTAAAAACAAAATAATCGGTAAAAATAGTTGTAATTGTTACTTCAAACTCTAGATCTATTATAAATTTTACTACATGGTTGAACTGAACTAATTGAACTAATTGATACAATAACACTTTATATAACCTTTTTTTTGGGGGGGATATATTTCTCTTGTTATGTTAAAAACTCTTTTAAAACTAGATTTTCAAGGATAACATAATGATAGTTACAGTTTATGTATATCTTAGGAGTAAAAAACTTTACCAAATTGGCCGTATAGTGAAAAACTCTGGCTTATCCTTTATAATGTTTATAAAATATAATAATCTTAAATTAAAATTATAGTTCATCATCTGTTTTATACAACAGGAGTTAATTAAAATGTTTATATTGTTTATGTATGAAAGACTTATGCTTCTTTTTTATGTACCGGTATGTCTAGAGTTTAAAGTATTGTGATTTTTTCAGAGATGTTTATGAAATCTTCTATGGTCATAAATGATAGCCAAGAACCAGTATCTGTGTCAATTCTGTCGATATTAATTTTGATTCACATTTTGTTTGTGTTTGTTGCCTAGCTAAATATTTCTTCTTCTGTATCTTCTTGTACATTTTGCATGCTTTTTTTTAATCAATATCAGGTGACCGAGCCTCGCTCGGATGAATAATTTGTTAAGGTAGGATATATACCCGAAGTCATTTTGGGAATATTGTTGTAATTACGAAAATGAACGATCGGGTAAAAACTATTAGTCCGAAGAGCTGCTTTTTCGTTCTGTCAGTTCTCAATGTAATTTTACATGGCGTATAGAATAGAATGTTCCCCCCAACAGTAGGCCTATAGAAAACCACAGCTCAAGTCTTAACGTTTTACATTGCTTCTTTCGCTTAAAACTATTGGGCTATTATAGGCTTGGAAGAAAGTCTTAACAGTGCAACTTCTAAAATGATTACTTTCTGAATTTTAATACTGCAATTAATATATTCATTATGGCTCTGAGACATGGACACTATACAGAAAACAACTAAGACTTCTTGAGCGCTTTCACCAAAGGTGCTTGCGTTCCGTCATGGACATACAGTGGTAGGACCACACTACAAACAACTATGTCCTTGCCAACGCCGGTATGGACAGTATAGAGGGACTTCTTATGGTCCGACAGTTGCACTGGGTAGGGCACGTATCCCGTATGGGAGACGAACGTATGCCAAAGGCAATCTTTTTTTTTGTGAGCTAAAAGGTAGTCGACGTAACAGAGGCGCCCCACGAAACGCTTCAAAGACCAGCTTAGGCGTCAACTTTCCTTGGCTGACATAGAAGAGAGCACCTGGTTGTATGTGGCCTCCGAACGAGACAGCTGGAGGTCACTCACGAGGGCCGCGGGATACACATTTGAGACCAAATGAAAATTTGCTGGGGTAAATTATTAAATTAAACCATTATAATTTATAATAGGGTTCCCGTGGTCTCCTTGTTTTCAAGGAGCTCCTGGAAATCTCATGAAACTCATAAAAATGTCCTTAAAAAGACAAAATTGCCACTTGGAGTGTCAATCAATATGGTAAACGCCAGTCCTACGCGTGATATAAAAAAACGGCATCGTCAGCTTTCATTTAATAAAAATGTAATGCAAATACGAATTTATTTTCTAATACAAAATCTTTATTTTCACGTATTATCCTTATCCCTACCCTTACTGCTCCGCGCGCAATTCTCATTTTTTTCACATAGGGCCCCGCAAATGTTAGGGCCGGGCCTGGTTGTGCAAGTAAGGCATAGATAAGCTGTGTAATGACCATTTTCTATGTTTTGGTATGGGACAGTAGACTTTGAAGCTTAAACACATTGCAATAATTCACCAGCAAAATAACAAAGTAAAAGATACCTTCGGGTGTACGCAATTAAAGTGTAAACATTTATAAAGCCTACATACATACATAAAGATATTTAATTTATTAGTTTTCTTCCATAGTTTCATAATGGATCAATGTACAATAAGATGGTGCGCAGTCTCCATGACTATGTAGAGATAGCAGTCTCCATGACTATGTAGAGATAGCAGTCTCCATGACTGTGTATTAATACGACTTCCGTTACTATATATTTTTTTACTAAGCTTTTATCAACGCAGTCTGTCTGGTTTGTCTGTCTGTTTGTGTAATAAGAAATAAAGGAACACTGAAGAGTAACCTAAAACAAGGCTTTATTAAACTAGAACGACACATGAACTGACGAAAGAGACTTGGATAGTAGCACACTAAATCAATGTTGTGAACACATTCTCACGACGTTACACAAACATAAACAAATACTAACTATTTCACCACATTCACCCCGCCTAGAATTAAAATAGCAAGTATAGTAATATAGTAGGCCATAGCATAAATAAAAAAGAGAATGACAGTGCCTGCAATACAATAGATCAATAAATAGTGTCGAAATATTAGTTTCTCTTGTAAACAATAATGAGGAGTGATACAAAGAAACATAAAAACCAGTATCTGTAGTAGGACGTATAAACAATTACTAGTTTCAGTAGCAAGGGATAAACAATGCCAGTTTATGTAGTCAGTATAAGTCTAGTAATAGAGAAACAACTCTAGACTCTATAGTTCGGTCTGGTTCTTCTCTCTCTTAAGTTGTAACGGGGTTGACTATCATGCTCTACAGTTTGGGAGTCACTAATGAGTTCCTGAGCGTCAAGTGGGGTATGATGGTTCTGTGTATTTTCAAGAGGAAGCGCTCGGAGATCCTCAGAGCCTTCCAGGGGTTCTTTCCTTTCTTGTATCACCGTAGGGGTGTTGACTGGTACTTCCATGTTTTGAGCTTCTGGAGGATATTCATTATCCTCACCCTGAGCGAAGAACGAAGGTTCACTTGTTGTTGTGGATGGGGAGGGGTTGGGAGCCAAGCGTCTTAGAGAGACTGTCTCCTCTTTACCGCTGGGCAACCGTACCACGGCATATTGGGGGTTACACATCAGTAACTCGACTTCTTCCGTGAGAGGATCATACTTTGAAGATCTGTTCTCTCTTCTCAGCAACACTCGACCTGGGCTGGATAGCCAAGTGGGGATAGATATCCCGAAGGAGGATTTCCGGTTGAACCGGAAAACTCTCTCATGTGGAGTTTCGTTTGTTGCCGTAGATAGTAATGATCTAATCGAGTATAGGGCCTGGTTCAAGACAAGTTCCCATCTTGAGATCGGGAGATCGAGGTCTTTCAGTGCTAAAGTAACAGCGTTCCATAGAGTTTTGTTTAGTCGTTCAATTGGCCCGTTGCCTGAAGGATTAAAAGCGGTTGTTCTACTTGTAGCTATTCCCCTCTCGTGCAGAAAGGATTGCACCTCCTTCGACATAAAGGACGTACCTCTGTCGGAATGGACGTATTCTGGCATCCCAACTAAGGAAAACAGCTGATTTAAACACTTTATGACAGTAGATGAGGACATATCGGGACATGGGTAGGCAAATGGGAAGCGTGAGTACTCATCCACCATTGTTAATAAATATTTATTGTGAGTAGCAGATGGGAGTGGCCCCTTAAAATCGATGCTTACTCTCTGAAATGGTTGGGTAGCCTTGATGAGGGTGCCTGAAAACTGTTTAAAGAATCTAGGCTTCAGTTCAGCGCAAGTTTTACATTGGTTTACCACTTTGCGGACGTCCTCGCAGGAAAAAGGTAAGTTCTTAGTCCGAACGAAATGGAGGAGTCTCGTGACCCCTGGGTGGCAGAGGTTGTTGTGTAACAGTTTGAGGTCTTCTCCAGTCATTGCTGACGCAAAGTGGTTTCTTGAAAAGGTATCCGCCGCAGCGTTTTGTTTCCCGGGTCGATATACGACGTCATATTGGAAACAACTAAGCTCTAGTCGCCATCTTTGTATCTTTTCGTTTTTGATCTTGCCCTTGTTTTGCTGGTCAAACATAAAGGACACTGAGCGTTGATCTGTAAACAATGTGAAAGGTCTACTGATGAGGTAATGTTGCCATTTTCTCAGGGCTTCTACGATAGCGTATGCTTCCTTTTCAACTGCAGAATGTCTGCGTTCACTATTAGTGAGTGTTCTTGAAAAGAAGGCGACAGGACGGCCGTTTTGATTAAGAGTGGCGGCAATCGCGATGTCAGAGGCATCTGTTTCGACTATTAGTGGTCGATTATAATCTATCGTCGACACAACAGCGTTTTCAAGTTCATGTTTTAGCTGTTTTAAAGCTTCCTGTACTTGTTCAGGGAGAGGAAAGGTTTTGTTGTTCACCAATAAATGGATCTTGTTGGAGAAATTTGGGATCCATTGAGAGTAATAGGACAGTAGTCCAATAACCCTCTTTTGTGATTTCATGTCTTGTGGTGGAGGTAGATTTCTCAACGCTTGAAATCTTTCGGGGTCTGGTCTTAATTGCCCTTGTGAGATTTCGTAACCTAGGAGGCATACTTTATCAGTCGCAATAGCACTTTTATCATCGTTGAATGTGATACCGTACTTTTTAGCGGCGTTGAGAAATCTTTGTAGATTCTGGTCGTGGCTACTGGAGTCACGTCCGCAGATGGTAACGTTATCCACGTAAGCGAACGTATCCTGTAGCCCTTCCTCCTCAATTATGGTGTTGATCGTCCTTTGAAATGCAGCAACTCCGTTTGTCACTCCAAAAGGAATGCGGCAAAACTGATAAAGCTTTCCGCAAGCCTCGAACGCCGTGTACTGCTTTTCATCATCCCTGATAGGTATCTGGTGATAAGCGCTTTTGAGGTCAAATGTACTGTATATTGAGTATTTAGATATTTCCTGCACCAGTTCATCAACTTTTGGCACGGGGTACGCGTCGAGGTAAGTGAATCGATTGATGGTTTGACTATAGTCGATAACCATTCTCTTTTTGTGCCTTTCATTCGTTGTTACAATTATTTGAGCTCTCCACGGGGAGTGGAAGGTTCAATAATTTTGTGAGATAGAAGTCTCTTGATTTCAGTTTGAATGAATTTGGAGTCAGGCATAGAATATTTTCTAGATTTAGTGGCTATGGGGTGGCAGTTAGGAGCAAGATTAGCGAAGAGGTGAGGGGCTTCAACTCGTGCAGCTTTCAGCGTACAGACCTGAAGAGTGCTTCGTTTTCCCTCAAATGGGATCATCAGTTTTTCGTGCTGGCTGATGAAATCTAGTCCTAAGATTACATCAGATACTAGTCCGTCTAGTAGTGAGAGCTTCACACTTTCGTATTGTTCGTCTTTGTACTTTATTTTGGCGAAAATATGTCCGTGAGTAGTGCGAGAAAGATGTGTAGAGGCCATGTAGATTCTGTTTCTGGACATTTCTAATTTCCATTAGTACCTTTTAGCAATTGAAGAAGATATATAGCTTTCACTGCTCCCCGTATCTACGAGAGCCTTCAATGGTACTCCATTGACCAGTATTGAAATTGTAGATTTAGTAAGGCCGGACGCTGGTGTCAATGCCCAGGAAGATCCAACGGTTGTAGTCCGTGACGTCTCATCATCCGCTTTCACTATGGCTGAGGTTGTAGATTTGAGTGTCTGCCTGTTCGATCTACAGACTTTCTGAAAATGACCCCTCTTGCCGCACAAGTTGCATGTAGCGTCACGGGCTGGACATCTAAAGCGTTGATGTGGGCTGTATCCACAAAAGAAGCATCTTTTACTAGTCGCCGCACTCACCTCATGTTCTAGTTTTGTTGTTGGAGAAAGGCTCTCCACGTCGGCGCTGGCTCCACATGGAGTTTCAGAGTAGATGTTATACGCCATGGCATGGTTATGGGCATATTCAAGTTGTCTTGCCTCTTCATAGGCACTCTGTAGAGTTAGAGTAGATTTCTCTAAGAGTCGCAGCCTTATGCTGTTTGAAGCCAGTCCAGTAATGAAGGCGTCTCTTACGAAGATATCTCTGTGTTCTTCAGCGGTGACAGCTTTGAAGTCACAGTCTTTGGCCATACTTTTAAGCTTAAGTAGGAAGGAGTCAACGGTTTGTCCGTTCTCTTGTCGACATAGAGTTATCATGTGCCGTGCGAAAATTTCGCTTTTAGGTTTCACGTAGACATTTTGTAGAACTTTGATTGATTCTTCGAACGTTGTACACTCACTTATGTACTGAAATACGCTCGAAGAAACGTAGTTTTCAAGTAGTTTCTTTTTGTCAATCTCGCAATGAGAGACTGAGGAGATGAAATTCTTAAATGTTCTGAGCCAGTGCAGCCACTTCTCGGCAGCCGATGGCGTGCTAGGCTCTATGTCTAGCTCTTTTGGCCTAAATAGACGCTCCATTTGTATTACAATTTTTACTTACAGACTGAGAATAGTGTTGAACGAAAATCCAAATAAGATACACGAGACACATAGATCCATAGAATTGAAAATTTCTAGTTTAATAAATTGTAATAAGAAATAAAGGAACACTGAAGAGTAACCTAAAACAAGGCTTTATTAAACTAGAACGACACATGAACTGACGAAAGAGACTTGGATAGTAGCTGTCACGAGTCGAGTCTGTGACCTATTTCGACCAGTTTCTAGAACCTCGAGGTCAACCAGTGCAGGTGTCTAGCGTAAACAAGTTAATTTTAGATATCCAATCGAAGAAAGAGGTTAAGGGAAAAAAATAGCACACGTCAGCTTATAGAAGGTCAAAGTTACTAATATAATTATCGGAGAAGGTTCCAGGATTCTGGAATGTACGATCAAAGAAAGTATAAATTAAGGGAAAGTGAGTCACACGGGGTCCTCGCATAGTAGTAGATCTTGTAGAGCGTTGGTCCTCGCATAGTAGTAGATGTTGTAGAGCGTTGGTCCTCGCATAGTAGTAGTTCTTGTAGAGCGTTGGTCCTCTCTCAGTAATGAGTTATATGTTATTAGCGGATCCATTAAGTAAAGTTTTAGCAGTTGAAGTTGAAGTTATACTAAGAGAAGTTTTATGTAACATTTAAGTTTTATTTATGAAGTATCAAGTCAAGTTGTAATTGAATTAAGAAGTTAATTTTGATGTGAAAGTTTGAAGAAGTTATTAAAGAAGTTTTGAAGAAAATACAGAGAGATGTTTCTTTCTTCATTTCATTGATTTGTCAAGTATTGAGAATTAATCCCTGGCAAATGTGCACGTCACAGTAGCACACTAAATCAATGTTGTGAACACATTTTCACGACGTTACACAAACATAAACAAATACTAACTATTTCACCACAGTTTGTCTGTCTGTTTGTCTGGTAAATTTTTTTTTACACGTTTTTACTCCTACATTTATTCTTGGATCAAGTTGAAATTTTACACAATTATTTGCTATACCTTACAAAACATGAATCAATAAAAAATACACAATATAGTTAAATATTTTTTATTAATTTATTACTTTTTTAAAATAAATATTCTATTTATTGAGAGATGTGGCTTATGTGTGAAGCTATTTCCCTTATTCCGTTTTGTAATCTTTTTTCTCCCACTTACCATTGTCCGATCAAGTTGAAATTTTTGCGCATAATTATTCATTGGCGATGACAAGACATAAATGAGTAAATCAAAAAATAAATAATTTAATCTAGCTTAGATGGCGGTGCGCATGGCAGAGTTATAACAATACACATGGAGCCCTAAGTATAACCAATCCTTTTTAACCAAAACCTTAGTACAGACCACTGACACGCTTCCTGATATCGCTAATGGTCCTCTGGTAGCACGAAGGACGTCTCTTAGTTCCGGACTGCTCATGCTCCTATCTCTTGTTGATCACTTCAGCCAGATCTTCAGTCTTTCTATTTGTATCAGCATGTCTTCTATTACTTGTTTTGAACGGTGCCATTGTATGCATCATAAGCGTCGGCGAGGGAGCAGACTTATAACATTATTTTGCTTGTATTAAGGTCTACCTTTTATAGCTGCTGACAAAGCTATGCTCGGTTTAAAAAGAAATTTAGATTTAGATAAATTCGACCTTCAGGTCTTTTAGATGTAACCTAAATTCGCCTTAACCTAATTTATAGTTCGTTCATCGTGGCCACTTTTGTCAACAAGCAAGCTGAGAGCTTAGCACTGGGGTTTTGTTCCTCCTAATGTGGCTGGTGAGACCTATGTGAGCCCGGAATGTTCGACTGCACATTGGGCAGGTTATTTAAGCTGGAGCTAGAGTGATTAGCCTTGCTTTTCTTCTGTGGCGCTCTTCTTCTGCCAGCGCTGTTCTCAGCAGATTTTGCGCCAGATTTCACAGCGCTACGCCATGATGTTTTGTCATGTGCTTCTGTCTTCCAGGTGGCTGGGTTAATGCTGGACGCTTTCAGAGAAGCTTTGAGAGTGTCGCTAAAGAGTGTTTTATTTTTGTTCACCTTAAGCGCTTTCCATCCATACAGGATCGCCAAAGATCATCGAAAAAAATGGATTGTTTTTGTCTATTCTTCTACTGCTGTGTGGGTGGGGGTCGCCGCAGAGTGGAAGATTGTAAAAAGGGGTCGCCGAGCTTAAAAAGTTGAGAACCGCTGAGCTAGAGACAGACGGACAGATCTTGACATTGGTAGAGAATAGAATATTGTTATGACTCTTCATTGCGCACTGTCATTTGGCGCGACATTGTGTACCATAGGACACGATAGAGAAACAGAGGAGAGAAGGAAAACACGAAGGCCTGAGATGTGATTATTACTTTGGCTCTAGATGTAGTTTCTAATTGGTTATTAAACGTTATATTTTGTAATCCTTTCGTTGAGGTTCTTTGGGCTCGCTGTTGGCTAAGTTACAACATTTGGGATCCTCAACGAGAGGGGAGAGGCGAGAGTCTATGTATAGGACATTGAAAGATTCCATTGTCGGGTAAATCAACATAAGTTTTGGTTGTAGTTGATCAACGTTTGAACACTGGATGGCGTCTAAGAAAACACTTAGTCAACTGTCATTACAGGAACTTAGTCAACTGTCATTACAGGAACTTAGTCAACTGTCATTACAGGAACTTAGACAGGAACTCAGAGGTAGAGAGCTGAAGGTCAGCGGCAACAAGGAGGCACTCATAGAAAGCATCATAGATGAAGAGCAGGATCCGGACACCTATTTGTTTGAAAAAGAACCGGATATGAGGGATCATTTTCAATTGATGCAAGAACAAATGAAGGAAGACCTGAAATCAGTCAAGGATGAACTTAAAGAAGAAATAAACTGAGCTCAATAGCAACCTTTGTGTCTGAATTGAAATAGGACATAGACAGTTTCAAACAACAATTAAGAAATGAGGTAGCTGAATTAAGGTCCCAAATGGTGGGAGATGTCGATTCTAAAATTCAACAATTACGAAATAAAATGAAGGCGGAGCTGCAAAAGAAACAAGATGCGGGTGCCACAGTGACTGAAATGACGGGGAAGATTAAACCACCGGTGTTTGACGGCTCTGTGTCTTGGTCGGTGTATCGATTACAATTCGAGGCGGCAGCGCAAGTCAACAGATGGGTTACCAAGGCAGAGAAGGCAATTGGTCTTATGTTGGCACTCCGAGGCAAGGCAGCCGAATTGTTACAGACTATGACGGATCGGACGGATTACGATGCCATGGTCAAAACAATGGAACTACGATATGGCAATGAACACCTGCAGAAAGTTTTCAGGATGCTACCAACAATTTACGAAGACAGAATGAACCATTTTGGCGATTCTTGCTATTGAGCGTGATTTTGTGGGAAACAATAATCTATAAAATGCTGTATGACTTCACAACACACAAAGCTCGCAAAGTAAAGTTAATTAGATCGTTATTTTTTTAATTATTAAAGACGTATTTATTTTCTAATACAAAATTGTAGTTTTCACTTATTATCCTACCCAGAATGGGCCGGCGCAATTAGTTTTGCATTGGGCCAAGCAATAGTTAGGGCCAGCTCTGCCCCCCCTCCCAAACACATACGTTCAGAGAGGCACAAAGATAAAGAGCATGTATGCAAGTGTTCTATCCTCTCTAGGGCCATTAGAGAATGTAATGTTTGTTGTTGGCGGTTGTCGACTTATAGTACTGGGTAGCTGGTAGACACTTAAACCACTAGATTTAATGTATCTTAATTCTTAATTAATAAAACTTGAAATAACTTGAAAAACTAATTATCACTATCAACCTATCACTAACCTCTTCCCAACGTTAACAACGTCACACACACTCCTGAATCAACTAGGAAAACCAACAACATATCTTTTTAAAAATAGTTTTATATGTTATGCAATTTTAAAAGTTATTTATGTAAATTAGAATCAGTAATATGGCCTAAGACTGTTGTTTTTATGTAGTCGCAGCTGAAGCAGATCCTGCTCAAGGAAGCTCGGTTGGCCACATTCAAGGAAGTGTCAACCAACAGCTCCATCGTACTGATTCGGAGAAGCAAAATCGCAGTGGTGAGTTTGATTTTTAGCACATCGGCACAATTTAGGCCATGTCGTGCCTGTAATCCTTCAAGGATTACTCTCCCTTTATATCAAGAGCTAAATTCCATACAGTTAAATCATTAAAATTAAAGTCTTTTTACAGTTAAAATAGTAATAGTAGAAAAAATTGTATAAATTAGTAAAAATCTTATGTAAATATTATTTGCTCACGATTTCACAAATCAAATCTTCGTAGACAACCCCACCTACCGGATAAAGTCCAGTATTTTCTCAGGGTTGATATTGTCGAATAGTGTTTTTAAGTTGTGCGCTTTAAAAATTTCCCCCCTAACATCCTGGTATCTGGGCAGTCAATGAGGATATGATCCACAATACTCACATGGAAGTGGTGATGAGCCACATCATCGAAGTTAGTAAGTGAATATGCTCGAATTTCTTGTGGAATTTCATCTCTCTTGTTTGGCCAGCCTATCATAATTTGATTCTTTAACAGCCTTAACACAGCATCATCTGCAGTGGCCTGCTGAAAAATGTTCATATGTTCATCTGACATTGGTAAACTATTGACGATCAGATGAACTTGTGCATCCCAGTCATCACTTGAGGGATATTTGATTGGTAGCGATGCTCTTGACAGTGTGTCTGGAATTTCTTTGCCTGGCTTGTATTCCAGGAGTATTTCATATTTCATTAGTCGAAGAAGCATCCGCTGAAGCCTAGGTGGTGTAGATGCCAAAGGCTTTTTGATAATCGCTTCCAAAGGTTTGTGATCTGTTTCAACCTTTATTGGACAAACATACACATAGTAATGGAAATGTTCAACTCCGAAGACAATGGCAAGCATTTCTTTTTCTATTTGTGCAATCGTTTTTCACAGTCTGTAAGAGATCTTGATGCGTAAGCCACTGGCCTCTCATTCTGCATAAATGCTGCTTCAAGTCCCTCCTATGAAGCATCCACAGACAACTTGACTGGCTGTGAAACATCATAAAAGGCTAAAACTGGGGCGGTTGTGATCAAACTCTTTAAATAATCAACAGCCTTCTGATGTTGTTCCAACCATATCCACTCGTTGTCTTGTTTAAGTAACTCTCTTAATGGGGCAGTTATTTCTAACAAGTTCTGTAAGAACTTACCAAGACAATTAATCATACCCAAAAATCTTTCTAGTTCCTTGCAATCTGTAGGGTATGGCATGGATTGTATTGCTTCTATCTTTGAATCATCAGGCTTTATAATACTATCTGTAATGATATGTCCTACAAACTTGACTTGTCGTACTCTTAGGCTACATTTAGATGGCTTCAGTTTGATTCCTTTCCTTCTTGCTATGTCAAGAACTAGCCTGTCTATCGTCATGCTCTTCTGTTGTTCTACCTGCTATCAGTATTTCGTCCATGTATGTCTCAACTCCTTGTATAATGTCGAAAGCTTGGTGGAAACGTTTTGCAAATACTTCTGCAGAAGAGTTTAGCCCAAATGGTAGACGAAGGAACTTGTAGCGACCAAAAGGTGTGTTAAAAGTTGTTAGATCTGTATAGCTCTTGTCTAATTTAATTTACCAAAAGGCAGAGTTGGCATCTAATACCGTGAACACTTGACTGCCACTTAATCGACTAGTTATTTCTTCTATAGTAGGTAATTGATAGTGTTCTCTTTGAATGGCTTTGTTGAGGTCTCTAGGGTCTAGACAAATCCTTAATCCGCTTCCTTTCTTTTCAAAAATAACAAGTGAGTTGACCCATGCAGTGGGATGATCTACTTTTTCAATGACACCCTCATCTTCCATTTTTAAATTCCTCACGACGTTCCTTGCAGCGTGCACAACAGATTTAATGTTGGAATTGACTTTTATAGTATATTCCTCTTCCATGCAGCCTAAGCCAGTAAATACACCTGCGTAGCCTGAGAGTGAATCGTCCTCTATAAAGTCATCTCTTCTGATTAAATTCATTTGTTGGCAGCCTGGTAGACCCATACTTGGCTTTGAATGTGTCTCCACTATTTGAAATTCTATTATGGCTGTCTTACTTTTAACAGTACATTTAATGTGTGCTTTGCCTACAACTTTCAATCTTTCTTTACTGTAAGTAGTAAGTCTAAATGTTGATTTGAGAAGTTTCTATCTTTTTAATTGCTTGAAGATTCTGTATGGGAAAATATTGACTTGTGCTCCACTATCCAACGTGAATGTGACTTGTAATGAGTGAATTCAATTCGTTGCTTAGACTATGAGTGCCAATACTGCCGATGAAAAATGTTTCCTCAACGGAGTCATCTCGACCTTCTGACTTCACTATACTTACAGGCTTTGATCTGCACACTGACGAGAAATGACCTTTTTTTATGACATTAGTGACAGGTTTCCCCATAAGCTGGGCACTGACGTGGTCTGTGTTCCTTGCCACAATAGCTACAACTCACATTTCCTTTTGTTCTTTTAAAGCTATTGGTAGCTGAATTCACAACTTGTACCCCACTTTCTTCATTCATGAGCTTAAGCTGCTATTCAGTTGCCTCAGCTGCCCGACATATATTTTCTGCCTTGTTAAGGTCTAGATCTGGTTCTCTCAAAAGTCTTGCTAGGGTGTTCTCATTCCTTATGCCATCAACTATCCTATCCTTTATTAGGGAATCTTTAAGCAAATCAAACTTACATGTCTTTGCCTTGAGTTTGATGTCAGTGACAATGCTGTCCAATGACTCTCCTTTGCCTTGAGTTTGATGTCAGTGACAATGCTGTCCAATGACTCTCCTTGCCTTGAGTTTGATGTCAGTGACAATGCTGTCCAATGACTCTCCTTGCCTTGAGTTTGATGTCAGTGACAATGCTGTCCAATGACTCTCCTTGCCTTGAGTTTGATGTCAGTGACAATGCTGTTCAATGACTCTCCTTTGCCTTGAGTTTGATGTCAGTGACAATGCTGTCCAATGAATTTCCTTTGACTTGAGTTTGATGTCAGTGACAAGGCTGTCCAATGACTCTCTTCATGTTGAGAACGCTGGAAAAAAAAACCATGTCTTTCAATGGTAACATTTTTTCTTGGTACTTCTCGAACTGATTAAGAATGCAGTGAAGTGTATGGAAGGACTTGCTAATCTCACATTCATTACATTCATTATCCGTCCATTGGAAAGTGTTATAGACTTGCACTGCTTCTTGGCCGATCACATGCAATAATGTCATAGACTGTACATCTCTGCTTTTTTGTATCCAGTCCACTTGCTATCGAATATATCTGAAAGGATTGCTTGAACCTTTTTCCAATTTTCTGCTACGTTGCCATTGAATTCCAGCGGTTGTGGCGGGTGGAGTCGGTCCATCTGACGTCATGTAATAGACACCAATACAACACAAGCTTCAATAAACACAATGATTTCATTAGTCTATATTTATGCTCTTTACTCCAGCCACTTGTTCTCTAAACGGACTTCCTTTGACACACAGTCCTGACACTCTGCTGTTCATTCAAACATGTACACTCAAGGTCCACTGGTCATTTCATACACAGGCACACACACTGCACTACCAGCCACTCAAAACACATACACTTACTATCACAGTTACAATGTTGGATTGAGTCATCTTACAAATTCAATATAAGGAAAGGACTTAACTATAGCTTATTGCTGACTGCCTTCTGTATAAAATTACACTAAGCTACATATTCTATGACCTCCTTCAGTCGCGAAGTGACTATAGATCATGTCATGGGTAGCTGGTAGACACTTCAACCACTAGATTTAATGTATCTTAACTAATAAAACTTGAAATAAATTGAAAAACTATTTTTTGAACAAAACTAAATAGAACTTTTATTACTGTAGGAACACAGTTTGAGACGAAATAAAAATCAATGTAGTAGACTTTCTAGTATTGATAAAAAATAGTATTCTGAGTAATATCTAACAACAATAACACGTCTTGTCAGTCTAAGGTTCTGGAGTTGTCTCCCCTATCTAAGATCGCTGAAAGCAATGTCATTTTTCTTGCATCAGTCGAAACCTATCATATGTTTTATATGTTATGCAATTTTAAATGTCATCTATGTAAATTAGAATCAGTAATATAACCTAAGACTGCTGTTTTTATGTACTTTACCTTTTTAGATGAAGCATCTACCTCGACTGTAGTACTGTGGTGTTTATGTATAATTACTACTTTTAAACTTTAGGTTCACTGCAAAGTAGGGCTCCGGAACACAGAGGCCAGAAAAGAAAAGCAGAGGAAGGTTCTAATCAATCTGGGTGTAAGACTAGTTTTACAAAGCTTATATCAACACAGTCTGTCTGTCTTTCTGGTTACAATTTTGCACGATTATTTCTTTTCTTGACAACACAAGAATCAATAACAAAAATAAAATAAACTATTGTCAATTAATTATTGTTTACACCTAGAACAAGGGAAAATTGACTGAAGTATTGGTATAAGCTAAATTATTCCCCTTTATAGATAATTATCTGAGTCATATTTAACGGAGGCGCGTTGGTTGAACCGAGGTCCGGGATCGAATCCTGGTGAAGACTGGAATTTTAAATTTTGGTAAATTTGGCTCAAATGGATACATCGTAACCTGACATTAGTTGGGGAAAAGTAAAGGTGGTTGGTTGTTGTGCTGGCCATATGACACCCTCGTTAACTGTTGGCTACAGAAACAGATGACCTTTACACCATCTGCACTATAGATCGTAAGGTCTGAAAGAAGAATTTTACTTTATATATTTTATATGCTTTTGAATATTGTAAAATAATATTTTTTTTTTCAGACAAAAGAACCAAGAAAGACGATGAAACAGAAAATTAAAGCAACATTTGACATTTGTATATGATATGACATGTTCTGGTTGCCCTCGACATGTTCTGGTTGCCCTCGACATGTTCTGGTTGCCCTCGACATGTTCTTGTTGCCCTCGACATGTTCTGGTTGCCCTCGACATGTTCTGGTTGCCCTCGACATGTTCTGGTTGCCCTCGACATGTTCTGGTTGCCCTCGACATGTTCTGGTTGCCCTCGACATGTTCTGGTTGCCTTCGACATGTTCTGGTTGCCCTCGACATGTTCTGGTTGCCCTCGACATGTTCTGACATGTTCCTACCCGGGTTTAGAGTTACGCCCTATACTCGCTTGTTTCCCTGGATTTCTGAGATGTTTTTAGTAAATATTATAACCACTGGAATACTTCTCTCATCCTCCATGACTGCAAAACCAGTTGGTTCACGGCTGTTTATTTGCTATTCACAGCTAACCAGTATTTCTATCATCGTTTTCTCTTGTGTAGACATAATTAGTAATTATTTCAATATATTTATAAATAAACTTAGATTGAAACATTTCTTTTTTTTTTTAGCTGAATTATTTGGGTATTTTTTTTTAAATAGTCTAAGTTGTTGTTTTTTTAAATTGTGTACCATATTGTTTAGAACAGTGCCTCATAGTGTGAAGTGTTTTTAAAATGTTAGATTGTATCTATTTAAGTAAAATACTTTAGAATGTGCAAACGCACTCAGTTAAAAAAATTACTTTTTATTTTTTTGTCTAGTACACAAGCTCTTTTAATATTTATAATGTCATTGAAACATTCAGTCACGCCTTTCAAGTAGTACTGATATGTTCCAGTATAGATACATCCATTTTGTAGAACTGGTCAAGTAGAGAAGAAATGAGGGATGTCAAAATAGTACGTGAGCGTTCAATGCACAGGATGCAAGAATAAAAAACGTTTCGGCCAAAAAGCAAAAACTGTTCAAATATTTAGATAAGGAATTGAAAAGCTGAAGAATTCTCAGAGCTTTTAGATCTATATCAAACTATTTTGTGTTGCCGTCATGGCGGAGGGGGGGGGGGGAAATAACTGATGCCGGTCATCAAATTCACTGCAAAAGATTTTTTTGTTTGTTTTATTTTGGGGGGGGGGGGGGTTGTATAAAGCGGGCTGTTCCAACTCTACGTACAAGATACTAAAATTATTTTTTTTTATAACGGAAGAGGGAGTGATATCTATTATACAGATATATGATTTCACAGACCAGAAAGGAGTGTTTGGTGAGAGTGTTTCCATTAAACATAAGTAACTTAATCGTCTTTTTTCAAGTAACGTCTGTATTATATAAGAACATATACCAGAAGTCGCGAGCCAAACAGGGGATTATTAAAATGCAAGATGTGTCATCAAAAGTGAAAGAAAAAAAAAAAGGGGGGGGGGGAGAGGGTTGCAGCAAAATAAACGTTATATA
>JAZGLO010005013.1:0-21506 GCA_036873155.1 Biomphalaria sudanica | reverse complement strand
ATCGACTTTGATTTTTGTTTACTTTAACATTGGTTTACTTTAATGACTGTATGGTATCTCAGCTATACATACCAAACACTTGCTAATATAAGTAAAATATAATACATGTACCATGTTTCTCAAAACTACTTTAAGTTAAGTATACATAGACTCCATGGTTATTTGCCTAAGTCGCTGGAATTCAAGGGTTCATTAAAAAAAAGCTACGTGCTTATTAAATTATAGTCATAATGTATTTCGCGCCAAAAAGACCTTCGCGCCAAAACGGCGGCACCAAAACGTTCTGCTTCGGGAAAGAACTATACAAAATTAGAACATCAGAAACACATTGTCTGATCAACACAATCTCATCATTGTTATCATAACATCAAGTAACACATCATAACATGAGACACCTTAACATATCATCTCACATAGCTATGGACTTCACTAAGCCTAAGAGCCACTGTAAGAATGAAGCAATACAATTGGTTAGATCTAGATTTGCTTTCAGTATTGATGAGGGAACTTACATATGCTGAATCTAATAGCAAAATATCAAAGAACCCTGTTTTTTTTTAGATGTCAAGAATTTACTGTCTATTTTATTTCTAAACATTTTAATAAAAAAAAAAACTGTAAAATGTTTACTATAACAACTTTCTTTTGTTTTAATAACTCAAATTAGAAAAATTAATGAAGTTTCCCTTTAAATAAAATGGCTTGATTGGAAAGCAAAATATTAAGACCCAAATAGCATTACCTTAACAGGTGTGCCAGGCATCGATGTAGATGAAACAACGGAAGTGCCAGCTAGGTACATGTAATAATTAGCTTCTTCATTTTCATAAAAGTTCTGTTTAAACCAAATAGTTTCTTCTTTAAGACCAGAAGTGTCCTAGATGGATAGGAACAAAAGAAATGGCATTTAGAGATTTAAATTTTATAAAGCAGTAAAAGTGTCATTAAAAGGCACATGTATTTTCAGCATGAACAAATAAAAAAAACAAGATTGGAATTCTGAATGGTCATATTAACATGCCATGTGTAAATTGCATGGAAATACAACCATTTTATAGCAATGTTTGCACTGTTAGTCCCTTTTTGAAAAACAATATATTTTAAGAGATGAACTTACATATCTAAATGTGGAATCACCAATATCAATTCTAACATCTTCCAAAGAAAGCTTTTGAAAATCTGCTTCTGCTTTCTCATACTGTAACTGATTCAACCAGACTGTCTCATGCAGTAAGGGGTCTGAACTTTCCCCAGACATTTCCTTTGATTCAGAGTGTTTTATAGTTTTAAAATGTCACCAAATTATAAAAGCAGGCAAATGTTTCAAAGTTCTGAAAAAAATAATGACCAATTTAAAAAGTTGCTATTTTTATTAAATCTTACAAAACAAAACAAGAACTGAATTATTTTGAATAGCTAGCTGGATATGAAGCATTTCCTCTCCTTTTTTCCCTACCATCTGTAAAAATACTAGTGCCAATTTATAAAAGCACATTTTCTTATTTAATCAATAACTTTTTAGTTTTTTCAAAGTTTAAGAAAGAAACAATGGATGTGCCCTAATAATATCTTTTACTAAAGTTGAAGAAGTATTATTTCTCTTTTTCTATTTTCTTATTTTAATCTTGGGGGACTGTTTCTGGTTCTGCATAGTAAAAGGCCAGAAATTGGGGGAGGGGTTGAAATCCCTAACATTTGAGGTTAGTTATAAACCCATTTTATAAAAGAAACAAGAAAAACAGACAACATACTTAAAAAAAACAACAACAAAGCTTTTATTAAATGTAATTATATCAATTTCTTTTTATCAGTTATGTAATTAAGTTTGTAATAGATCTAGACCAGTGTTTCCCAAACTGTGTTCTGCGAGGCCTGAATATGTGTTCCACAAAATACTTGAATAATTAGCCAAGTAGGCCACCACTTGAATTAATATGTCCAAAATAAAAAAAGGAAAGTGTTCTGTTAAATAATCAGAATATGCAAAGTGTTCCAATAAGGAAGAAGTTTAGTCACTGATCTAGACTAACAACAATAAATCTGAACGATAAGAAATATTTTTACCAATTTGTTTTTGTTAGGCGCAATATACAATCATAAATTGGGTGTGGGAGAAATAATGTGTACAAACTTTTTATCAGACAGAAAGAATGAGTGGATATAAGCTTTGTCAAACATGTATGTATCAGACAGAAAGAGTGAGTGGATATAAGCTTTATCAAATATATATGTATCAGACAGAAAGAGTGAGTGGATATAAGCTTTGTCATAATTGAGTGGTGAAAAGACAACAAGACAAAACAAAAAGAAGGAAGGCAGTAAAATCTAAGAGCAGATTGGAAGTGTAGGTTTGTATTATTCCATTATTATCAAGCATCCCATTTAAGTTTGGCTAGGTAGAGGAATAGATGAGATAGTCCTTGAAGGATAATGGGCACAACATGGCTGTTTTCATGTTTGGGAAGTTCAGTCACAATTAAGGATTATTATAACCAAGACCAAACCTCCCAAAAGAAGACGGTTCGATTCCTTGTTTAGAGTGCATACTAAAGGATGTGACAAATAAACATATTCATAATCAGGGAGGAGAAGAGAAAAATGATACTAGAATTCATGGGCCAAAAGTAGGTGTATAGATTTTTTGGCACCGGCACAATTTAGGCAATGTCATCCCAGTAATCCTTCAAGGGTTAATTTCCCTTCATATCACAAGAGCTAAATTATATACAGTTAATTCATTAAAAGCAAGGTCTATTCACAGTTAAAATAGTAAAAAAATTATTAATTTAATAAAAATCTGTTGTAAATATTACATTTTCACAATTTCTTTGCCCTATCAGAAATAAAACCTTTGCAGACAACCCCACCTCCTAGACAAAGCCCAGTACCTTCCCAGGGTTGACATTATCGAACAGTGTTTTTAAGATGTGTGCTCCAAAATATTTCTGTAGAGGGGAGCAATATAAATTGGATTGTTTAAATTGAACATAACTGATACTAGGATTTACAGGCCAAAAGTGTATTTGTGGAGCAAATAAATACGGGCCATTTCATTGGAATTCAAAAAGCAGAGTGGATGACCTTATCATCTGCCCTAAAGATAGTAAGGTCTGAAAGGGTAACTTTACTCTCCAATGCCTCTTCCTCAACTGTTAGTGTCGATTTTGAAGATTCATGTTGCATTTGCAAATATCAGTATACTTTATAAATGAGCGACCAGTGTCTCTCCTGCCTTTTATTACATCTCCATACAGAATGTCTTGTGGGAGTCTACCTTGAAGCATTGTGTGAACATGACCCAGCCAGCCAAGGCGTCTAGTGCTGATAACAGTGTGGATGTCCTGGAACCCTGCTCTTCGCAGCATTTCCTCATTAGTTATTTTATTTTGCCACCATATATTAAAAATCTGCCTTAAGGAAGTTAATTATTGGAGGTGAAAGATATTGAGTTTCTTCCCTGCCCAAGAGTAGGTTGATCATGTTTCACTACTGGTAGACAAGGGTAAGGTGACCTGAGATGAACTCCAATTGGTGACAAGGCAGGGAGACCTAGGACTCCCGTAGTGCCCTGGTAAGGAACTCTGCTGTTTGGTGTAGTGCCTCATAGCTTCCATACAAACACAATGAACCACTGGATACGTCTTCCCGCAGCTCGCGGAGCGAGCGCCACCGTCTCTTCTGATTCCCCGCAGTGTCAGCAACGGGCATCAAAATTTGGTCGAAACCGGGCAAAGTACGCACCTATTGGGCAGTGTCCCGTGCGCCACTGCGCTATTATTGTTTGTTCCGACCTTTTTAGCCTCCACCACGGGTCCTCTCGATCTGGGCGACGCATGTGCTGCCAGACTCCCCTGGCAGTGTGGGTAAGGTGACCAGACATCCCGACTTAGGCACGACAGTCCTGCTTTAGACTGGCTGTCACACTCTTCATGAAGTGTTCTGGCGGGATCGCCCATTCCCAAACAATGTCACGCTTTTATTTTAAAATCTTTATTAATCATTTGACTTATAATTCAAAAGTACCACCTTGCGGCGTTTCTTTCTTGATCTTAATTTCATGTGCCACCCTTCGTGGAAAATCTTTTTTTTTTAAAGTGAATTTATCAATTTAGAATATACAGGGTTCCCCCACCATTCTAAGATTAGGATTTCAGTAGATTTCCAGGAGTTTTCCAGGAGAAAATATTAGATTTCAGGAGCATAAAAAACTTGATGCGAACTATATATTTAGTAATAAATATAAGAACCAACATATGTATAAAATTACAAGTTTTTTTTTGTTTTTCAAATTAGCAAATTCAAAAGTAACTGGTTAAGGAAAAAAAGTACTGGTAAACCAATAAGCCTATTTGCACTACTCTCTCTCTATATATATATTCCTTTTCTAAGTCAGCATTAGGAATTAATAAAAATCTCTAAAAACAAATGGCAATGTATAACACACTATCAATATCAATTCAACTCAATCTATAGAGTTGATGAGAGTACTCAGAGGTAGAGTTTAGCTAGACATCTAGATCTATATTATCTAACTAAAATCTAAATTAGGGTCGCAATGGCTTAGTGGCTAAGCGCTCGGTTTTGAAACCTGGGGTCCTGGGTTCGAATCTCTGTGAAGACTGGGATTTTGAATTTCGGAATTTTAGGCCCCCGTCCCCGAGTCCACCCAACTCTAATGGGTACCTGACTTTAGCTGGGTAAAGTAAAGGCAGTTGGTCATTGTGCTGGCCACATAACACCCTGCATGTTAACCGTTGACCATAGAAACAGATGACCTTAACATCATCTGCCCCATAGATCGTAAGGTCTGATAGGGAAACTTTAGTAGTTGTTTTTTTAAATAAATTGATTTACTCTAATATTATTATCTATAAATAAAAATTTTATAAAACTAACTTTGTAGCTAGATCTAGTCCTCGATTTAAATCTTGTCTAGATTATATCTAGATTTATATCTTTACTATAGGTCAGGCTATGTAGGCTAGAATAGGCTACTAGATCTTTAGACTAGTACTAGACTTATTACTAGATGATAGATTGTATCTATATTAGGCTGCTATTTAGTAAAATTTAGTATATATATATAGAATCTATAGTCTAGTATATAATATACAGATCTAGAATTCTAAATCTAACTCACTAAGTGTGACTGTCACTCACTAAGTAACTAAATTTAAGTCACTTAATTTAATATGTAACTAAGACTAAGTTTATATATAGAATATAGTTTAGATACTATATAGCTAGTCACTGCTAGTGATTCTGTGAGTCGTGTAACAGTTACAGTCTTAAATTTAAAGACTAACATGTGGAACAGTTAAAATCTTAAATTTAAAGACTAACTTGACTAAGTCTAAGACTGTACTTATTAGTTAACTAGATCTAGATTAAAATCTAGACTCTAGATCTAGAGACACTAGATTAGTACAGTACTGTCACTGTCTTATATGTCTCTATAATTAGTATAATGAGTCTAGATAGATCTAACAATCTGTCTAAGTCTGTAATCATTTGACGACCAAGTCTAAGTCTAACTCTTAAGTTAGACATTCTACTAGTCTAGAGCTAATCTATTCTAGATTTACGGTCTAAATCTAGGTCTAGTCTTAATTTTAAATTAAAATTTTAATATCAATTTAATCAATAATAATCAACTTCAACTCAGTTCAAATTCAAGTCTTTCTAGATCTAAATTTAGCTGGGTAAAGGATGGCTGCCTGGTCGTGCGGTTTGCACGCTGGACTGTCGTTCAGATTTATCGATGGTCCCGGGTTCAAACCCTGCCCGCTCCCATCCCCCGTCGTTCTACGGGAGGTTTGGACTAGGAAGTAATTATCTTCAACTCTGAAGGAACATTCGAAACATGTAAAACATTTTTTACAAACATCTAGATTTATATAAAATAGATCTAGCAATTTCATTCTAATTCTAATTTTAATATCAAAATCAAGTTTTTCTACTTTTATTTCTAGATTTAGATCTAGACTCTATATAAAATAGATATAGTAATTTTAGGTTTGAATTCACCATATTATTAAATTTTTATTTAATGAAAGCCGACAATGCCGTTTTTTTCTTAATCGCCCGTAGGATTGGCGTTTTTTCATATTGAATGACACCCAAAGAGAGAATTTTGTCTATTTTTTAAATGACTTTTCAGGAGAATTTTAATAATTTCAGGAGATTTCCAGGACATTTTTTGTATATTTTGCAATTTCAGGAGATTTCCAGGAGCTCCTGAAAATCAGGAGGCTGCACGAACCCTGAATATAGAAGAATTTCTGGTTATGGAAAGACCAAGTGGTAAGCTGTGAAGACTTCTGTGGAGGGATTATTTAAAATTACATCCTGCTTTGAAGTCATATTTCTTTTCATAAGAGAGGTGTTCCACCATAATCAAATGCTTCTTTGAAATTGTAACTGCATTTTGTTCACAGCATTGCAGCAATACTCCTTGCAGAATGTCAGTGCTATTGATGAATTGGTTCAGAAATGCTAGCTAGATATATAATCTAGAAAATAGATATATTATGATAGATCTAGATCTATAGACTGTATCATTTATGATAGGTTATCTATCGTTTGTGTTGTTACAATAGCTCATTATTGAACAATGTTACCAATTTGGCAACTAGAATCTAATAATCTAGGTCTTTTAGTAGACCATTGAGTCTAGACCTAGATTCTAGATATCTAAATCTATAGTATTTAATCATAATCTACATATATTGTTATAACTCTGGTAGTGGTGCAGATAGGGGTAGTAGTGTGTGTGTGTTGTGAATGACGGTCAGCCACGACAAGTGTCAACACGATGGTTTGGGAAGGATCTGTGTTGTGAATAACACTCAGGCCAGTCATGTCATATATAGTCATGTGATCAACTAGAAAAGACGAGTGATGTTCCATCGGGTTCTAGAAGGCTTTTAGGGACAGTGTATAAGAGTGAAGGTGTCACGAGTCAAGTCACTTCACATTACCTCGCAACTTCACGAATACAAGTCAAAGTAAGAGTTAAGAAACATTTCAGTGTTAAGCCACCTTGCCTTGTCACAGAGAATCGAATACAAGTCCAGGAAGAGCTGGAGGCCAGTGGAGTTGATACAACAGTACAAGAGTTTATATGGCGGTATGGTTGTTAACCCTGAAATATTTGTACAGTCAGTGTTATGTGTTCCAAATGTTCAGTATTGGCTGTGATTTATTGACATTAAATTAAAGTTTTATGTTATTTTGGAGAGTGTGTGTGTGTTTTTTCTGGTGGCGGTAAGAAGAGGTTAAGCGATTGATTGGTGTTTATGCATTAAGGATGATGAAATTAGCGTAATGCAAATGTGAAACGGCAGACAATCTTGAGACATGAAAGAGTAAAGACGTTGTTTTATGGTGACCTAGATTTTGTTTAAATATCAGTATATTTCATTAATATTACATCTGTATCTCAAGTTAAATATGTGAATATTGTAATAACAGTTAGGCTATATTGAGTTGTTCAGTTGTTTATTTTAAAGTTTATTAAGTTTATATATTATTATAAGGCTTGTCTTCGAGTCCGAAGATTAATGAGGAATGCAGTTTTTCTCATGGCTGCGCAGGCCCACTGTTCGCAGGTGGTCGATTTAGTTTTTCTTTTCGCATCTGCGTTTGTCCTCGGCAGCAGATTTTCTTTTGGTCTCAAATGTGTATCCCGCGGCCTTCGGGAGTGAACTCCAACTGACTCGTTCTAAGGCAGCATGCAACCAGGTGCTCTCTTCTATGTCAACTTAGCAAAGTTGACGCCTAAGCTTGTCTTTGAAGCGTTTCCATGGAGGCGCCTCTGTAACGTCGACCACCTTTTAGCTCACCAAAAAGAAGACTGCCTTTGGCATACATTCGTCTCCCATACGGGTTACAGCGTAACTGTCGGACCATAAGAAGTCCATCTATACTATCCTTACCGGTAAAAATATAAAACGCCTATATTGGTTCAATTGTACTAGCTGTTTGTAAGCGACAAACCATCGAAAAAAAAAGGTTTTATTTTTATTGTAACTTATCTGAATATTAGTATAATTACATGTTTAAAAATTAAAATATATTAAGTGGAGATGTCATTTTATCTTCTAATAAGACCTTGTCAACTGAAGACTGGTTTTTGCGAGGCGCGTATGCACAATATGGGTCAAAACGTTTTGAAGAAAACATTTTAAAACATCTCCGCTAGTGTGATTCTTATGCATTTTTTTTGTCTCAGAATAGTCGAATTTCTTCCGTATATTGCAATTTTTAATAGTGACGACTTATGTGTGAAAAATAATCCCCGATAGAGACGTCTTTAAACGAAGAATATTTCTTTAAAAAGATCATGCCCATTATAGAAGTACGTGCCCAATATGTAGGGCTACCTAGAATGTCCCTTGCATAATTCTATTGGCCAGGTCTGCCTCTTTATTGTTAGATTAAATATGGCCCTCGACTTTTTTTTTATTATGATGAATAGTGCATTCTGAAAGAAAGCACATCAATATTAGCCTTTTTAAAAAATTTGCTTAGCGCCGAGTCACGCCCTGAATTAAAGCACTTGCAGACTTGAGCGAAAACCTGCCACATCTTCATTTCTATCTCCATTAAGAAATTTTTACGCTTTAAATGTATGTAGGCAACATTATTTTGGCAAAAGTATTGCCCATAGGCTTATTATATATTGCAAAGTATTTGTTTTATGTAAAACTTCAAATAAAAAAGTTTTAACTAATAAATTGCATTAAACCTTATAACTTAATTTTGCTATTACATAATTTCATAACATCGAACCGAGCCGAACCCGAACTTTAGACCTGACCGAACTGAACCATACTCGTCATTGAACCGAACCGAACTTAAATCTGACCGAACCGAACCCGAACTTTAAAAGTTGGGTTCGATTCCCATCTCTAATAGGTATTGGTTCACTAAAAAGTCACAATTTTCTTTTCATTGCACTTAGAAATGGTTTTTGTATAAATTGTGATATTTTGAGCTTGAAAGTTGCATAGTGGAATTTTAAAATTGTAGAAAATGTGTGAAATAGTGCACAAAATGGCATCTTTTGATGTAACATGGAACACCTGGCTTTGGCTGAAGTAATATTCTACTAAAAGCAAGGATAATTGAACAGTCATTTTTGTTGAAATAGGTTAACAATATAATGTTATTGCATTATCTATATCTTTTTATTTTATATTTACTTTGGTATTACTTAGATGTCGCTGTAAAAAATGCGTCACAGGTGCATCACATGGTGTCCCACTAAACTTGAAATTTTAAACCTTTCTCAATTGTAAACAAAGTAAAGGATTCTGCTTCCAATTGTGTCTCTGTTACTAAAAGCATCAATGATTAATTGATACAGTGTAATTTTTCTTTAAAACTGTAAAATTTATATAATTTTAGTAAAATAGGTCTTGGTGTCCCAGGTGAAGCACCTCAAATGCGCTTGACAAAAACAACAATATTTTTTTAAACAAAGTTATTAATGTGATGGGGATTACTTAATGGTATCTCTGATACTGCTTAGTACATAATTAGCCCCATTTTCTTGGGAAAAGGCCACATGTATAGTAATTAACAGGAGCCACATTTTTTCACTGTTGCACCTGAAACACTGCATGTTGAATCACACCAGAAAATCTCAGAGATCTAGATATAAATATTTTTCTCACCAAAGTTTTGAATTATAATAAGAATTAAACTTATTGTTATCAAGTTTGATCTAGAATACATAGAATACTATTTTTCAATCTAAGTTAATGTAAACCTTATTGTTTTATCATTGTTTGTGGTGCTTCATGGGACACTAAACAAGTCTTGATCTAGATATAGGTCTCGTGTAGTTTTAAATCTTCTCTATATTTCAATTGATACATACAAATCATAGACGACAGATCTAGATCATTTAGTTAGATAATCTCTAATCTAGATAGAGATTCTAAATAAATGTTTACAAAATCTAAGACATCTAAGTCTACTAAGAAACTAATTTTAAGTTGACTAACAAACTAACTGACTATATCTCTAATAAATGAGTCTAAGACTCTAAGTCTAAGTAGTCTATGTATATTGTATATATATGAGATACTATGTCTATAGTGTAATAATCTATATCAGTTTTTTTCACTATATGAAATAATATGATAGTCATAGTAGATCTATATATTGCATATTATGATTATCTAGATTGTCTAAGAGTAGTAAGAGGGACTAGACTGGGGGCACTAGACGTCTAAGTCTACTAAGAAACTAATTTTAAGTTGACTAACAAACTAACTGACTATATCTGACTATATCTCTAATAAATGAGTCTAAGACTCTAAGTCTAAGTAGTCTATGTATATTGTATATATATGAGATACTATGTCTATAGTGTAATAATCTATATCAGTTTTTTTCACTATATGAAATAATATGATAGTCATAGTAGATCTATATATTGCATATTATGATTATCTAGATTGTCTAAGAGTAGTAAGAGGGACTAGACTGGGGGCACTAGACTATCACTATTATTTGACTACTAGAGTCTATAATCTATATTAACTATATAATATAATATATCATAATAGATTCTAGATCTAGGACTAAGTTCACTAATTCTCCTAAGATTCTAAAGACACTAATCACTAAACTGTGACTAAAGACTTGTAGTAAAGACTAAAACTTTTTTAGTAAAAGATAAGTGAAAAGACGAGTGGACTGTGACTCACAGTGTGATGTGAGTGTGACTGTCTCAAACTAGTCAAACTCAACTCTGAACTCAAGACCAAGAGTCTGGGCTTATTTATTTAGTTACTATAACTATACATACTATAATACTATATCTATCTACTTCTAGATCTATCTAGATTGTTTATGATAATTTCCTCATTCACACTCTGGATCTAGACATCATATCTAGAGTCTAAATAGATCTTAAATCAAGATCTAATAATAAAATTTGATCACTCGAAGGTCTGTTATAAACTATGATACACAATCGCTCCTTTCTCATATTCGGTTGATCGACGATTAACGATAAAAACCGTAGATCTCAGTGTTTCTCAGAGTATGGTATGCGTACCCCCAGAGGTACGGGGAGAGTTTTATAAAATAGACCTACGCATTTCGCATTCTTTCTCATCACCCAGTCCTTTCCAACTGGTCCAGACAAGTGATAGGATCGTAGGGCTACAAGTAATACCATAACGTCTACAAAACATTTAATAATATTGTAACGAATCGAGGACAAACACTCAACGAAGGATTAAGGTGAAGAGATCTTATCTTATCTTATATATTACAGACGTTACTTCAAAAAAGAAGATGATTACGTCCTACGCGTCATGCATTTAGTCATGCATATTGATCAATGACTTAAATTCTGTCAAGTCACTGGTTCCTGGCTAGCTCAGGCAACCCATTCCATGCTCTAAAAGCACTAGGGAAGAAGGAGTATTTGTACAAATTTGTCCTAGCATATGGGATGAGGAATGTGTCTTTATCTTTGTGTCTTTCAGAGTATTTTATTAAATTTTGTTTTTCACAAAACACGACTCCAAGAACACCTTAGAGACATTCGTAACTTTGCTACTAAGCCCGTCTCTATCCATTTTAATAACACACATCATAGGGGTACCGCCGACCTCCTCGTCACTGCCATACAACAATGCAACGACAAAAACACCCGTCTGCAGATCGAAAACAAACTTATTTACATGTCAGGCACCCTCCAACCTAACGGGATCAACAACCAGCACACTTTTATTTAATAAGCGATGGGCACTAACACTACGGTACCTCCTTTTCCCATTCATCTTTGCCTGACATCTCCGCCCCCTTCCGTTCTCCCGCGCTTTACACCAGCGCAGCTCATTTCTTTTCTGCCTCGATAGAGAACAACATCGGACAGATAAGTTAACTTAAGACTATTTTGTGTTAATTGTTTTTTATTTGTTTTGTAGCTGATGAAGGCCTTGTGGCCCAAACGTCCTTTGTTTTACTTGGTCCGGCAGGGTTACATATATGCATGTTTTTTGTACCCCTGAAGCAGTAAATCTTTTTTTTTTTCTAGGTTTCATAAAACGAAGAAAACCTTTTTGGAGTTATTTACCTTTACTCTGAAATCGAGGCCAGATCTATTCACTCTTGTAACGATAATAAATGTAGTGTTGATATTTTTAAAGCTACACTCTACCAACTCTACTAGTAGTACTACTCTAGATCTAGATTTAATCTAGTCTTAGAATGCCTAGATCTAGCTCCTGATGGATCTACATACAGTTTGATAGATTTACATAAGCCTTCCAGATCTAGATTAACTAGATATAATGATTATACGAATACGCCTTATATACGGTAAAACTTCCCATCGAAGACCCATTGCCCAGGCCATAGCCGATGAGTTACTAGGCATAGCCTGCCTATACAGACTATACTATACTGGCTATAGGATAGGCGAGCCATATTAATTATTAATATCATATTGGCATTTGTCATCATTTGAGACATTTAAATATTTAATTTGTTTTCTTTAATTCTTATTAGTTTAATATATACTAATATAGAGTCAATAGAGATTATAGTTATTCAATATTATTCAATTATTGTTTTTAGAATCGTTTTTAGTGTTATTAATATTAGTGTATACTATTATTATCATCATAGATCTAATTAAATCTAATAGATTTAGAGTCTAGATCTAGAATCTACAATACTACAACCAGTATGAGTAACAATCGACTCAATCGTCCTGATTCTGTTCACTGTAACTGTTAATAGTTATTAATGGTAAATAGTGACTAAGTGTTAATAATTAATTTAATTAACTCTACCTCTGTTACAGTGTTAGTAACTGTAACATTCTATGAATAATGAATGATAATCTGTTAATCATGATTATCTATTAATCTATAGACTATAGATTTTCTATTAGTACAATCTATACACTCTATTATCTATAGTTATAGACTATTATAGAGTCTAAATTTAGATCTCCGTCATGGCGTCATATGTAGAATAGAATATATTATATGTCTAGGCAGTCTAGTCTTATTCTAGATCTAGAATCTAGATCAGTAGAGTAGATTATTATTATCATTATGATAGTGATTATGTTAGCTAATATATCATTAAATAATTATTATTATTATCTTGACATTTCAAGTCTTAAGACAGACAAAATATATCTTATCTTATATAATACAGACGTTACTTCAAAAAAGAAGATGATTACGTCCTATGCGTCATGCATTTAGTCATGCATATTAACCAATGACTTTAATTCTGCCAAGTCACTGGTTTTTCTGGCTAGCTCAGGCAACCCATTCCATGCTCTAATAGCACTAGGGAAGAAGGAGTATTTGTACAAATTTGTCCTAGCATATGGGACGAGGAATGTGCCTTTATTTTTGTGTCTTTCAGAGTATTTTATTAGATTTTGTTTTTGTATTTGAAGATTATGGTTCAGTGTTTTATGTATAATTGCTACTTTACTTTTGAGTCTTCTGTCCTGAAGGCTTCCTAAATTTAGTGATTTTACTAATGGTGTTACTCTAGTCAAATGTGAATATTCGTTTTTTATGAATCTCACTGCTCTATTTTGTGTTTGTTACAGTTTCTTAATGTTTTCTTGAGTTGAGGGGTCCCAAACGGTGGATGCATATTCTATTATTGGCCAAACCAAGGTTAAATAAAATTTTAGTTTTATTTTCTTATTTGATTTATAGAAATTTCTTTTAATAAACCCTAATGCTTTGTTGGATTTTTTTATAGTTTCATCAATATGTGGATTCCATGACAGTTTTTCATTTATTATAACACCTAGTTATTTTGCGTTTTTAGTCTGTGTTACTGGTTTGCCATGAATAAGATAAGTGGAATTAATTTGTTTTAGTTTTTTTGTTACTCTTAACAACTGACATTTTTCTGGGTGGAAAGACATGCTCCAATTTGATTCCCATTTCTGTAATTCATCTAATTCTCTTTGTAAAATATCTGTGTCTTGTATTGTTTTTATTGTTCTATATATTATGCAACCGTCTGCAAATAATCTGACTTTTGTTCCTGAACTAATGCAATTTGGTAAATCATTTATGTAAATTTAAAATAGTAGTGGTACCAAGACTGTTCCTTGAGGTACACCTGAGTTTACTGTTATTGGTGTTGATTTAGAGCCATTTATTATTACAGTTTGTTCTCTCCCTATCAGAAAATCTTTAATCCACTGATGCAGTGGACCATTAATGCCGAAATATTTTAATTTTTTAAGCAAACTATGGTGGTGAACTTTGTCAAAAGCCTTGGAAAAATCTAGTAAGATAGCATCTATTTGTTCACTATTATCTAAACCTTTTGAAAAATCATCAATTAGTCCTATTAGTTGTGTTTCACATGATCTATATTTCCTAAAGCCATGTTGGTATGGGGTGAGGACATTATGTTTGTCTAAGTGGTTTATGATGTTGCTACATATTATGTGTTCTAGGATTTTACATGTGATGCTGGTAAGTGATACTGGTCTGTAGTTTCCTGGATCAGATTTTTCTCCTTTTTTAAATAGGGGGGTGACATTAGCTTCTTTCCAGTCCTTTGGTACTCTGCCCCGGTTAAGCGATGCCTGAAAGAGTATTTTGAACACTTGGGCTAGCTCATTGCTTAGTTCTTTGAGTAATCTAGCTGGAAAACCATCAGGTCCAGACGCTTTATTTGGTTTGGTGTTGGCTAATAGTTTTTGAATTCCATTTTCTTGTACTACTAAATCTTCTATGTTGTCTACTTGGTTCAAATTAAGAATTATGTCTTTGTCTCCTGGGGCTGAGAATGCTGATGCAAAGTATTTGTTTAGGATGTTTGCTTTAGTTTCATTATCATTATGTATTATGTTATGTTCATCTTTTAATGGCGCTATGCCTGTTGTTTCCATTTTCTTAGACTTAATGTATGACCATAGGTTTTTGTTATCTTTAGATATTACATTGTTTATGTATTCACTCTGCAGCTGTCTGCTTACTTTTTGGGTTAGGTGTTTAATTTTTATATACTTTTTGTAAACTCTTTCTGCCTTGGTTTCTTTAAATTTTCTATATAGGTTTTCCTTCTGTTTACAAAGCTTCTTTAGTCTATTATTAAACCAGCATTTATTTATTTTGTTTGATGTGTATTTAGTTGGTATATGATTTTCTATAATGCTTTTAAGATGGTTTTTAATGAAATTCCAGAGGTCATCGACTGGATGGTTAATGTCTTTTCCTAATAAGAATGTTTGTTGAAAGTTTAATGCAGCTTGGTTTAGTTGTGTTAGGTTACATTTATTCCAGAGTAAGATTTTTCTTTTGGGTTTTGTATTGGCTACTGCTTTTATCTGACTGTATTTTTATGATCTCATGGTCTGATAGACCAGGGATAATATCATAATCAACTACTAATCCAGGTCTGTTGGTTAAGAAGAGATCTAATGTGTTGTTTAATCTAGTTGGCTTTTTAATGATTTGATCTAAACTTAGGTTGTGTAAAGTTTCTATGAAAAGCTCATTTATGTCCTTAAGGTTTTGGTGTTTATCTATGGTTAGTGTTTTCCAATTTATATCAGGTAGGTTGAAATCACCCATAATCCAAAATATATAGATCTCGACTCTTATTATGTATAATATTTTAATATATATTATTAAGAAAAAAATAATCCTGATCTAGATCTAATCAATTCTAATCATTTACTGCAGAGTCTTAACTATAAACATAGAGTTGAAGTTAGGCGCTGAAACAAATGATACATACATATATTAAACATAAATGAATAACAGCACCAGAGACCAAGTTTTTAAGAGAGAAAGTAGTGAATTAAAATGTTACGAAAATAAGGGCATGCGCCGATCGAGGCTCGAACCTGTGACTCCGGATTCGACACCACCGCCTAGCGATAACGCACCAAGCGAAACTAACCTCTAGACCATCGGAATGTCCAAAAAAAACATTCTTCTGATCCAGAGTCATTTCGCCCGTATGCAAATTACCACCCCAGTGGTCAAAGGTCACAAGCCCTAGCTAGCCCCTCCCCCACCCCTTATTTTCGTAGCATTTTAATTCACTACTTTCTCTCTTAAAAACTTGGTCTCTGGTGCTGTTATTCATTTATGTTTAATATATGTATGTATCATTTGTTTCAGCACCTAGCTTCAACTCTATGTTTACATTTACAGCATTATTGCTCGCAACCACTGAAGCTTCTATATATAATGTGTTTATGTTGTCCACTTGTCTTTGTGTGAGATATACAATTAGATAGAGCCATCGTTTGTCTAATACATGCCTAACGGCTGTCTGTGTAGGCTCTATCGAAATTGTTAGTGAACGAATGTTGTGAGGGTGGGGGAGGGGCTAGCTGGGGCTTGTGACCTTTGACCACTGGGGTGGTAATTTGCATACGGGCGAAATGACTCTGGATCAGAAGAATTTTTTTTTGGACATTCCGATGGTCTAGAGGTTAGTTTCGCTTGGTGCGTTATCGCTAGGCGGTGGTGTCGAATCCGGAGTCACAGGTTCGAGCCTCGGTCGGCGCATGCCCTTATTTTCGTAGCATTTTAATTCACTACTTTCTCTCTTAAAAACTTGGACTCTGGTGCTGTTATTCATTTATGTTTAATATATGTAAGAGTCTTAACTAGAGTCTAGTCTCTACTGTCTTAACTCTCAACTCTGTATACTATAGATCTATATAGATTTAATTATAATTCTAGTCTAGATCTAGTGTACCACTAGTGACTAGTACCAAACTTAGGGCTGGTTTATGTTAATGATTTTGGTAGATTTATATCATCAGTTAGGATCTGTAGATCTAGTTGAGTTTATTATAGTTTATGTCTGGTGAGAAAAATTCAAAAAATTTTGCAGCTGTAGATATCAAGATTGACAAGTGGGGCCTAACACAGACTCACAGACTCAGTAACACCTCAGTCAGTTTGAAGTTTGACTTGGTGTAGGCGTAAGTAATATTGACTTAACTTTAGACTTAGAATTAGAAGACTTAGAATCTAGATTATATATAATTAATATTGAATAATACACATAAATAGATCTACTAGTTCAGATGGTCTAGAATGTCTAGATCTAATCTAATTAAAAATCTAATATTAGTTATTAGATCTAGATCTAATTGATAATAGATTCTAGCTTTACATTTTTAGATCTAGACAGCTAAATCTTGAAGCTCTAGTCTATAATAGATCTATGATCTACTAACACTGAGTAAATCTAAAGTACTGTATTATACTAGGGTATTATATACTCATCTGGAATGTCTAGATTATAGATCTAAATCTAGTCTATTATAGACTGGATTGACTACCACTAATTCATACTAATTGACTAATTTTAGCCTGGCTAGCTAGAGATCTATCATCTAGATATACCGTATTTTTTGCCGTATAAGACGCTCTGTCAAATGGCTGTGTGAAGCGTCTAGTGTGGTAGCTTGACTTGTTGCCACCGCTGGCTAGCATCTGTGAAAGGGGAGCAGTTTTGTAAGTCTCTCTTGCCAGTACATAGCCTCTCCACAGCAAGTCCTATGCAGTACCTCCTTGTGGTGGCAGATGGAAACTGAGGCTGCGAAGCCTCAGGCTAAACTGCAAGGGTCTCGGAGGAGGTTTGGCCCCAAGATGTGAGGCAGACATGGCCCGTCGGCGTGCGGACACGCCCTGTTGCCCACAAACCAAACCCCTAGCTATAGGTCAATAGCCGCACTGCCTTGTGTGTGTGTCCCTGTAAGGTCTAAGGCTAAGGGAGTAAACCCTAACAGAAAATCCGGTCCTCGAGCCCCGTAGGCGGGGGGACAGTAGTAAGACTACTGCTCTCTGGCAAACTCCTGCAGCCACCTGCCCCCAAATTGTGATGGCTCGCCATCCCTTTGGACCCGGTCAGTATGGAAGAGAGGCGTGTGCTGACGTTTGGGCAGCCCAGCACTCGCAAATTTACCGCCCAGGCTTTCCCCCAGCAATGGAGAGGTCACTCCATCTCTAACAGTAATGTCTTTGGAAAAACACGGAGAGTGGTAGTTACCGGTGATAAGTTCCTAGCTGATTGGCGTAAGCTGGAACGCCAGGGACCACTCTTGACGGTAGGAGGGGCTTTTTAGCCTCACTGGATAGCTACTGCCTGCCTTAAGCCGAGCAGCCCTCGGACAGTAAAGTGCTATCCCGCCACAGCTTGCCGCACCACTGGGTGCTTGGTGCTAAGACAAAATCAAAAAGCAAGCTGCTCACCCGCACCTGCAAATACAATCAAAAGAAAACCCTCAACATTAATGCGTTTAGCAAGCTGGAACATACGGACAATGTGTCCTGGCTTCAATACTGACCCTGAACTAGTCACAGACATGCGTCAAACAGCTATCATCGACAGAGAACTCAGCAGACTAAACATTGATGTGGCCTGCCTGCAAGAAACCAGACTGGCAGACAGCGGATCTCTTACAGAAAGCAACTATACATTCTACTGGCAAGGAAAACCAGAACAAAGCCCTAGAATACATGGCGTCGGCTTCGCAATAAGAAACAGTCTCGTCCCCTGCATTGCGATGTTTCCCATTGGCAATGAAAGAGTATCACACATGAAATTTGCATCACCGCAAGGCAAAGTTAATATAATCTGTGCTTACTCACCAACCCTTGCTGCACCGGAAGAGGACAAAGACAGATTCTATCAAGCTCTAGAGGACGTAATTAAAAGTATTCCAAAATCCGAGCACCTCTATATAAATGGAGACTTTAATGCCCGTGTTGGTGATGGAAATGATGCATGGCCACAATGCTTGGGACCTCATGGTGTTGGCAAAATCAATGACAATGGCCAAAGGCTACTCGAGTTTTGTAGCTCTCATGAACTGTGTGTAACAAATACATTCTTCTCTGGCAAGGAACGCCATAAAGTCTCTTGGCAGCACCCACGCTCAAAAAGGTGGCACCAGCTTGACCTCTGCATCACCCGAAGGATGGATCTGAAAAGTGTCATCCACACCCGTTCATACCATAGTGCGGACTGCAACTCAGACCATTCACTAGTGCTAAGCAAAATCAAACTACTTCTCAAGAAGGCTTATACTTCCACTCAACCCAGAACTAGGCGAATTAACCTCAACCATGTAGGTGACCCAGAGAAGTGTGCACTCTTTGGCGAGCTCCTGAACAGTTCAATCCCCTCGTTAAGTAATGAAGAAGACATCTCTATCAGATGGGAGAAATTAAGAGATGTAATCTACAGTTTGGCAATCACCGCCTTTGGGCCTCAAAAACACAAAAATGTAGACTGGTTTGAGGCGAATCTAGCACAAATGGAACCTTGCATCGAGAAAAAGCGATCTGCACAACTCGCTCTCAAGACAAAGCCAAGTCCAAGATCTTTGGAGGCCTTCAAAAGTGCTAATAAAGAGGCAAAACAAATGGCTAGAAAATGTGCTAACAACTTTTGGAGGGATACCTGCAACAGAATCCAAGACAGTCTCCACTCAGGAAATAGCAAAGCTCTATTTGATGGCATTAAAGCGGCCCTGGGTCCAACAGTGTCTAAGCCTGCCCCCCTTCTATCCAAATCAGGAGAAAAAATTACAGATCAAACCAAGCAGCTAGAACGTTGGACAGAACACTACCTCGAAGTCTATGCCACACAGAACACAGTAGACGATGTCGCCCTGGCTTCTCTACCAGATCTTCCAGTACTGGAATGCCTAGATGATCTTCCGAGCCTCAGTGACCTTAAAAAAGCAATTAACTGCATAAAAAATAGAAAATCTCCTGGGAGTGATGGTATCCCAGTGGAAGTAGTGAAAGTCAACGAATCACTCCTGCTCCCTGAACTCTATATTCTCCTCTGCCGCTGTTGGGAAACAGGTCATGTCCCACAGGACATGCGTGACGCAACTATAGTCACAATATACAAGAACAAAGGGGATCGGAGTGACTGCAACAATTACAGGGGTATCTCTCTCCTCAGTATAGTGGGCAAGATCTTTGCTAGAGTGGCACTATCCAGGCTGCAAGTGATAGCTTCTAGAGTCTACCCAGAGTCTCAGTGTGGATTCAGGAGTGGTAGATCCACTGTAGACATGATATCTTCTCTACGACTACTGCAGGAGAAATTCAGAGAGAGAGACAGACCCCTTTACATCGTTTTTGTTGATCTGACTAAAGCTTTTGACATGGTCAGCAGAAGTGGCCTTTTCAAACTCCTGAGGAAAATAGGTTGCCCTCCCAAACTACTGCAGTTCATTGAGTGTTTTCACGAGGAAACTAAATGCACTGTCAAATTCAATGGAGCCCAATCAGCACCTTTTGAGGTTGGCAGTGGTGTCAAGCAGGGATGTGTGCTCGCACCTACTCTGTTTGGCATATTCTTCTCCTGTGTACTGCATTATGCGTACAACGACATAAACAAAGGTGTGTTTCTCCATACAAGATCATCTGGAAAACTATTTAATGTTTCAAGGCTGTGGGCATAAACCAAGGTTAGGAAGCTACTCGTCAGGGAACTCCTGTATGCTGATGATGCAGCTATTGTGGCTGATTCTGATATTCAGCTGCAGTGCCTGGTTGACAAATTATCTGCTGCTTGCCAGAAGTTCGGCTTAAACATCAGTCAAAGCAAGACTAAGATACTTGTCCAAAACACAAACACTGCACCTCAAGTAAGCATTAATGGCCAACCACTAGAAATTGTAGATCACTTTTGTTACCTTGGCTCCATCATATCCAACAACACTCTACTGGATAAAGACATAAACAACAGGATAGTCAAGGCAATGGCCACCATGTCACGGCTGCAGAAAAGAGTCTGGGACAACATATTGCTGACTAACAGTACTAAAGCCCTAGTCTACCGGACCTGTGTGTTGAGCACCTTGCTGTACGGAAGTGAAACATGGTCAACCTACTCATGGCAGGAAAAAAAGCTGAATGTTTTCCACCTCCGATGCCTAAGGCGGATCTTTAAAATAAGGTGGCAAGATAAGATAACCAATGAGGAAGTGCTACAAAGAGCAGGGTGCCAGGACATCCGCTCTGTTATCAGCAGCAGACGCCTTGGCTGGCTTGGCCACGCTCGTAGAATGCCAGAAGGTCGACTTCCACAGGACATCCTGTATGGCGATCTGATAGAAGGCAGGAGAGCCGCTGGTCGCCCACTTTTACGTTATACGGATGTATGCAAACGCGACATGAAGCTCTTCAAAATCGACACTCGCAACTGGGAAGAGGTGGCACTGGACAGATCCTCATGGAGGGAGATCATAAAGGAAGGGTCAAAGATTGCAGATGCCATACACAACAGAAGCAGAAAGAAGGGTGAAAATGCAACGGCGCCTGGTGATTATATATGCCCAACCTGCGATCGCAGCTGTGTATCAAGGATTGGCCTCTTTAGTCACACAAGAAGTTGCAAAGGGAAAAGATCGTCTCTCGAGACGTAAAATGCCACAGAAGACGCTCCGGCATATAAGACGCACCCAATTTTAAAGGAGGAAAATCTAGAAA
>JAZGLO010005012.1:0-68650 GCA_036873155.1 Biomphalaria sudanica | reverse complement strand
CAAACACACAAGAAAGATGCAAACACACAAGAAAGATACAAACACACAAGAAAGATACAAACATACAAGAAAGAAACAAACACACAAGAAAGATACAAACATACTAGAAAGATACAAACATACAAGAAAGATACAAACACACAAGAAAGATACAAACACACAAGAAAGATACAAATGTACAAGAAAGATACAAACACACAAGAAAGATACAAACGTACAAGAAAGATACAAACACACAATAAAGATACAAACACACAAGAAAGATACAAACACACAACAAAGATACAAACACACAAGAAAGATACAAACACACAAGAAAGATACAACATACAAGAAAGAAACAAACACACAAGAAAGATACAAACATACTAGAAAGATACAAACATACAAGAAAGATACAAACACACAAGAAAGATACAAACACACAAGAAAGATACAAATGTACAAGAAAGATACAAACACACAATAAAGATACAAACACACAATAAAGATACACACACAATAAAGATACAAACACACAACAAAGATACAAACACACAACAAAGATACAAACACACAAGAAAGATACAAACATACAAGAAAGAAACAAACACACAAGAAAGATACAAACATACTAGAAAGATACAAACATACAAGAAAGATACAAACACACAAGAAAGATACAAACACACAAGAAAGATACAAATGTACAAGAAAGATACAAACACACAACAAAGATACAAACACACAAGAAAGATACAAACGTACAAGAAAGATACAAATGAACAATAAAGATACATAATAAGTTGGTACAATCATTGTAATAATTTTTTCCTACAAGCGAAAGAACTTAGAAATCGTTTTTTTTTTAAATGACTAAACCCCCTTTAAATACATACGTCATCAGCTTTTCCTGAACACCGGATACACTAATAGATGGCTTTTTATAGACACCCGCCATAGATGGGAATCTCTAATCAAAGCCATAAAACATAGACATGGTTTTAGAGTCTACTGCTTAAATACTTTTACAACACCTATGTTTGTAATCTTTTAAAATATGTGTCACCTATCCCCCCCCCCCCCCTGGCGCTCAGCTTCAGGTCTGTATCTTAAGTAATATGAAGCAATCCCTACGCTGCGCTACGCTCTGTCAGAGAAAGATGTTACGAATGAGATGGACGCAGCCAGGGTTCACCGTTCCGCATCAGGGTTCCCTTTTTTATGGCTTTTGTTTTGTTTATTCCGGAATCTGTCCCCTCCCGCAGATAAAACTTAAGCCGCCAGTCACCTGCAGTGATATGCAAAATAGATCATACACTATGGTGTTAAGGTTCACAAAACGTTTCCAAGATCTGTAGAGATGATAACGGAGTGACGACATGGCTGAACAAGGAAGCAAGGTTCTCACACTATTGGAAGGTTACCTAGGAGACTCCCTCAGCAAAATTCTTTCGTTGGTTGACAATCGAGTAAAAGGTATTGTTAAGCTAGAAAACGCTACACTTAATAACAATAAACAACGCCAACACTATAACGCCAGATTCATCAGTCTATTTATTTAACACACCCTCATAGTACGAGGTTACACACAACACTCTGATATGAACTTTCTTACCAAGGGGAATCCCTCTACATACTAATAACAAACACATACACATAAAACACAATGTTAACATTAATGACAATTTCTTTTTTTTTTCTTTCATTCCTTTCTTCATTCATTTATTTCTTCCTCTCTTTCTCTTTTGAACTGTATTTTGAAGGCTAAGTAAAACTGAGCATATAGGCTACATAACGAAACAAAAATAGATGATAGTACCTCGAACTATAATTGTAGAGTGAGAATAAAAAAAAAATTAAAAAATGTCAACTTTAAAAAAGAAATGTAGCACTGTCTAGTATGTTCAGAGTTGCCTTAGCATTAGGCCTACATTCAATAACACATGTACAGCAAAATATTAACTAATCAAAATATTAAATTTTATGTATGCATAATGTAATAGTGTAGGCTATGAGAATCAATGACATACAATAAAATGATAGATAATAGTGAACAAATAGATGCTATCTTACTAGATTTTTCTAAGGCTTTTGACAAAGTTCACCACCATAGTTTGCTTAAAAAATTAAAATATTTCGGCATTAATGGTCAACTGCATCAGTGGATTAAAAATTTTCTGATAGGGAGAGAACAAACTGTAATAATAAATGGCTCTAAATCAACACCGATAACAGTAAACTCAGGTGTACCTCAAGGAATAGTCTTGGGTCCACTACTATTTTTAATTTACATAAATGATTTACCAAATTGCATTACTTCAGGAACAAAAGTCAGATTATTTGCAGACGATTGTATAATATATAGAACAATAAAAACAACACAAGACACAGATATTTTACAAAGAGAATTAGATGAATTACAGAAATGGGAATCAAATTGGAGCATGTCTTTCTACCCAGAAAAATGTCAGTTGTTAAGAGTAACAAAAAAACTAAAACAAATTAATTCCACTTATTTTATTCATGGCAAACCAGTAACACAGACTAGAAACGCAAAATACCTAGGTGTTATAATAAATGAAAAACTGTCATGGAATCCACATATTGATGAAACTATATAAAAAAAATCAAACAAAGCATTAGGATTTATTAACAGAAATTTCTATAAATCAAAAAAGAACATCAAACTAAAATGTTATTTAACCTTGGTTAGGCCAATAATAGAATATGCATCCTCCATTTGGGACCCCTCAACTCAAGAAAACATTAAGAAACTGGAACAGACACAAAATAGAGCAGTGAGATTCATAACAAATCAATATTCACATTTGACTAGAGTAACACCTTTAGTAAAATTACTAAATTTAGAAAGCCTTCAGGACAGAAGACTCAAAAGTAAAGTAGCAATTATACATAAAACACTGAACCATAATCTTCAAATACAAAAACAAAATTTAATAAAATACTCTGAAAGACACAAAGATAAAGGCACATTCCTCGTCCCATATGTTAGGACAAATTTGTACAAATACTCCTTCTTCCCTAGTGCTATTAGAGCATGAAATGGGTTGCCTGAGCTAACCAGGAAAACCAGTGACTTGGCAGAATTTAAGTCATTGGTTAATATGCATGACTAAATGCATGACGCGTAGGACGTAATCATCTTCTTTTTTGAAGTAACGTCTGTATTATATAAGATAAGAAGACATGATGTTAGACCTGAACATGTAAATGAATAGATTTGAGCAGTGTGTGTTCATTAAAGAAATATATCAAAATTTGAATAAAATGAAAATAAAAAACTGGTATCAGAGAAACGGTGCATCATGTTGCACAATATACAAATACATGTAAATTAGAAACACCCAGATTTCAGTCAGTTTTCCTTATGTGCCCGTCTCAACTGATCAGCATTGATATTTGGTGTCTGGTTATGCAGGGCCTTGGTCACTTATCACGGCGATTCTTGTACCTTCGTATCTGGTCAGCCATTGGCTGTAAGTTGAAAACAACTCAACTGTCAAACTATGCACGTAGAATGGAGTCAAAATGGGTTGTCGACATTTGGTTGATAAGACTAGGAATAGAATAAAATGTCTTGAGGATTGGGGGGGGGTAAAACACTAGGTATGGACCCATACATCCTAAGAATGTACGGCCTAAAAGATGCTATGAATAGAGTCAATTGTTCTGATGATGTTATGGTGGAAAGCTGCCCCACCAAAAGACCTTTACTGTCAGACTGTCACCTTGTTTCTTCACTAGTTCTGTATTCTCTGATGGCAACGTTGGTGTTAACAGTGGCAAGTGTAGACCGTCATCTTTCTGTTGGTGTTGTAGGCATTCACCAGAAACACACACATAGTCTCATACGCGCAGGTCTCAAAACACGTTCTTCCCACACAAAGAAGATCAAATGTAGTGGGGTAAAGAAATGTTGACAATGCTCTGCAGTCTGATCAAATGTAGTGGGGTAAAAAAATGTTGACAATGCTCTGCAGTCTGATCAAATGTAGTGGGGTAAAAAAATGTTGACAATGCTCTGCAGTCTGATCAAATGTAGTGGGGTAAAGAAATGTTGACAATGCTCTGCAGTCTGATCAAATGTAGTGGGGTAAAGAAATGTTGACAATGCTCTGCAGTCTGATCAAACGTAGTGGGGTAACAAGACTGGGGGGTGGGACTGTTAACAATCTGCTCTGTTGCTGTTTTCAAACTTGATGCGCATCGTCTGAATGAAGAGTGACTCAAAGGCGATACGAGAAAGTAATGCCAGTTGTTAAAGAAAACAATGTCTCTATACACAGCAAACTTGTGACTAGAGCAGGTAGCTTCACATTGTCTCCCATTAACACACAGATGTTTCCTTCTGGTCGCTAAGATCAAAAGTCACTAAGAAAAATATTCTGCCTAATATTTCGACACAAGTATGTTCACTTTGTTTTTCAGTCACAGGAACTGAAAGTAGTCTCCACACAAACAGTCAGCTACAGTAGGATTATAATTCTCTCTGACCGTGACCTTGAAGAAGTATTGTCCAAACTATACTAGTTACTCTACGACACATGTGTAGCTTCAAAATTCGTGCACATTCTAGAAGCAGGTCAGCCTTGAATTTCTCCACAACTGTCAATCATAAAAAAATCCATCACTCTACTGGAGCGTGCACTGCCCTCATAACCTCGTGAAATCTTTCTCTCTGTGGTCTTCAGTAAACGGACAAGTTCCCTTTTCGTCCTCTATAACTTTGAGCGTGTCTGTCAGATTCTCCCAGCTGTCTGGACATTTAGACAAAAGATGTCTATATGACCCACAAGATATGCATCTCAAAACATTTCCATCACGACCTAATGGGTTTAAACCTTTCTTTCTTGGTTGAGAGAACTGATCTCGAGCAATGTTTCTGACTTGACTTTCACTTCTTAAGTGACTTCCACCTTTATATAGTCTACTTCCATGATGTTCCACTTTCGGCTTGCTGGTAGATTTCAACTGCTCTTTATCTCGTCTTCCCAAACTGCTAAACGGTTCATGTTTCTTGAAGTTTTCACGTCTGTTGTGGTTCAACTGTTGTTCACCTTGTCTTCCCAAACTGCTAAACGGTTCATGTTTCTTGAAGTTTTCACGTCTGTTGTGGTTCAACTGTTGTTCACCTAGGCTTCCCAAACTGCTAAACGGTTCATGTTTCTTGAAGTTTTCAAGTCTGTTGTGGTTCAACTGTTGTTCACCTCGTCTTCCAAACCTGCTAAATGGTTCATCTTTCTTATAGCCAGCCACCAATAAAGCCTCCTCCTTCTCAGACAAACACCTTGGCTCAAGTTTGATACAGGCATCGAACTTTTTCCCTTTATTAACTTCTCCTTTGAACTTTCTAAGAGATGCCTTTGCTTCTTCATACAGTGTCTCCCGACTAGCAAAGTTCATACCTGTCAGAACTAGCTTCTTCTCAGTTTGCGTAATTCTTGCCTTTCTGAGCAGCTTGAAGGCCAGAATCTCAGGTAACAGCTGTTTCTGTTCTAATCTCCTATACTTTGTATCAAACTCTGAGATAACCCAAAGGTATAACAGTTTGGTTTTACGTTCCGGGTGTTTTACGTGTTCCGGATGATTTACATGTTTCGGATGTTTTACACGTTCCGGATGTTTTACACGTTCCGGATGTTTTACATTATTTTATCCTAGCCCAAGCTTCTTGCAGGACTCCGGGGGATGCGTCGGCGTCGGGCAGGCTTGGAACCCAGGACAATCGAGTCAACAGTCCAGATTGTATACCATTTGACCATTCAGTATATAAAGAAGGCGCTCATTTTAACAAAAAAGCAACAATTCGAATGAATTCACATGACGTAACGCTAGTACCCGTTAGTAGACTAATGGTGACTTTACGAGATTAAGAATGATTACACTTATGAGATTTAACAATATAAAAACAAGCCCAAGGATTAAAGCCCTTTATCACATTTAATATCTTTTTTATAATACTTATAATACTGTATATACAACTATGGGCTTTAGATGTCTAGATATTCCTCATACTCTCCTATTAAAGGCATTGTTGTGACTAGAATTACTAGTAATGTAAAATAACAATTACAATATTAGAAAATGTAATTCAAATTTGGGCTTCTTTAATTTCCAGGAAGAATTGGTTGTGATAGCTAAGTAATCACACGAATTAACACAGTGGAAATTTTCTAATTCGCTTGTACTATCATGTAAGCACTACTGGAGTCAGAAGAACGAATGAACCGTTAGTATGTCACAAGGAAAAGATGTCATGGTTATAGCGGAAATGTCTCTATGTAACTTTTAGATCGTTAGATTAAAATTTCACCAGCTAACTGCCAGGGTACAGTGGAGGAAATACGCTAAAGGATTCATAAAGGTTTGTACAAGAATAAAAGTGAATCGATTGGCCTGTCTCCTGATAGGCCAGTGCGGACATCTTCTGACCGCGAGGAGTGGAGGGTTTTGGTTGCGCTCATCGTCAATGCACTTCTCAGAACTTAGTCCCTTGTTTCAGACGTACCTAGCCCAAACCTATTGCAGGATGGCAGGGAACAGAAGCGGCGGGCCGGGTATGAGTTTGGAACCATAGTGATGACAGTCCGAAATATACCACGTGACCAAGCAGCTATCCATCTTCATCATCATCATCATCATCATCATCATTATCATCATCATGATCATCATCATCATCATCATCATCGTCATCGTCGTTATCATCATGATCGTCATCATTATCATCATCATCATCAACAGCAGTAGAGCATCATCATCAGCATCATCATCATCATCATCATCAGCATCATCATCAGCAGCAGCAGAAGCAGCATCAGCGGCATCATCGTCTACATAATCATCATCATCATCATCACTATCATTATCATCGTCTTCGTCATCATCATCGATATCAACGTCATCATCATAAACATCAATATCGTCATCAGCATATCATCATATCACCATCATCATCATTGACCGCGTCATCATCATCATCTTCAACATTATCATCCACATAATCGTCTCGTCGTCGTCATCGTCATCATGACACCATTTGTCCCTTGACTTTCATCGTAGGGGTGCTGTGACAGCGCACATAACCAAATCCCTCCAGTTTTTCCCGATCTTCATCGGTTCTTAGCAAACTATCAAGCGAGATTCCGGTCCATTCTTTCATGATGTCCAGCCAGCTTTTCTTTGGACGATCCTATTCTTCGTCCAGCCTAGTCTTACGGTATGCACTCTGGACTGTCGTTCGGTCTTCTTGGTTGTTCATACCCTGCCCGCTGCCGTTCCCCGTCCTCCTGCGGGAGGTTTAGACTAGGAAGTAAAGGATCTTCAACTCAAAAGGAACAAGTGAAACAACCGATAACAGTCTCTAACATCTTACTGACATTTCTGAGAGAATACTTTTTTTGGGGGGACTGCTGAGGTAAATAATGAGATTACAAACAACTTCTCCGGAGATGTGACGCTGGGGATCCAAGTCATCCAACACCAACAGATATCATAATAACATAATATGAAAAATATATTGACTAATATTTAACGTGGCTACAGAACATAGATGTACTTTTACATTGCCCTCGTTGTGCTGCATGCGATTTCAATTACAGGGGAGAATTATGCGGTTGTAATTTGGTTATAAAAATGGTGATGTAAAGATGAATATGAATGTATTATGAATGACAGTACGAATGCTTTTATGACAGGAGGAGTTTGTGTTTACAATACGCTGAGCAGGCGAGAAAAGAGAGGACTGAATGAAAAACTGAAAGTAGTAAGTGAATGAATGAAAAAGTAAAATGATTGAATTATGGATTGAACGTTAATGATTGAAAAATTGGATTTGATGAATAAATCACTTAATGTATGACTGAATGAATGAATGAATAAATTACTTAATGTATGACTGAATGAATGAATGAATAAATTATTAAATGTAGGACTGAATGAATGAATGAATAAATGACTTCGTATGACTGACTGAATGAATGAATAAATGACTTAATGTATGACTGAATGAACGAATGAATAAATGACTTAATGTATGACTGGATGAATGAATGAATAAATTACTAAATGTAGCACTGAATGAATGACTGAATAAATGACTAAATGTAGGACTGAATGAATGAATGAATAAATTACTAAATATAGGACTGAATGAATGAATGAATGAATGACTAAATGTAGGACTGAATGAATGATTGCATGAATGACTGATTGAGTGACTGAATGAATAAATGAAAATGTGTAGTAAGCGAGTCAATACAGAAGTTTGGATTGTGTTGAAAAATAAAATTGAAAGAAACAATTATAAATGAAACTTGCATAAAGGATCAAGGGTGTTGGCTGGTGCTCGTAGCGGGAGATGGCAGCTGGAGGTGATAGCTGGAGATCGTAGCTGGAGTTTGTAACTGATGTGCGTAGTTGGAGCGCGTAGAGGGAGGTGGTAGTTGGAGATCCTAGCTGGAGTTTGTAACTGTTGTGCGTAGTTGGAACCTCTAGCTAGAGGTAGTAGCTGGAAGATGAAAATGGTGGCCGTGTATGGAAGTGGCAAGCAGGAGCTCGTTGCTGGATGTTGTAGCTGGGTATTTCAGCTGGAACTCAAAGTAGGAAATTGTAGCTGGGGTACGCAGTAATTTAAAAAAAAAGCTGCAGCTGGAAATCGTAGCTGAAGATTTCAGCTGGAGACCGGAGCTGGAGTTCAGACCTGAGGAACAAACCGCTTCAATTAATCAAAGCTGGGTAAACAACATATTACTCCCATAACAAACGAATATTCACATTTGACTAGGGTAACACCATTAGTAAAATCGCTAAATTTAGAAAGCCTTCAGGACAGAAGACTCAAAAGTAAAGTAGCAATTATACATAAAACAATGAACCATAATCTTCAAATACAAAAACAAAATTTAATAAAATACTCTGAAAGACACAAAAATAAAGGCACATTCCTCGTCCCATATGCTAGGACAAATTTGTACAAATACTCCTTCTTCCCTAGTGCTATTAGAGCATGGAATGGGTTGCCTGAGCTAGCCAGAAAAACCAGTGACTTGGCAGAATTTAAGTCATTGGTTAATATGCATGATTAAATGCATGACGCGTAGGACGTAATCATCTTCTTTTTTGAAGTAACGTCTGTATTATATAAGATAAGATAAGATGATTCGCTTCGTATCTTAATGTGCTGTATTTACATTTACACAACTCCAACACTTTAGAAACATAAATTGTCTATAAGGTGTAAAATGAAAACCACACAAACAACATAGAAGTGCATGACATTACAAAATTATAAGACTCATAATAAACTGATGGGACCAATACGTCTAGTCTGGTTTCTTTTTTTTCCCCCACAGTTTATCCTGAAACTAAATTACTTATCAAGAAATATGTCACAGACATAACAAAAAAACAAAAAAAAAGATCTACAACGATTCATTATAATGTCAACTTCCTGGTGCTTCAAATATTCTGGTAACATCGCAGAATCATGATAGATAAAACTCGGTGACATGTCTGCAGATCAAGTCAAGCACAGTTATCTGCCCTTTTCTTTTGAGAGTTGCATTTCATGTAGACCATTCTTTTTAAGTATGTCAATGAATATAATGCCATCTGTCTTTGCATATGATTAAAGATTAGCACTCCTTTAGTTTCTATATCAATCTTGTTAACAAGTTCCCTTCGAATCCGGGTTAAGTAATCACATTCCAAGAGAAAGCTAATGATTGGTCAGTCTGAAACAGGAAGTTGAGAAATAGCAGACGTTTTTTTTTCCCTCTTCAACAAAGGCTACGCCTCTCCTTCCGTTTTACTGTTGCGACAAAGTCATGCCAGGTGCCAATTAGATCTAGTTAGTTGGCCCATGATCAAACAATCTTTAAGCTATACGCAGTGGGTTTGACACAGACTAAATCACAAGAGAAAGCTGACCGATCTTACATTAACTAAAAACCTGCAGCCAAACAGGCACACAGTCAATGTTACTGTGGCTCAAGGGACTCAGATGTTGATTCAGAGTACTGCAGTCAAGAATGCAAAAGGAAAAAAGGCAATGTCCACTTTTTTTTTTCTGCTTTACAAATGCGTTGTTTTAGGGGCAGATGACCCTGTTTCTATGTCCCACGGTTAACTAGGGTGACACGAGGCCAGCAAAGGACTGACAACCTTTACTTCCCCTGCGCAGTTCAGGTACTCATTACTGTTGGGTGGCCTCGGTGAGTTCTAAATAAACACCTCGAAGCTAACAAAAAAATCCTTCTTAACCTGGATTTGAACTCGAGATCTCAAAAGCCAAGCTCTTTATCACTCGGGTCACCACGCCCCCTTAGTTTTGAATACGGTAAAAAGAAAAACATAAAAACTACTTTTTTTTTTAAATCAAAGTTTATATTGAGTGTAATTGTATCAATTAGTGTTCCGTAAACTTCTTCAACATATTCGTTCAGATATCTATAACCAAAGTTTTCATCTCAAAACAAAAGGAAGAAACAATGGTCTTCGGACGTATGTAGTCCCTTAAGTAGATCTAACCATTCTTAAATAAACATCGAATCATAGACCTATGCGAGGCCCCCACAAAGCCCCCCTAGTTTACCTATACCTAAAGCCGGCCCTGTTTGGGATAAGGCATCGATTCAACTAAGTAACGTAAATATGAATGTAACGGGACAGACACAAAACAGACAGACACAAAATAGAGCATTGAGATTCATAACAAACGAATATTCACATTTGACTAGAGTAACACCTATAGTAAAATCACTAAATTTAGAAAGCCTTCAGGACAGAAGACTTAAAAGTAAAGTAGCAATTATACATAAAACACTGAACCATAATCTTCAAATACAAAATTTAATAAAATACTCTGAAAGACACAAAGATAAAGGCACATTCCTCGTCCCATATGCTAGGACAAATTTGTACTCCTTCTTCCCTAGTGCTATTAGAGCATGGAAAGGGTTGCCTGAGCTAGCCAGGAAAACCAGTGACTTGGCAGAATTTAAGTCATTGGTTAATATGCATGACTAAATGCATGACGCGTAGGACGTAATCATCTTCTTTTTTGAAGTAACGTCTGTATTATATAAGATAAGAAGATAGTCCAGGTTTTCAACATTCTCTTTGTTTGGCTTGTCAAGAGTTGAACAGAAGATAACACTGCCGTTTGGACAACGCCAGGAAAAATATCAGCTAGTTTCTCTGGCTTCCTTTCACTTTAGCCAGATAAGGCAAGCCAGTATGATTCAAAACTTTTGTTTAAAGACATGTCTTTCTAAGAACCTTCCTGGTAAACAAACAATTTGTTAACTCATAGGCGCACATCATCGGCTAAACTTAGCTTGTTAGCACTAACCTTAACCAAGTGAACTGTTCAGAAGGTTATACTTTTACTAACGATTTCAAGTACTTCGACATCTATTTATAGATATTACAGGAAACCATGTTTCAACTGTTGGGCTTAGAATAAACAGCGCAGTACTATGTCATCCAGTTTTCACTCTATCAGTTCTTCCCTGGTGAAGTCTAACTAGGAAGTTCTTGAGTCTGCCCCGTTCTATATAGAACAATCTATTTAAACGTATTGTTTGTATAGCTGAAGACACGAACGACATCTTTTTTTTTCCCCTGCAAATCTTTTGGCTAAGTCAGAACATGAATTCTATATAAGCATAGGTGGCGCTTTGCTAATGTGGCTGTATGGGTCTATTGGTGGAGCTTACTTAGATCAAGAGGTTGCATATAGGTTGTCTCAATTAATGTTTGTGTGTACACAAAGTATTTAAAAAAAAAAAAAAACTTCTCTTAGTACTGAAATGAAATGTTAGCATTAAAAGATGGTGGGCGCCCTAAGTTTAACTCTTTCTCTCCGTAATTATTTTTCCACGTTTTGGAAGAAATTCTTCATTTTGCTCATGACAATTTCACTCCCCCTGTTATGATTAGGCTTCAATAGCTTTGTTGTTTGTTATCAGCAAATGTTGTGTTTGGTATAGAATTAAAGGGAAATGCATGCTCTTTTTATATAATTCAAATTCAAAGTCAAGTTTAAAAAGTAAACATTATTTAATTTAATGAGGTCAAAATCAACGATGGTATCATCGATTCGGAGAGAAAGAGTTTTAAAAAAGGCACCCATGGAGTTTTTACGCTTTCAGCGGCTTCTTTGCGCCTTGTGAGTTCAATATAACAGGAATTATTCATTTTTGTATTGAAGTATTTGAAGATTATGGGTTCAGTGTTTTATGTATAATTGCTACTTTACTTTTGAGTCTTCTGTCCTGAAGGCTTCCTAAATTTAGTGATTTCACTAATGGTGTTACTCTTGTCAAATGTGAATATTCATTTGTTATGAATCTCACTGCTCTATTTTGTGTTTGTTCAAGTTTCTTAATGTTTTCTTGAGTTGAGGGGTCCCGTTCGTTATACAAGGCCTGAGAAAGATTCGAAGTCTTCTTTATGTGTTCAGCATACATAATTCAGCTTGATAGGTAGCCAATCGGTTTGTGGTATTCAGCCACCGAGACCAATCGTCATAGAAGGCCTGAACACTAACCTGCAACGTCACAACCTGTGGGCAATATAGATCAATTGTTGTGGGCTAATCTAATCTGACTTTGACTATGTATCATTTATTACTTAACATTAGCCACAGAACATTACAAGTTGAATATAGTTGATAACAACATTCAGTTCTATAAAATGAGACTTTATTAACCACTGGGAAATCCGTCCCAGTTTTCCTAAAACGTTGCTATATCTAATTACTATTCAACTACTATTGAAAACACAACCTACTTCTAACATAACGCCATAATGGTCTCTTGTTCGCATAAGTGTACTACGTCATTAGTCTTGTCTGACTACGTCACTAGTTTTACCGTCGCTAAAAACAATACACAATATATTTATCTAACAAAACTAACCTACTCTCTAAACTAGTACATTACACAATAACTCGTTGACACTTCCCAGGGTCTGTACCGTGCCTCTATGAAGAAAGTGTGAACGAATAGTAGGGGAACGCTAGGAAGACAAAGAAATATTTTAAGTCGGAAATTCTCAAATTTTGATCACACTTAGAGAAGGCGCGGTGGTTGAGTGGTAAAGTGCTTGGCTTCTGAACCTGTGACCTGGGTTTGAATCTAAGTGAAGACTATGATTTTGAATTTCGGGATCTTTAGGGGAACCTCTGATTCCACCCAGCTCTTAGGTGTACCTGACATAAGCTGGGGAAAAGTAAAGGCGGTTGGTCTTTGTGCTGGCAACATGACTCCCTCGTGAACCGTGGGTCACAGAAACAGATGACCTTTACATCGTCTGCCCTAGAGATCGTGCGGACTGAAACGGGATCTTTACAATTGCATCCATTGTTTCAACAATTTTTTTATTCGATACTTAAGATTCATAAGCCTAGATTAAATTGACTTTAAAAAAAAGACATGTTTGTTTTGGTTTGAAGAAATCAGTTTCAGTCGAGTTTCTATTCTACATTCGAAACTCTACTTTTAGTGCAGAGACTGACATCATAATATTAAAGGTCGGACTTTTTTCCTAGCACAAGTACAATATTTCTAAGGAATTCTAACATAAAAGAGTCTGACACAGTTTTAAAATATAGCGTGGCTTTTTTGGGGGGAAAAAACTTCAGTAGACCACCCTTATTTCTTCCTGATTCTGTGCCCTGGTGAAGAATGTGTGGTGATACACCATTTGTAGTAAAAAAAAAAATGACAGTACAGGGGCGGAAAGGGAGGAGGGGAGTCGTGGCAGAGTGGGTTACGAACCTGGGGTTACGGTCTTGGCTTCCGAACCTGGGGTTCGTATGTCAGTGAAGATTGGGATTTTCCATTTCGGGATTTAGTTTCTAAGATTCTAGAAAAGACGATTTCAAAAGGGATAAATTGGGGGAAATGAGTTAATCGCGATATTTGAACTGTTACAGCCGTTAAGACTAAAAAGTCTGCTTTATTGATCCTTACGGAAATTTGTTGTGATTACAAAGACTCTTTTCTCATATAAAGACAACACAACAGAAAAATACACATAAATACAGCAGACAACATGAAGAGTTCATTCAGCGACTACACACAGGTATCTTGGTGCATTTCATGTTCCCTGATCAATGAGTGGCGGTGATAGAGTCTGACCGAGTGAGGTACGAACGAGTTTTTGTACCGTTCCGTTCTTGATTTGATTGACAGTAGACGCCCACTTCGCGACGACCTGTCGTAGTTCTGATGGAGCGGGTGGCCGTTGTCTTCCAAGATTTTTTTCGATTTTTCTTAGGCACTTTTGTTCAAAAAGTTCCTTTAAATGTCGTAATGTTGTGAGTGTAAATTTTTATACTTTTTTAATGATGATTCTAGACGTCGCAACAGTTACAGGTCCTGGAGTTGTTGCGGGTCCATAAGTCGGAGTAAATCTTTGATTGCTTCATATCTTTGAAGTCAATTATTAGCCAAAGTAAAGTTTAAGTTAACAACAAAAAAAAAGTTTGGAAGGCGTTTATTAACAGAAAGAAAAAAAGAAGGTCTATAGATGTTTCTTCCGTGTGTTTTAGTCGTTTTACTATTTCCCCGGCAAGCGATTCTGTTTGTGCCATTGAGTGTACACAAAGGAACAAAAAAAGCATTGTATTGTGAACACAATCCTTAACATAAAATCGTCGCAAATAGGCACTAAAAACAGTAGGCTAATGGTCCTACACTAAACAATTTAATAACAGCGCACTGGCCATCTCTGTGATCAGGGCCGGCCCTAACTATGTCGGGGACCTATTGGAAATACATTGCGTGAGGCCCAGTCTGTCTAGGGATACGGATAATAAGTGAAAATAAAGAGTTTCTACTAGAAAATTAATTCGTCTTTTCATTTTATTCATTCTTTACTAAGTACAAGTCACGATCAAATTAACTTTACTTTACGAGCCTTGCGTGTAGCGAAGTCATACAGTATATCACCAAACTTCTGTTTCCTACATAGCTCATGCTTAATAGCAAAAATTATTCAATTATTCAATCTATCTTCGTGAATTGTTGACCTCAAGTTATTCTTCATTAGTTTGAAACGCGAGAAGCTTCTTACACCAGATGCCACAGTTACGGGTATTGTAAAATGTCGTTTTTGTTTTTTGTTGTTATTTTTAATCGCGCGCAGTAGTGGAGTTTTCCACATTGAGTGACACCCCAAAATGACAATGTTGTCTATTTTTTCAGGAGATTATTATGAGCTTTTAGGAGATATTAATAATCTCAGGATATTTCCAGAACTTTTTCGTATATTTTGCAATTTCAGGAGTTTAGCAGTAGCTCCTGGAAAATCAGCAGGCCGCAGGAACCCTGTTAAAAGTGATAATGGTTTAATTTAATAATTTACACATAGAATAAGCGCGGGGCCTATGAAAGTGCGGGGCCCACTGCTGTCGCATAGGTTGCAGTGGCCTAAGCCCGGCAATGTCTATGATGGTGCACTGGCCATCTCTAAGAGCCAAGCTAGATAAGGTATTGGGCCCCACAGGGGGCCTTTTTAAGTCCAGACATTAAATTTCAGTGTTAAATACTTTTTTTATATTGCCTATAGCTAAATCGGCCCTGATTGTTTCAGACTTTAGTCAAGTCTGCGACTACCGTAAGTAAAAATCTTGAGAAAGTCGCAAAGAAGTTTACATTGGTTGACGTGTATGGTGTTATTATTGTATCAGCCAAAGACACGCACTGTAAAGGTCACGTGGTGTTCTCGAGGGCAACAGCATTCTTAGTGGTACGAAATACATTTAATACATAGTGTTGTTCTTGGTTTGTATTTTTCCAACTCGAAAATCGTCTTAAAATAAATTGACGTCTAAAATGTGACCAGAGAACGTTGAATTGTGATCTTTTTTTTTTTTTCTAAATTTCGAAGAATTATAATAGGGGAGATAACAATGCTAAAAGTCGTGAGATAATATTTCTCGATTGCTCTCCCTTACGTTAATCAATTCAGATCGTGATTTTAAACATATATATATATATATATGTATATAGAGTAAAGTGCGAAGTTCGAGCAGCCCCGATTTGTCAGGAGGTTCGAACAGTTCACTTTTTATTGCTATAACTTTTTTATTTGAATGTTTACCAAATTACTACTATATTGCTACTGTGCATGCACCTTTTTTCTTTACTTCCGACACATACTATTTCCTTTTCCTTGTAAAGACTAAGTTCATGGTGAGGTCAAACTCAGGAGGTGTGAAGTTATTCTTTTTTACTACCCGGTAGTGAAGGAAATGGGCAATGGACTTAAGGGTATTTTTAAGTCTGATTGCTCATCAGCGTAAAGAGACTATTTGAAGTTGTGGAGGGTGGGAAATGGTGCAATGGATGGTGTTCTTGGGCTGGAGTAAAAAGAAAATGACTTTATAGTGAAAATTAAATTTTAAAACATGTTTTTAGATATATTTCCTTTGATCTGTTCGAACCTTCCACCAACCCGATCGAGCTTACTAACTGGGGAAAAATCCGCTCGAGGAAAAGTACGCTTGGCGATACTTACCCTACACCTCTTTGACTTCGTATTTAATTTTAACTAAGCCTAGTGATACATTTAATCCAATCTATTTTTATAGAAAAAAGGACGAGGAATTCAGAGATACTATCAGTTTTTTCATAGGTCAGACCGTTACGGTGCTATAAAAATCCAAACTTGAAAATTGCTGCCAGCGGGCTTAATGCGCTCGAACTTCGCACTTTACTCTCTATATATATATATATATTATAGATCAGCGGTTCTCAACCTTTTAAGCTCGGCGACCCCTCCTAACTATTACCCACTCTGCCGCGACCCTCACCCACGCACACACACACAGCAATAGAAGAATTGACAAAAACAATCCATATTTTCGATGGTCTTAGGAGACCCCTAGGAAATCGTCAATCAACCCCAAAGGGGGTCGCGATCCACAGGTTGAGAACCCTTGTTATAGATAGATAGATAGATGGCTCCTTTTTGTCTCGGAAGGCAATGGATGCGCCCAAATGGGTCATTGGTTTTGGTTTCGTCTTGAGACGGGGCAGAATCTGGTGTTTGTTTTGTTTTATATGTTTCGGATGTTCCTTCAGAGTTGAAGATAATTTACTTCCTAGTCCAAACCTCCCGCAGGACGACGGAGGATGGGAGCGGGCAGGGTTTGAATCTAAACGACAGTCCAGCGTGCAAACCGCACGACCAGGCAGCCATCCGAATCCTGGTGTGGCTAATCAAGCCGATACTGGAGCGGTAGACTCTGCCACAGTTCATGCATCTGTTTCAGGGTAGCTGACATGGAAGCTTTCTTTTTTTTTTCCTCTTGATTAAGGCAGCTTCGTTTCTTTTGCTCTCAGCGAGGATCGTCTGAGCATGTACTCAGGTCTTTGGCTATTTCTTCCCACAGACTTTCGTTGAATATGTGATGTTATGTTTATATACTATGTGATCAGATGTATTATGTTATTTTCGTAGAGTAAGAAGGGTGTTGATAAGTGATATGATGGTGTGTGAAAGTTAGTTCCCTTAGCGGATTAGGAAGTGAGTGCTGCTGTCCGTTATCTTATATGGTTGAAAACAAAATGCATAATTGTGAAGACAAGCGCAGAAGATGGAAAGAAACCTTAAGTAGACCCACAGCGGCCAACGGATTTGTCTGCAAGAGAGAGAAGCGAACAAATATGCAGATCGCAACTGGGTCTGCAGATAATCATGTAAAACACTGGCCTTATCCTTCTTTACCAGCTTCGGAATCGAAGACAGTGCCATTAATATGGTTGAATAAAGCCTGTAGCAAACAAACAAAGCATTAGGGTTTATTAAAAGAAATTTCTATAAATCAAATAAGAACATAAAACTAAAATGTTATTTAACCTTGGTTAGGCCAACAGTAGCATATGCATCCTCCTGTTGGGACCCCTCAACTCAAGAGAACAGACACAAAATAGAGCAGTGTGATTCATAACAAACGAATATTCATATTTGACTAGAGTAACACCTTTAGTAAAATCACTAAATTTAGAAAGCCTTCAGGACAGAAGACTCAAAAGTAAAGTAGCAATTATACATAAAACACTGAACCATAATCTTCAAATACAAAATTTAATAAGATACTCTGAAAGACACAAAAATAAAGGCACATTCCTCGTCCCATATGCTAAGTCAAATTTATACAAATACCCCTTCTTCCCTAGTGATATTAGAGCATGGAATGGGTTGCCTGAGCTAGCCAGGAAAACCAGTGACTTGGCAGAATTTAAGTCATTGTTTAATATGCATGACTGAATGCATGACGCGTAGGACGTAATCATCTTCTTTTTTGAAGTAAAGTCTGTATTATATAAGATAAGATAAGAAGAACTGATTAGTAAAATGGCCTTGTTGTTTCTCTATTACTACTCATATTTAAAATTATAGGAACACTCCTTTTGCTCTCCCTTTCCATAGCAGGGCCAGATCGAGATTTTAAGATTTAATGTTATATTTTTTTTAAAGTACAATATACACCCACTTGTACAAATGCTCCTTTTTCCCTTGTGCTATTAGATCATGGAATGGGTTGCCTGAGTCAGCCAGGAAACACCAGTGACTAGGCAGAGTTTGTCATTGATTAAATAGAGATTTTAAGATTTAATGTTATATTTTTTTAAAAGTATAATATACACCCACTTGTACAAATGCTCCTTTTTTCCTAGTGCTATTAGATCATGGAATGGGTTGCCTGAGTCAGCCAGGAAAACCAGTGACTAGGCAGAGTTTGTCATTGATTAACATGCATGACTAGATTGACCTAGTGACACGTAGGACATAATCGTCTTCATTTTTGGAAGCAATGTCTGTATTTTATAAGATAAGATTGGAAAGAACATATGTGAAACAGTTTAGTATTAAACAACTAAGGTGCCGCAGGTCAAGACCAGCTTTAGACAATTTGGTTAACTGCAATGAACCCTCCTTCAGATCTAGGTGACTCTAGTTGGGGAAAAAAAAAGGTGCTTGGTCACTATGCTAAATACATGACACCCTGCTCAATAACCGTTGGCCAAAGAAACGGATGACCTTAACATCCTCTGCCCTAGTGATCGCAAGGTCTGAAAGGGAAACTTTGAATACACTCAATTATTCAAAAACTCAAAACCTCAAATGTATCAAAGAAAATAAAAAGAAAATAAAGATAAAAAAAAAAAAAAAAAAAAAACAATAGGTAGCAAATTCAAAAAAAATATAATTATAGATTGAAACAGATTTAATTCAAAGTATATATACATTGCAAATGAAAACATTTTAAGTTGTGGCTTAAAAACATTTTTAGCTGTGGCTTAAAAACATCAAACTTGGAAAGACATTTTTTAAATATAAGAAAGGAATAAAAAAACATCTTAACCCTTAAAACGCGCGTGATAGATTAGCCTCTAAACATCAGAATTGTAATTCCATTTTGTATGTACTCATTGTAAGACAGCTCAGCACTTTAAGGGTTAACTATCAGGAGTCTTCTTTCTTCCATAAATTAAGACGTTAAATCTTTACAAAAAAAGAAATACAAAAATCAAAAGGTGACGCACAAATAAAAAAACAAAAAGTCCATCAACAAAACATTTGCCCATTGTTTGTAATTAGTAAAATGTTTCTTTCAGCATTCCGTATTAAAAGTCTGACCAAGACTCTGGCCCCAAAAACCTTCCTCTAGAAGAAAAACTATTTGGAGAGCTGCCTAATCTGGACATCACTTCATGGTTTACCTAAAATAAAGGACAACTGGTCTCAACCTTCCAGCAGGCGAATTGAGACGGGGCAGAATCTGGAGTGACTGATCAAGTCACTGAATGTATATAGCACACTAATAAATTGGAGACTCCTCAGTATGAAAAAAACAAAAACAAATAAAAAATGAGTTATAGGGCAAACTAATCTAAAAATGTGAACAAGTGGGTTTTAATGTTACTCTTTGAAGCTAGCCAGGCTAGTGGTTTGTGTGAGCTCAATGGAAGACAAGTTCCAAACCTTCGGTCCATGTAATGTAAGTTTTGAGGGAAAAAAAATGACTATGCTTCTTTCAACTCTAGTCGGTACAATTGTGGTACAGGTTATTCCTCTCACTACCCATTCTTGGATCAAGTTGAAACTTTGCACAAATTATTCATTGTTCCAAACAAAATATGAATCAAAATATTAACCAGAAAAGAATAATTCTCTTATCATATTTGCATGAAACAAAGTTGTTGTCCATTTCAACAAATCTCTGATTCTCAAACTGTACAGATAAGCAAAATATTTGGTTCACAATTCAAATATAAAGGAGCATCTTACATTTTAGCAAAAGTTTATGAAAAAAATTGAACTTCAGAGAGCATTATGATGTCTTAAGATGTTCCTATTTCAATAGCACATGAGATCATCTTAAATAGATATACTAGGAAGAAGATTGTCTTATTTACTTCTTGCTAATGAGAAATGAAACAGTATCTCAATATAATGATGTAAACATATTGTTGAACATTAAATACGATTCTTACATTTTTAATTTCTTTTTTTTTATTTAAAACATTATCTATATAGTATTACAACAGTGATACATTTCAATTAAAGCATATAGGTTCTAATGACAGTTTTATAAAAAGTATCTGATTTAAACATCTATGCTCTGATTATAATGAACTATTCCATAAAACCAAAATTTTTCAAGAACTCAAATAAAAACACTTGTAAAATTCATTCACATAAAAAAAAATGTACATAATAAGAACATATATTTGGAAATCTGCGTATGACATAAAAATGGAATGCTTTCATCTGAACACACAAACTTTAATGATGACTTTGGTAAGAGAAGAACATTGAGGAAAACAGAGCAAGGAATGTGGTCACTATAATTACAAGTATCCATGAACCAACTAGCCTATAAATACTATACAGCTAAAAATGTTTTAAAATAAATAAGATATGTTTTCCATTTGTTGCTGAGATCTGTCATTATTTGTAACTTAACACAATGAGAGATGAATGTAAGTTACTGTACTGCGGCAAAAATCAAAATTAGAACACATGGTAAGAATGAGGACACTTTGTTCCCATAACGACTATGGGATGAAATTTGAGGAAAACATTAATCTGTGGATTTTTTATTTAAACATTTCATGTTTTTATTATTGTTTCATTATTTAGAACCAAATTTTTCTCAGTTTCGCAAAATAGTTGTTTTTTTCAGTCCTACATCTATCGTTCTAAAATTAGAGAAACCAACTGACGACAGCCAACTCCTATTTAACCTTTGGAACCCATCAGCCCATTTTATAGGTCAGCGTGCAAAAACAACAACAACATGCCCCACCGTCCTGATATATTGGTCTCACGCACCTTAACTGAGGCTGAGAATCCGTAGGAGCTCAGGGAAAAAAAAACAGGTTACTTAGGGTTCAAAGGGTAAAGGGTTAAGCTCTTACATAATCGCCACTAATGAACATTTTTTGGTGACAGAAAAAAATATTTAAAAACTAAATTCCTAGTTTAACAACATTCTTAGATGTCAAAGTGTATGCATTTCCCACTTGATTTCCCCATCCTCCCTTTACAAAATTAACCTTTGTGTTAAACTTTGATGTCACTGATTCAGTTTTTCTTGTGCTGTGATGTTAATCAAATGCTTAATTAAAATGTATTTGACATTCAAGAACTAATTCTGTTCAATTCTCATAATGGTGTGATTTTTACTCTAAAAAAAGTAAACATATATGCACCATGCATACATTATATGGTGAAAAAAAGCTGAAAGACACAAGAAGTTACTTCCCTTGTCAAATGTTAAAATGAAAGATCTGTAAAAGAAGCGTTAAAAAAAGGTTTCCATTGTTCACTGAAATACTGCATGGCCAGCACAATGACGTGTTATGTCACTAATGAATTAAGATGTTTAATCTGAATGAGAAAGTTCATGACCTCTACTACCAGATTGATGGCAGATCAAATATGATCAAGGTCTAGGTTTGGATTTTATGAAAATAAAATAAAAGAAGAAAAAAAGGACTTCAAATAAATATGGATACAATCCGGTCATTTAAAAACTCAGAATCTTTAAAAGTATGAAAGCCTGAAAAAAAAAAGAAACATTTTAGGATTTGAATGAAAAACAAAATGCTTTAAACACAAACATTCACATGTGCAGTGGACCATGGGGGTGTCAGATTATCAAAAACATCGAATAACTAAAGGTTAAAAGAATTTAACCCTAAATGTCAATATAATTCTATTTATTAAGTAAAAAATATTCTTTTAGGCTTTCAAGGGTATAAAATAATACATGAAAAAGAACAATTAATTGATCTAAAAATTACAAAACATGACTTCAGCGTTAACTCTTTCTCTCCGTATTATTTTCCACGTTACGATGGAATTCTTCATTTTAGCTTCAATAACATTTTGGTTAGTGATCAGAACATGTTTTAGTTGGTATAGAGTTAAAGGGGAATGCATGCTCTTTTTATATAAGACAAAGTCAAGTTTATAAATTGAACATTAATTTAATTGAATGAAGTCAAATCAACGATGGTATTGTCAATTAGGACAGAAAGAGTTAACAAAATTACATTAATCCTACCTACATTCTAACCATATTCCTACTACAGTAGCCTATACATTAATCATGTCAATTGATATTGGTGCTGGGTCTGATTATTGAGTGTGTATGAGATTATAAAGTGTGAGAGTATCAAGAGTCAACTGTACATGAATGTGATTGACAAAGTTTTGGGGGTTTTTGTTTGTTACATTCAGTAATGTGAAACAGTTTAGGGAAACAAATATTGCTTGTGTTGTTTTAGGTGTTTGTGAAAACTATTTCATTGTTGTTCAGTCTCAAGATGTACATATAAAAAACAAAAAAAATGTTCATACAAGAAAAAAATTAATACATAGAATGATAACAAAATATTTTATTGGAATAGCAAGATGGATTTTTTCAGATTAGTTACAGTTCACCTAAGTTTATTACTGGTACCATTCAATAAGTATTTACTATTGAGTATTACAAATAAACAACACCTTACATTTTATTGTAGCTTCCTCATCTTTAGGGGCATGGTGGCTGAGACAGCCGAGAAGTCTTCGAGTTTGATTCCTGATGAAGACTGGGATTTTGAATTCTGTGATTTTTAGGGTGCCTCCAAGTCCACCCTTTTCTAATAGGTGCCAGACAATAGAATGGGAAAGGTAAAGGCAGTTGGTCCTTAAGTTGGCTACATGTCACCCTTGTTAATAGTCAGCCATAAAAACAGATGACATTTCCATCATCTGCCCCAAAAGATCGCAAGGTCTGAAAGGTCTACTCTACTTTAATTTTTTATCTTCCATATTAAAAAAAACAAAATACCACCTAAGCATAACAAAGCAATAATACATAAGAAACTTGTTTCACAATTTTTCTTCATAAAATCAGTCTACAGCTCAATGTACAAGTATTCATTACATGCAAGAGAATATTTAATTGAAAATTTTCTGTCAGAGTGAAAAGTTTGTTCATTTCACAAATGAAATACTGTTATGTACAATTATTGGTTTTAATTTTGCTTTATTAAAAAAAAAATAAAGGCTCATTTTTTTAGTCCCTGGGTATAACCACAACCAGAGAAAAAGTTAACAAATTTGAAGGACATATGGAATGTATGAACAGGATAGTATTTTCTTCTAAGAACTGTTTTCTTAGACTTGTTTTAAGAAAAATGCTCCATTTCACAATATTCTGCAAAATGGTCCTTTAGAACTGCCTGTCAAGAAATAAGTCTGGAGGTAAACATGGCCTCAAGATTACACTAATACCTGGCCAGTTTTGACATCCTGTGTCATTTCTATTGGCACCTGTGCACCTCATGTCATGCCAATCCCAACTTGTAAACAAGTCTCCTGTTAAATAGATAATGACAAAAGTTCACTTTAATCAAGCAAAAGTAGTGTTATATTATACTAGTACACTACGGCATACTTCAGCCACAAAGTAAATAAGTATCGTCTCATTGCAGTGACTTGAAAGCATAGGAATTAGATATAGTCAGAATAATGTTCTCCAATAAGTAGTTAATTCCCCCTATCATGCAGCTGATGTGTCCAAAGAACAGCAGGTGCCAATACAGTTTGGTAACAGAGGCATCACAGGTTCTGCCAGGGTGTAGCACTGCGTGTCGCAAGCTTCCTAAGAGTCAAAGACTCTTGAATTGTTCCTTACGGTTGACTCCTGAAGCCTTTCCCATGTTTGGGTATACTCGCAAGACAGCAGAGGACAGTTTTCCTTCTCTTATGTGGGTAGCCAGCCAGAGCTAACAAGCCGCTCCTGCTCAAAGCTTACTGGTTTAGGTGTTAGTTGCTTGCGGTCAAAGACTCTTGATTTGTTCCTTAGGGTTGACCCCTGAAGCCTTTCCCATGTTTAGGTATAGCCGCAAGACAGCAGAGGTTTCAATTCAGAGTATTCCTACTGTTAGGTAGGTAGCCAGCCAGGGCTAACAAGCCGCTCCTGCTCCTGGTTTAGGTGTTAGTTGCTTGCCATTGCCCGTTTCTCCTTTCAGTGATAACAGTTCCATCAGGCCCCAATGTTAAGCCACACATCAAGGCCAGGAGTTGGGACAGGTTGTCAGAGACTGAGACATATACTTTTTTTTTAGGTAGTGAAAGCATATATCCATTTTCACTTTATGCAGTTACAAGTACAACCTTACTTTACCTCTGTGGTATTATAAGAGAACCCTTTTTTGTTTGTTCTGTCTACTATTGTGCTCATTACAAGAGAGTTCTTTTGCATGTAAAATTTTGTGGTAAAAATTCTCACCATGCTGTGATTTCTGCATTAACAGTTCTGTTGGCTTTAGTAAGGAAAGACCCAGCAAACTAGCTGATTACATAGGCAGAGAGTGCCATGGGTGGTTGTAAAACTAATTAGGGGGAACATGCATGAGTGATTAAGAGTGGTGGACCTGGCTGATTTCTGGGCCTCTACAATGGGCCAAATGAGGCATGGTGGCTAAGTGGTATAGTGCTTGGATTTCGTACCAAGGGGTCGGGGTTCAAATCCTGATGAAGATATTTTTTTATTTTGGGATCTTTATGACGCCTCTGAGTCTACCCAGCTCTACTGGGTACATTAATTGGGGAAAAGTAAAGGTAGTTGGTCGTTGTGCTGGCCACATGACACCTTCATTGATGACCACAGAAACACGACTTTACATCATATGCCCTATAGACAGCATGGTCTGAAAGGGTAGCTTTTTTTTTTTTACAATGAGCAAAGCTAGGCTGACTGAGTTTCATACTAGAAATGATATTCAAAAGCATTATATGACCTGGTTTCAACCATAAGCTACGCTGAATCTACCAGATCCCTAGTGAAGGATGGTTTCAAATCAACAAAACTAGCAATAACAGCAAACAAGTAACAGACCTTCGCTTTAAGGCAGAAAACGACAGGGGTGTTAGGCATGTCACGTTTAAGTTGTCTTTGTCATATATAATGGCTGGTGTTAAGTTTTTAATAACACAAAAAAGTTTATATAAGAATTATGTCCCTTGAATTAAGAGTTCATTTTTTTCCAGTTAGGCCTTTAAAAAAAATGTTTAAAAAGTATCTTTTATAAGTTAATAAATTTTAAAAAGTAACTTACCATTAAATAATTTATTTGTTGCTAACAGAATGGGGCATCAGCAAACAGATGATACTCATTGACTAAGACAAAGCCCACTATTGCACCAATTAATGCCCCTGTCTGTGTGGCTGCCCCAGCAAAGATAAGTGCATTCCTGCCTTGTTTCCTGAGTACTGAAGCACAACACACTTTAGAATAGGTCAGCAAAGCAGTCAGCACAATCCAAAGCGCCAACTGAAATATCAAAAAGTCAAACTAGTACTGAGGATCGTTTCTTTTTTTTTTTCAGCATGCACAATACTAAAACTATAGAGTAAATAAGACAGCTTTGACTCTTGACAAACATAGTTCAAATCATCCTAGTTTTATAAAAGCTTATAGCATGAAACATGCGCTACACAAATGAAAATATAAAAAAATCTTTTAGTTTATTACAGAGATCAGTTCACGAAAAGAGAAATCCTAAGCCCAACTGGCATTCAGCTAACAAGGTTGTGATCAAGAATCACATGATGCTCATGGATATCTTCTACAATAGAATGAATTTCCCACCCCATGGATAGCATTAACATGGAGGCCTAAATATTAGGAGAGCATAGAAAGGGACGTGCACGTATAACATGGCAGCTTCATGGAGGATCTCAGGGCAACGGACATCAGTTGGGAACGTGCTGCAAAAAAATGCTGGATAATAATTTCTATGGCAACTTTGACATCAAATGAGCTGAGTGGATATTTGGTATTTTGGGTTTTTAGAACATCAGCACAACTTAGGCCATGTCATGCCCACTGAGCTGAATGGAGCAAGAGGATCTCAGTCGAAGTAATTCTTTAAACTATAGTTGCAAGCACTTCTTCTAATGGCGATCCTTTTGATCTCATGTGTTTAAAACAAGTAACTTTGTACTTTATAACGGCTGATTACAAATTATGTACAGTTGACTATTGATAGCTTGACGGTTACAGCACCGGCAGGCTGTCAGATTATCAACTATGCTGGATTACAAAAGATTAGATATACTTCAAAGAATTTATTTGTGCATGTCAAGAAAAGTCTAGATTCATTTATGATGTAAACAGACAGTCTCTTTGACTTTCCAGAGTGTAAAAAAACAATAGAGGAAAATTTAAAAATTTACAGATATCAAAAAAAATACAAAACATATGATTTCAGCTTTCACATATATTACTAAATTATAACATACATTCTAAAAATGCAGTATACATTAATTGCATGAGCTTATGCACATTTTGTTTTATTTCTAATACTATTGTGTTTCTTTTTATGCAAACAATGTGTCAAATGAATTTTGAATATCTTTCAACATTAAAACATGTAGCTGATATATATATATATATATATATCATTGCAGCATCTGATTATTGGGTGTGTCAGAATATCAATAATCAACTTTATATGGAAGCTTAACTAAACTCAGCAATTCAGAATAGTTACTAGATGACTATTTAGAGTTATTTTTTTCTACACGAGACAGCTAAATTCAACAAACTAAATAAAAAAGGTAAAATGTTTCAACTTACGGCTAATTCACCTCCTGTGGTCACATCATGTAGCGGAGGCTCTGGACTTGTTGAAGCCACATAAATGAGGTAGCCCACGCAGACCTCCCCGAGAGCAGTCATCACTAAGATAATGCCAATGTTCTCAGCCATGAAAAACAGGGCCAAAAAACAGGAGACGGGATTGGCTATCTGGGTCAGGGTAGTCGTCAGATGGTAGTACTCCAGCCCATATGGTAGGACGGTATAGATCTGGATAGAGGGTAAGAAAGCCGTGATGGTCATGTTAATGATAACAATGATTCCCAGCAGGCTGGCATAGCTTAAGGAAGATAACGCTCTGTGAGTATGCCGATCACTCAATGTTAGGCTGGATGAGCTCCCCTGCTCAGATTTTATCAACTGGCTGCCACTGTTGGACTGCAAAGCAGGCGAGCGATTACGACCGTTGACCAACTCTCCGTTGGTTTCATCCACAGTAGATTGCTCAGCTGTATAAGGCCCATCTTGACCTTTCAACAGAGACTTCTCAGCATTGCTAACAAGCTTGCTGGTATCCATACTTCCATAGTCAGCGCCATTAGCTCCAGAGCTTGGTGGGACCTTATATTTCTCATCTGGCAAAGCGACAACCATCTCTGACTTGCAGTAGCTCCAAAAGTTCAGCAGGAGAAAAGCAATGGCAGACAGAGCTATAATACCAGACAGTATAATAAAGAAAACTCTGACACTAAAGCTAGGCTCTACATACTGAGGGAACACATTGTATACAGTTTTAATAAAACTCGTCCCATCAGGTAAAGTTTCATTAACCTGTGAACTGCTATTGATACAGTTAATTTGTCCAGCGCCCTGGCCGAGTGCAATAAGAGCTGGAAGCATTCCACTTAATCCTTCACCTAAAGAAAAACAAAAAAAAACAACAAAAAAAAAAACAACAAAAAAAAACAACAAAAAAAAAAAAAAAAAAAAAAAAACAACAAAAAAAAAACAACAAAAAAACAACAAAAAAACAACAACAAAAAACAACAACAAAAAAAAAAAAAAAAAAAAAAAAAAAAAAAAAAAAAAAAAAAAAACAAAAAACATTGATATATATTCCAATGTTCCTTCAGAGTTGAAGATGAATTACTTTCTAGTCCAAACCTCCCACAGGACGATGGGGGATGGGAGCAGGAAGGGTTTGAACCTGGGACCATGGATAAGTCAGAATGACAGTCCAGCGAGCAAATCACACAACCAGGCAGCTATCCAGTTTAAGTTTAAGACTTAAGTTGATTGAGGCTTAGATATAACTCAATTTAAAACTGAAAATTTGAGCAGAAGAGAAACCCCTTTGACTTTAAAAGTTCTGACTACAACTTTGATGAATCTGTTAGACTGTGGTATTACAAAGTATGTATGCATAAGTGTTGATAATATTCAGCCAATTAAATCTAAAATGTTAATTGATTTTTAAGCCTACGCTGTTTTGAAAAAAAAATTGTTTACAATTATTACTTCTGAATACTTTTACATTAGTTTCTGCCGACCAGCTACAGCTGGTATTCTCACCCTATCATTGTTTTTTTCTCTCCTAGTTTCTATCATATGAATATTTCTGTTTAAATTATGAACCATAATGAGATAATAGTTAAACTACTTATAGCTATCAGTACTATTCAAAAAGAGAATGTTTAAATAAAAAAAATAACTTAATAATGTAGTATTAAAGATTTTGTTAAAAATTTAAACAGAATTGATTTAACTAAATTCTCCGATTTCCTAATCCTAAACATTTTATCTAACATTGTTATTAAAAAAATGAATTTGTTTTCACTAATCTAAAACACTGGACAGCATTAGTCACTAGAGGGATTAAAATAAATTCAAATTTCTTCAAACTCACCAATGAAGAGTGAAGCCATGTACTCTGGCTTCATGTGGGACATAAATGCATAGAAAGAGACAGAGCTGGTGCAGTCTCCGAGAGCTAGAAAAAAATTTAAAGTCAAGAGGGCAACGCTGTGCTCCACACCGCCAATGTAGGATGACTGTTCCCAGAAAAATGCTGTCAGGAATGAGGCCACCATACTGATGAGGATGATGACAAATGATGTTATCTTTTCTAACCGAGGCTTTAGCTGTGGCCGCAGAAAAGAAACCACAACAAAAATAAGAGGCCCTATGTTGGCGACCTGCGGACCAGAAACAAAACACATTTATAGGTTATTTTTATTTCAATAAGCTGACAAGATAGGAAGTACATGATGGACAAATACTTAATTTACATCTAACTATGTGATTTTTCTAATCCTGGTTGTACAGTATGTGCCTCGGACTGTCATTTGGTCTTTTGATGGTCCCTGCTGGCTTTTATATGGACCTGAATGTAGATTAACTTCAACTCTGAAGGAACATCCGAAACATGTAAAACAAAACCAACAAACATCTCCAGGATTCCAAACCAATATTAAATAATAAGGGTTTAGATTTTTGCCTATTGAAATCCATTGATGTTAGATCTAAATCTCAAGAGTATTGGTTTATACATGTGAGACACAAAGACACTTTTAAAGGTTGAAAGGCGCATTAATGTTGCTCAGCAAAAATTGGCAGAGATGGACGTTCTCATTTAGTATGGATGATGTCATACTTTTAGAGAAGACTAAAAGCAGTAGACACCAGTTAAAAGAAGCTGTAAACTCAGAGTTGACAACTTGCCCATTCTTAGTATTGAACGAAACTGGAGGGTATGTCTGTTTTACGTGTTTCACATTTGATGATAAATACATCCTAACCCAAAGCTCCAGCAGCATGAGCAGGGTTGGAAACCAGGACAATGGAAACCATCCAACAATACTTGAGCACATAACACACAGCCAGGTAACATCTAAGCTATTAAGAAAGCAAGTAGGGTAAACATTTTGTTGCTATTAAGTAAGCAAGTAGGGTAAACATTTTGTTGCTATTAAGTAAGCAAGTAGGGTAAACATTTTGTTGCTATTAAGTAAGTAAGTAGGGTAAACATTTTGTTGCTATTAAGTAAGCAAGTAGGGTAAACATTTTGTTGCTATTAAGTAAGTAAGTAGGGTAAACATTTTGTTGCTATTAAGCAAGCAAGTAGGGTAAACATTTTGTTGCTATTAAGTAAGCAACTAGGGTAAACATTTTGTTGCTATTAAGTAAGCAACTAGGGTAAACATTTTGTTGCTATTAAGTAAGTAAGTAGGGTAAACATTTTGTTGCTATTAAGTAAGCAAGTAGGGTAAACATTTTGTTGCTTTTAAGTAAGCAAGTAGGGTAAACATTTTGTTGCTATTAAGTAAGTAAGTAGGGTAAACATTTTGTTGCTATTAAGCAAGCAAGTAGGGTAAACATTTTGTTGCTATTAAGTAAGCAACTAGGGTAAACATTTTGTTGCTATTAAGTAAGCAACTAGGTTAAACATTTTGTTGCTATTAAGTAAGCAAGTAGAGTAAACATTTTGTTGCTATTAAGTGAGCAAGTAGGGTAAACATTTTGTTGCTTTTAAGTAAGCAAGTAGGGTAAACATTTTGTTGCTATTAAGTAAGTAAGTAGAGTAAACATTTTGCTGCTATTAAGTAACCAACTAGGGTAAACATTTTGTTGCTTTTAAGTAAGCAAGTAGGGTAAACATTTTGTTGCTATTAAGCAAGCAAGTAGGGTAAACATTTTGTTGCTATTAAGTAACCAACTAGGGTAAACATTTTGTTGCTTTTAAGTAAGCAAGTAGGGTAAACATTTTGTTGCTATTAAGTAAGTAAGTAGAGTAAACATTTTGCTGCTATTAAGTGAGCAAGTAGGGTAAACATTTTATTGCTATCAAGTAAGCGAGTAGGGTAAACATTTTGTTGCTATTAAGTGAGCAAGTAGGGTAAACATTTTGTTGCTATTAAGAAATCAAGTAGAGTAAACATTTTGTTGCTTTTAAGTAATCAAGTAGGGTAAACATTTTGTTGCAATTAAAATTAAAACTAAAAAAAGAGAAATTAAAATTTTGAGAATCACTTTATAAAATCTTCAATCATTTTACAAATTTCTTCAATCAGATTACTAAATCTTCAGTCAGTTTACAAAATCAATCATTTTACAAAATCTTCAATCTTTTTACTAGATCTTTAAACACTTTACAAATTTCTTAAGTCACTTTACTAAATCTTCAATCACTTAAAATTTCCATAACTTAAAGAAATTTTAATCACTTTTAAAAATCTTCAATCATTTGTACAAATCTTCTATCATTTTAAAATTTTCAATCACTTTAGAAAATCTTCATTCTCTTTACAAAATCTTATATCACTTTACCAAGTGTACACCAAAATATGCCAACCTCTAGTGAAAAAAAAAAGTATTCAATCACTAACCTGGCTGATAATTATTATGTACGAGGGCAGGTTCCAACCTTCTTTGACTTTCATCACAAGAAGAGGTAACTCTGCCCACATGCCATTCAAATCTGCCCATGATGCAATGGCAAAGATGCAGATGAGGATGTGCACAAGTATTTTAGTGCTGCCAAGTTGACGCTGTATGAAGTTGTTCATTTTGGCAAAGCAGCCTTCACCTTCACTTTCCTGTTTCTTATCATCTGTTTTTTCTTTTTCTTTAAAGATTGAAATAAATTTTAAATGAAATGTGAAAGCAATATTTAATAGGCATCATTACTCTTAATTCAATTACAACTTCTTACAAGTAAACCTAATAATGTTAGGACACCCTATTCAATTACAACTTCTTGCAAGTAAACCTAATAGACATTCAATTCAATTACAACTTCTTGCAAGTAAACCTTATAGACACTCAATTCAATTACCACTTCTTGCAAGTAAACCTAATAGTGTTATGACATTCATTTCAATTACAACTTCTTACAAGTAAACCTAATAGTGTTATGACATTCAATTCAATTACAACTTCTTGCAAGTAAACCTAATAGTGTTATGACATTCAATTCAATTACAACTTCTTACAAGTAAACCTAATAGCATTATAACATTCAATTCAATTACAACTTCTTACAAGTAAACCTAATAGTGTTATGACACTCAATGTTTATACAACATCTTTTAAGAAACTATCAAGTGTTTTATATTAACAAGGAAGTATTGTCTTATTACATGAATTTACATTTCAAAAACATTTCTAAGTAATAACTGATGAACATTGACAAAATATATAGCTCTGTTTTCACCATTTGTTAACCAGTTCACATTTCAATTTTATCAGTGCATAGCACATCAACATACTAAAAATGCCTTATTCATATCTTTTAAGTAAAAAAAAAACAAGTGCATCTATTATTATACGATTGGCTTTTTTATTTTAATGGAAAGAAGATTAAGTGAAGCTAAGCTGGTTTGAATAATAAAACTTCTTATGTAATTTATGTGACAACAAGACATTGAAGACAACCACTCTTCTGAACAAAAGTATGTGTCTTTGGTGAAACAAGAAATAGTGTGCATGTCACTTCCTAAGTATTTCTATGACTCTTGTATGGCCAACTAAGCAAAGGAAAGCGCTCGCAAGGTGGTCAAAGGAAGCTCTTCAGGGACACCCTCAAAGCTTCTCTGAGGGCGTTCAGCATAGACCCAGGCACCTGGGAGACAGAGGCACATGACAGAGCATCATGGCATTGCACTGTGAAAACTGGCGCACAGGTTGCTGAGGAAAAAAGAACAACGCTGGCAGAAGAAAAACACCAGAAAAGAAAAGCAAGACAAATGATACTAGCTCCAGCTGGAATAACCTGCCCAGTGTGCGGCCGAACATTCCGGGCTCACATAGGTCTCACCAGCCACAGGAGGAGGCATAAAACCCCAGTGCAAAGCCCTCAGACCCCTGGATGACAAAGTGGTCATCATTGAACCACGATGGACGAATTATAAAAAAATTTCTATGTTACACAACAAATGAAGCCTTAACATACACATTATCTAATTATCGTTATTCGTTTAAAATAATGGAAGATGCTCTGGAAGGGTACAAAGGTACTGTTAGCATTGGAGGAAGAAGAAGTCCTAACTTGCGCTTTTAAAATGACATAAATGGTCTGGCAGGGAAGGAAGAAAAGTTAGCTGACTTGGTGATAAGCGTAGACAAGACTTCCGCAGCATATGGTATGCAAATCAATGCAGAAAAACACAGCTTATTAGCAACAGCCCACAGAGCTTTAAAATGGAAATGAAAATAAGCAGATAAGTGTCAGCAGTTTAAATACCATGGAGCTATTGATTCCGGTGAAAGGAACCAAGCCTGAACAACTGGCCAGAAATGCAGTCCTCATAAACACTTGCAAAAACTCAAAACAATCTATAAAGACTAAAATCAGACTGATGTGCTCTAAGGTCATGGCCACATTCTTAAACATGCTTGCCAATCGTAGACGCAGACTGCAGAGAAGGATCCTAGCAATAGAATTGAGATGCTACAGGAAAATCCCAGGTATCACATACAAAGACCACATCATTTTTTATATATTTTATTAAAGGCCTACTAATAAATGTGAAAATAAAAAATAAAGCTAAATTAACATTATGGTTTAATTATTAATGTTGCTTTATTTAAATAAATAAGAAATAATTCATACAAAAAATAAAAATGTTCTGCTAAATTCTCCAACTGTAGGAAGTGTTCAATTACATTTAAAAGAATAATTGCATAATAAGGTCTTATCTGACATACTATCTATAATATACTTATAGAGCTACTATTAGCCTAGTAATCTAGTATAGACTCTATATAGTCAATAGTTATAGATCTAGATTTTATATACTATATATACATGATAATTATCATTTTAAAAACAAAGCCACATTTCTTATTCCATGTTCATATAATTATAGATCTATGTAGATCTCATTAATATAATAGATCTATAAGTTGTAGAATGTCGTAGATCTATAATTAGTTAAATTAGACTCTAGATCTATATTCTATATTAACTATATCTTATATAATACAGACGTTACTTCAAAAAAGAAGATGATTATGTCCTACGCGTCATGCATATTAACCAATGACTTAAATTCTGCCAAGTCACTGGTTGTCCTGGCTAGCTCAGGCAACCTATTCCATGCTCTAATAGCACTAGGGAAGAAGGAGTATTTGTACAAATTTGTCCTAGCATATGGGATGAGGAATGTGCCTTTTTTCTTTGTGTCTTTCAGAGTATTTTATTAAATTTTGTTTTTGTATTTGAAGATTATGGTTCAGTGTTTTATGTATAATTGCTACTTTACTTTTGAGTCTTCTGTCCTGAAGGCTTTCTAAATTTAGTGATTTTACTATAGGTGTTACTCTAGTCAAATGTGAATATTCATTTGTTATGAATCTCACTGCTCTATTTTGTGTCTGTTCCAGTTTCTTAATGTTTTCTTGAGTTGAGGGGTCCCAAATGGAGGGTGCATATTCTATTATTGGCCTAACCAACTATACTAATATAGTATAGAATAGATCTAGATCTATTTTTCTGATATTCATTTAAGTGTATAGATCTAGTAGTAATTTAAGTACCGTCACTAGTAACTAGTAGTACTCTAAGACTAAGAGTCCTACCTAGTGTTTATTAAATGGCTTTTACTATTCGTCTATTGGCTATCTAGATCTAGACTAGACTTCACTAGACAATCATGGCAATTCTACTAATTCTAGCATATCAATATATAGATTCTAATATTGTGAAAGTGAAAGTACAATCTAGTAATAATCTCGATCCTCAGTCAAACTAAATCTAGACTGTCTAGATATCTAGATCTAGTCTGTTTGTTGACTTATCAACTTTTTAGGATGTTTACAAACAGTTTCTATTTTTAGTAATTAGATCTACTATATTCTATAATAGTGCTTTTGTTATCCAATTAGATCTAGATCTAAGTGCTGCCAACTCTAACAACTCTTAAGCATAAATGATACATTAAACAACAAGAAGCAGGAATAAATGGCTCTTTAAAAAAAAAAACAGTTTATACCCTTTTCCATTTACCAGAAAAATTTATATTATAAAATAAAATTAGCACAATAATAAATTTGCCAAATACAAGCTTTCTCGCAAACAATAACATGAAAATAGGTAATATTGCAATATTATAGATCTGTACAAACATTTTTTCTTACATTTGCGATTTATCAAGTTTACATTTTGTTTTAGGAGTTTAGACTATGAAAGGATCAGTTTCAACCCCATATAAAGTTTCAAAAAGTTAATTCTAAATTCGCACAAAATATTTAGTATGAAATACCTCCATCCATTTATATTATATAACATTAGGCTTAGCCTAATTCAAACTAAATTAGTTAAATCCATATTAAAAAAAATATTTGTTATACATATTTATACATATTATGTTTTGAATGTTCATCCATATTAACCCGGGACCATTGAGACGACCAAACATGTGTCCTGTGTGGATACTACAGAACGAGGCAGCTGTCTTGGTTAAGCATGTATGAATTAAGGTTTATAATTGGTTTTTAAATTTCTAATGACTCAGTAGGCTAAATCATTTCATGTAGAATTTTTCGGTAATTGAAAAGAAGGAAAACCTATAATAAAATTAGCCTAAAATCGATTTATATTTTGAGAAAGCCCTCGTGTCACTTACACTGCTAGAAATTCGTATCAACCTTTAATGCAATTGCTTTTAAAAATGATTACGATGGTAATAAAAAAAAGATAACAAAATTAAAACAAGAAAATATAAGAAAATAAAGTCTCCTCCTCTTTTTCATGTTGTGTTCACTAAGACTCAGATGACGACCTATAAGTAAAATAATTCAGCTTATACCATCGCTTCAGTCAAGTACAAATTGTTTCCGTTGTTTGAGATACCAAACAAAATAACTAATAACGAATTCTCGTGTTGTTAGGTAAAAGAAATAATTGTGCAAAATTTCAGCTTGATCCGAGATTGGGTGTGGGAGAAATAACGTGTACAAACTTTTTACCAGATGATATAAGCTTTGTAAGAAAGACATTTAAACAGTTACTCTGTTTTGCAATGAAATAGTTTATAGCAAAGTGTCTTACCTTTGATAGTATCTTTGATAGGATTGAAATTCGCAGACGATATTGTAAATACTTCCACATTTTGTTTGTAAGAAGTTGGTCTAAAGGAAAGAAAAGCAAAATAAGGTCAAGGTCACATTATGAACATTGGGAGTTTTTTTTTACACAATAAAAAGAACAATATTAAAGAAGCTAAATTGAATTTAACCGAGTTTTATCTTCTTTTTTTTTCACTTTTAAAGTTCGGGTTCGGTTCGGTCAGATTTAAGATCGAGTTCGGTTCGATGACAAGTAGAGTTCGTGTTCAGTTCGGTTCGGATCGGTCAGATCTTAAGTTCGGGTTTGGTTCGGTTCGGTCAGATCTAAAGTTCGGGTTTGGTTCGGTTCGGTCAGATCTAAAGTTCGGGTTTGGTTCGGTTCGGTCAGATGTAAAGTTTGGGTTCGATTCGGTTCAATATAATGAAATTAGGTAAAAGCAAAAAATATGCACATGTTATTATGTTCGATTCAATTTATTAGATAAAACCGTGATAGTCCAACCTTACAACCAACATAACTAAAAAAATAAGCTTCATTTCACTACTTACAATGTGAGCTCTTAGCGTCTACCCATTTGTTAATAAAATGTTTTACATGTTTCGGATGTTCCTTCAGAATTGAAGATAGCTTACTTCCTAGTCCAAACCTCCCGCAGGACGACGGGGGATGGGAGCGGGCAGGGTTTGAACCCGGGACCATCGATAAATCCAAACGACAGTCCAGCGCGCAAACCGCACGACCAGGCAGCCATCCATTTTCTTGTCCCTTCTTGATAAATATTCTCGTCAATCCTTTAATCTCTAGGCTTTACCTAGCAATTTTTTCTTAGCGGCTCAAACTAAGAATTCTGTTTAACGTTAAATTCTATAGAAACAGCCACAAACAGCTCTATACAAATCAAACATATTGGCTTGTTTTTGTGCTCCGCTTAACGAATTGTAACAAAACTCCCCCCCCCCCCATACGTGGAGAAACATAACAAGAAAATGTGAATTTTACAAAAGACTCGGCACTTCAATAACGTATTCAGTTCTACCTCCCCCTCCCCCCAATAGCTATTGTGTACATTTAGGCTACGTCGGGCGTGTTAAAAAAAAAAAGTGGGGTATTTTTTTTTCCATTAACATTTATTGAAAACCGATGTGTGATGATTTTCTAATTGTTATTGAAGAACAAACGTCTAATCAAAGTAACAAACTCGTATAGTTCTATTTAATATCAATCTGTAGCACTTAGTTCACTACAAGTTTCTGTTTCTGTATCTTACATCTACACCGACAGACCTTGCCTAGCTAGGCAGACCCATTCAACCACTGGGTAGGTACAGGGTGGGGGCGTAACTTATGGATGAGACTCGTACTCCACAACAGTCACACGCACACCATGGAAGGGGCCATTGTATCTGTTAATAGTAATAATTTTAACTCTTTTTCTCCGTTATTATTTACCACATTCTAGTGGAATCAACGTTAGTATCGTCAATTAGGAGAGAAAGAGTTAACTTATCAAGCGCATTGACAAACATAATGTAGGCTGAAGGCGCTGTGATAACATTACAAACATAAACAGGAGAGTTAAATATGATAAAATGATTTATAGAGTTGTAACAAATCTTCAGACCCCTCCTACCCCTTGTCTTGTAACAAATCGTAACAAATCTGTATACCCCTCTCCCCTTTAGCCGTTACGTAGATTATTGTCCAAACGTTGCTTATCAATGTTGTCTAGCATCACCGATCTGAAAAACCTGGACACTTTTACTTTCTACCCACAAATTACATAGATCTGTAATATGCCGGTTAAGAAATATATGAATACTCAATAACCCTTTAGATCTGTAATATGCCGGTTAAGAAATATATGAATACTCAATAACCCTTTAGATCTGTAATATGCCGGTTAAGAAATATATGAATACTCAATAACCCTTTAGATCTGTAATATGCCGGTTAAGAAATATATGAATACTCAATAACCCTTTAGATCTGTAATATGCCGGTTAAGAAATATATGAATACTCAATAACCCTTTCCCTCTACTAGTGCTAACATATTTCCACAAATATTGTTTCAGAAAGAGACAGAGATGTTAAATACAGTCCGACTTGTCAGCCCTCCTTCAAGTGACTGTTTATTGAAGTTAAACTAAATGAATTCTTAAGGTTAAATAAAGTTCCCCTGTCAGACCTAACCCTAACGAGGGTATCATGTGGCCAGCACAACGACCAACCGCCTTTACTTTGCCCCAACTAATGTCAGGTATCCATTAGACCTGGGTAGATTCAGAGGCCCCAAAGATCACGAAATTAAAAATCCCAGTCTTCACCAGGATTCGAAATCGGGACCCCCGGTTCGGAAACCAAGCGCTTTACCGCCTCAATTTTCATTTCCAACATTGGAATATTATTGAATACCTTTTTTTTTTTACACTTTGCAAGACCAGATCGCATCTAGAATGGAATGAAACAGCACTTCTTCACCTATCCCATGAAGTCTGGTGAACAACCGCAAATTGGACACACGAAACATTTCTGACAAATATTTAGTTAATAAATTTTTAAGACCTTTTTTTTTAATTCACTGTTGTTGCAAAATGCATGTAATTAAAGTCCGAACTAATACACGCCAACTGCACACACAAATCTACAACGTAAATACACACTACCACCCCTCCCCCTCCTCATCAACGTTCCTGGATCCGCCTATTCGCACAATAGCATGCTAAATGCCTACATTATTTCTCCTGGGCCGGATTCCTAGACTTTTGTCACGCTGCGTAGTACATGGCTGTCTTACAAATATCCTGATGGTCTAGGCAAGTTACCTTCACCTTTCATTACATTTTAAAAACAATGGGATATTTTGGTGTGTAAAAATTTGTCAAGGTGGCAGGGAAGTGGGGAGAGAAAGAGATGGATAGAGAGAGAAAGAGATGGATAGAGAGAGAGAAAGAGATGGATAGAGAGAGAAAGAGATGGAAAGAGAGAGAAAGAGATGGAAAGAGAGAGAAAGAGATGGAAAGAGAGAGAACGAGATGGAAAGAGAGAGAAAGAGATGGATAGAGAGAGAAAGAGATGGATAAAGAGAGAAAGAGATGGATAGAGAGAGAAAGAGATGGATAGAGAGAGAAAGAGATGGATAAAGAGAGAAAGAGATGGATAGAGAGAGAAAGAGATGGATAAAGAGAGAAAGAGATGGATAGAGAGAGAAAGAGATGGATAGAGAGAGAAAGAGATGGATAAAGAGAGAAAGAGATGGATAGAGATGAACAGAGAGAGAAAGAGATGGATAGAGAGAGAAAGAGAGAGAAAGAGATGGATAGAGAGAGAAAGAGAGAGAGAGAAAGAGATGGATAGAGAGAGAAAGAGATGGATAGAGAGAGAAAGAGATGGATAGAGAGAGAAAGAGATGGATAGAGAGAGAGAAAGAGATGGATAGAGAGAGAAAGAGATGGATAGAGAGAGAAAGAGATGGATAGAGAGAGAGAAAGAGATGGATAGAGAGAGAAAGAGATGGAAAGAGAGAGAAAGAGATGGAAAGAGAGAGAAAGAGATGGAAAGAGAGAGAACGAGATGGAAAGAGAGAGAAAGAGATGGATAGAGAGAGAAAGAGATGGATAAAGAGAGAAAGAGATGGATAGAGAGAGAAAGAGATGGATAGAGAGAGAAAGAGATGGATATAGAGAGATAGAGATGGATAAAGAGAGAAAGAGATGGATAGAGAGAGAAAGAGATGGATAAAGAGAGAAAGAGATGGATAGAGAGAGAAAGAGATGGATAGAGAGAGAAAGAGATGGATAAAGAGAGAAAGAGATGGATAGAGATGAACAGAGAGAGAAAGAGATGGATAGAGAGAGAAAGAGAGAGAAAGAGATGGATAGAGAGAGAAAGAGATGGATAGAGAGAGAAAGAGATGGATAGAGAGAGAAAGAGATGGATAGAGAGAGAAAGAGATGGATAGAGAGAGAAAGAGATGGATAAAGAGAGAAAGAGATGGATAGAGATGAACAGAGAGAGAAAGAGATGGATAGAGAGAGAAAGAGAGAGAAAGAGATGGATAGAGAGAGAAAGAGAGAGAAAGAGATGGATAAAGAGAGAAAGAGATGGATAGAGATGAACAGAGAGAGAAAGAGATGGATAGAGAAAGAAAGAGATGGATAAAGAGAGAAAGAGATGGATAGAGGTGAACAGAGAGAGAAAGAGATGGATAGAGAGAGAAAGAGATGGAGAGAGAGAGAGATGGATAAAGAGAGCAAGAGATGGATAGAGAGAGAAAGAGAGAGAAAGAGGTGGATAGAGAGAGAAAGAGATGGATAGAGAGAGAAAGGGAGACAGAGAGAGACAGTAGGAGACAGAGAGGAAAGAGATAAACACATATAGAGAGGAAGATAGAGGACGCGTAGGACGTAATCATCTTCTTTTTTGAAATAACGTCTGCATTATATAAGATATAAGAGGATAAGGGAAGGAATATGATCACAACATAAACATAAATAAATATAGACTGGCCGATTAAAGAGTTTTATGAAACGAAAATTAGTGACTTGCAATTTTGTGTACTTTATTACACAGCATTTATGAGCAGTATAAAAGTTAAGTATTCATATCTATTTCAGCCATAACCTATATAAGTATTACAATATTTTCACTAGTGTTTTGTTTAATCTCTAGGAATGAAGATCATGCAATTTTTCATAATTCGGAAATCCGAATACAATAGATATACATGTTTTCAAGTTACATGAAGTTACTTCCTTCGGCCAGTCTATATTTATTTATGTCTATGGATCACAAGTATAATTACAATTATAATCACAAGAGTGTGTCGACCCAATAAATAGGATCTAGTTTGTAGCAAGTAGGTTAGAGATTTTCAATTCCTTTTCCCAGTGACAAAATACTGAGACACAGACGACAAGAATATTTCTTATATAATTAGTTCGTCCATCGTGGTTCGATGATGAACACTTTGTCATCCAGGGGGCTGAGGGCTTTGCACTGGGGTTTTGTGCCTCCTCGTGTGGCTGGCGAGACCTATGTGAGCCCGGAATGTTCGGCTGCACACTGGGCAGGTTATTTCAGCTGGAGCTAGTGTGGGCCTCGATTTTCTTCTCTGACAAGAATAATTCGAACGAGATGAACAAAACTGTCATTTCAACAACTTGGACATGTTTCTCCACTTACAAGATTAAACCGATTTTAACATAAGAAAAGATCTTCTCTGGTCACAGCCCTTTTTTTAAAGCCATTGTTAATGTAATTAATAATTTCTACTAGAGCTCGGAGCAGAGGCTAAATTAAAGCTTGCCACTACATCCCTACATCTAAAAAAAGTAGGCTATTATGAATTGAACTAAATAAATACACTTACATAACTTTGCAGCCCTCTCCCATGTCTTTGCTGAAGCGTGACGAACTGGCGCACTCGGTAAATCAGGCCAGCAGGACTTGTTTTGTGGGGGCGACCAGGTGCAAATATGTCCTGAACTGAGCTGTGTAGTTGCAAGTGGATAACAGCGCAACTATAAAAAAAAAAGGATGTAAAAGAGTTATTTGATAGGCCCAAGTTTTGCACAGGAGAAAGTGAGGCTACCGTAATTAGTAAGCTCGTCTTTCGTGATTGAAGATGTTTTCATGAACTCCAAGATGGCTATGGGGTCCGATTTTCGCTTTGAAAAGCGAACTAGTGATAAAGTGAGATTTTTTTTTTCGTATAGGGCGTCTATCATGATACAAAAATGCTTTATGTACACTGTCTAATCTTTTTCGTGGTTGGAGAGAATCGGAGGGCGCAATAGGGAGAAGGTTTCCTTCCTGTTTTTAGCCTCTCTGCAACTGATCTGAAGTAAAATATTCAAATCTCAATACATAATTCCCAATATACACAGGATGCAGGCTCAAGTCCGCCATCCCAATGTTTCCCTGCAGGAGATTTTGGCTGTTACGTATAATTACAAAGCTTATACTAACTCACACTGTCTCTCTGTCTGTCTGTCTGTCTGTCAGGACTCTGTTACACATTTTTGCTTCTCCAACTTCCCATTCCTGGATCAAATTGAAACATAGCACATATTTTTGTCAATAGCAAAACATAATTAATTACAAAAAAAAAACAAAAACACTCAGCTATTTAATTGGTGGTAATAAATTATTTTTTTTATTTATAAAGGGAAATGCATATTGCAGTATTGAGATATATGGTGCAGTTCTATGTCTTTTAAAAGCTTTTTTTTAAAAAGTGTTTTTGTATATTTTGCTTCTTTTAATTTCTAAAATCTTGCACGCAATACCCTATCCCTTTTAAAGAACAGAACACATCTCACGTTTTTCTGAATACATAAGGCATAAATAGATTTACAAATACTTTAAATAGGAAAATATAATATAGTATAATAATGAGACGCTGTCTTCGAGTATAATATAATATAGTATAATAGTGAGACGCTGTCTTCGAGTATAATGTCTAAGGAAGGGTCCAGTGACTGCGGCGCAGCCAGGAAACTGAGAGCTTATCTGACCAACAGCAGACGATGAGCTTGTATGTGTGGATTAGGCAAAATATGTATGTCGAATGTAGGTCATAGCTGGTTACTTGTGCCAAGTAAAATTAGATATGTATATTCATATGCAGGTTTAATTGTATTGTGCTGAAGAGAGTTTGTGAGTACTGTGACTCTCGCCTCACCGTGGAACATATCCTCATTGATTGCCCCAGATACCAGGATGTCAGGGAGAAATATTTTAGAGCCACTAACTTAAAAACACTTTACGACAATGTCGACCCTGGGAAAGTACTGGGGTTTATCCGGGAAGTGGGGTTATCTACGAAGATCTGATTTATGAATTTGTGAACATGTACTATTTACATTAGATTTTTACCAAATTATTACATTTTTACGACCTTTACTATTTTAACTGTGAATAGACCTTGATTTTAATGATTTAACTGTATAGAATTTAGCCCTTGTTATGTAGAGAGAGAGTAGTCATTAAGGGACTGCAGGCACGACATGGCCTAAATTGTGCCGATGTGCCTAAAATCAAAATCAATCAATCAATCTATCGCACTAAAGTGAATTTAATTCAAAGTAGGCTTAAAAATACGTTCTTTTTCGTTTAGTGTGTCCAGTGAAGTGGACTCTAGTAAAAACCTTAAACATGTTAGATCGAAAATAACATGACAGTACAAGCAAGAGTTGACAAAGTCGATCATATACTTACTAGCAGAACGTGTGGCGCACAGGTGGAAGCGATAGTTAGATGAGACGATTAGGCCAATAGGGAAGCAAAAAAGAAACTCTGTTGGACTGTCTCAGGATCGAGTCCATTGCACTGGTGGGGATGGAAGAAAGCCATGAAAACAAACATGTCAATTTCCAAACACTGTTCCTCAAAGGTCCGTTTCTTAGGGCGGTCACCTGCACAGCTGATGTGATTCAGAGAAAAATATCGTGAATTTTCCCCGATGTGCTCGGCCTTTGGCCTCGCTTCTAATCCGAGCGTCTTGGGATACGGTAATCGGGATGTAATGACGTGCATCTGCTTGGATCTTTCTCAGACAGAAAACAGTCAGATGCAGGCAAGCTTTCATAGACCTAGAGATCCAAGTGCCTTAGACTGAACTCTTCAGAGTATTACACAGATTGTCCATTGATATTTGTTCCTTTTACCTTTGTTAAAGTGCAACTGTTTATAAGAAGCTAAGATAATCTTAGAAAAGGTTTATTATAACTTTTAAAGGCAAGCTTTTCATTTAAAGCTCATCCATGATTTTCATATAAAGTACATATAGTTCAATAATTTATACATATATGTCTTACCAGTTTTTAAACATTCTTTTTAGACTCTTGAACGAATTTTTATACTTACTCGATAGGGCAGATAAGATTGTAATCTCGCTAAGGGCAGTTGATAAAAGTTAAACCCTCGACCAACATAGGGAATGCCATTAAAATTTCGTATGTTTCTATTAATTAATGTATAGCACCACTTTGTTTCTATAGTTTAAAAAAAAAAAGAAGTAGCCCTCCCCCCCCAAAAAAAAAGAATAAAGAAAAGAGGCACAAAGCCCAAGGGTTCCCAGGATGTAATAGCTAGACAACTGATGCCAAAAGCGAGACACCTTATAAGAAAATCAGATAAAATTTTAGCATTAAAAAAAAATCAGACTTACTGTTAACGCTGTAAAAACCTGACTCCGACTAGACGAAATTTCAGAACTGGGTCACTGTCACACAGGCTGCAGGTGTGCTTCTTATTGTTGATGAGAAGTCTTGTAAATGTGTCATTTCGGCTCTCACTATCCCACCCCACCTCCTCACCCCTGTTTGTCAAGGTCGGAGATGTAGCCTGGAATCGTTAAAACGTGGCGAGAGGTAACATAACAAAAATAAAATAAAAGGTTTTTGTAAAGCAAACTACTAGTGCAGAGGAGAGGTAATATTTCATTTAGTAACCAAACACATTCAAGTCTCTAATCAGTTAAAATGTTTCAAATAATTAAAAGGTAAGAGAAATAAAGAAACGTTAAGAGGCATAACACTATGTCCATGTCTTGCTAAAGTATTTCCTCCGCTTTAAATAAGGTTTATAAATTCTGTTTACACTTTGAGTCTAGAGTAATTCTACGTCCGGTACCCACCTTTTTATGCAGATCCAACTACATATCACACAATTAGAAGAGCACAAAATTGTTTGTAATATAATATTATCCGTCCATAGCAAACTGACACTTTTAGAGCTTTTGAGCCGATAATTACCAATCTGTATCATTTTCTCTCCACTTCTGACACCATTGAATGTCACGATTTCTATTTTAGAATTGTCTTTGTAGGGATCAATCTAATTTCTCAGCATTGATTGTAGGAGATATTCATGTGTTGATCTCACCTGGCGGCCTAACAGTTGTCCTTAGGTTTTACGAAAATACCATTATTAAAAAAAAAAAACAAGTTATATTTTTAAAAAATAATTTTATACGATCAAATATGTATACAAGAATTAAAAATAGACTAATTTTTGCCTTGATAAATGATGTGAAACGACTACTTTTCTGGTTGGACAACGTAATTATTAATACTGGACACATAAACCCACAAAAAAGCCACAGATGCCCAGACAAGAAACTAAACGACAAAACCCCTTTCCTTAAAGTGCAGAACACAAACATCACCCTCAGTTTGACGGTTAAAGTACAACCATTGATATTGACCCCACTGATATATTGGTAAAAACGATCTTAAAGAGATGAAGTCAGCTGATAGGGATTTAAGTTTCTAGTAATTTATACAATGAGAGGAAAAATCTTCACAGGCAAAGTTCGTGTGAAACATTCATTATCTATCTATCTATCTATCTTTCTATCTATCTATCTATCTATTGTCACGTATTACGAATTGAATTCTACTTTTAAATGGCTTGCCTAGGGGAACGTGACAATAGAAAAGGAGTTGTGTCACTTATCTTAAGTCTGAATTTAATCAAAGACTTACAATGAATAACAAAAAAAAATTACACAAGAAATCGGAAGGTAAACTATCAACTTAATGTTTAATCAACTATAAAGTTACAAGAAAGAAAAATAAACATTTACTCAATACAGAATTGATGTGTTGACCAAAACCCTTTTACAAAAATGGCGTGTAAAAATATTACAATACAAGAGTTTGAAAATATAATTACAAATACAAGCAAGGCCTTGAATAAAAAAAAAAACTTACACGATCAAGTGGTATACCACGCACGGGTAACGCAATGTCTCCGCTATTCTGTCCCACGGCTGTCTCCGTATGTCTATCTCTCAACGTTACGCGAGCGGTCTTATATAATCTACCGCGCGTCGATATCTCGTAATTTCTAGAATAGAAAGTCATAAACACCCAGATCTAGAACGCTCTTCAAAGAGACAGAAAAAAAAACACCCTCCTTTCAACCAGAGGTACACACACAGGTCAAGGACCGGTCACTGTCTGTGTGGCTTGACGAATAAAATAAAAAAAAACTTATTACACAAGGGGCAGACAACCTACCCGTCTCTTGACCGCAACAGGTCAAAGAAAGAAAAAAACAACGCCTAGATACGTAACACTATCTATCTAATCTATCTAATCTATCTAATCTATCTAATCTATCTATCTATCTATCTATCTATCTATCTAATCTATCTAATCTATCTAATCTATCTATCTATCTATCTATCTATCTATCTATCTATCTACCTACCTACCTACCTACCTACCTACCTACCTACCTACCTACCTACCTACCTACCTACCTATCTATCTATCTATCTATCTATCTATCTATCTATCTATCTATCTATCTATCAATCTAAGCAGGGGTTCGAAAATTTACAAAGAAATAACCACGAAAAAAAAAACTTAATATTATCAATTACTTCCCTCGCAATCTTTTAACTAAGAATAGGACACAGTAAACAAGGGCCGCAACCAATGAGTTTATTTTAAAAGAATCTTAGAAACATTAAATATTTCTAGTCTAGAACTTCTTCTGAAATCTTGATTGATAATGATAATAAACCTTTACCTACAGTTTTGAAACTTAAGGAAGATAGCAGTAGGCTATTTCAATTCAAATTAAGATTCATTTGCGATTTAGTCTAGTCTAATCAGAGTATCGACATATTTGTCACATCTAACAACGGACAAAGACTTTTTTTTTCGAGCTTGGATTAGTTTCTTTAAAATTACATAACACAAAATGTGCATGCGAAAAAAAAATTAAAAAATTGTTAAATATTAATAAGCTAATAAATAAAAAACAACTTATAACTCCCCACTAATTTAAAATAATGAATGATCCCAAATATTTCAATATCTTTGGTCAAAATGAGCCTAACATTCAAATTTCAATCATATACATAGGTCCGTGAACACGATCTAGGTCTGCATGCACATCGTAGATCGAATTTACACAGAAATCTAGATAATAATAATAATAATAAATATGGGAACCTAGGCTTCTAAAACAACAATATACCCTATTGTTATATCAACCGAGGGGATAATAACAAATGTGGAAATGTGGGTGAGTCAATTAAACACATAATGGCAGGATGTTCAGACTTATCAGAATCTGCCTACCTAGGTCACCATAAACAAGCTGCAAAGTTAATACACTAACACTTGGCTCTGACACATAATTTGATCAGTAAGGATACTCCTCCTTATTACAAATACTCGCCACAAGATTTATTTTTATCGACAATGCAATAGATTTTAATCGCCCAGATCTACTGTTCATTCATAAAACAGAAAAAAAACGCTACCATTATTGGCATCGCCGTACCACTGACTCATAACTTAAGAAAAACTGAAATGAAAAAACAAAAAATATGGGAACCTAGGCTTGGAGATTAAGCGCTTATGGAAGTTATCCAAAATAACAATATACCCCATTGTTATATCAACCGAGAGGATAATGACAACTGATCTCACAGATACCTTCAAGGTCCTTAACATTCCTAAGAAGATTCTCGTTGCCTGTCAGATGGCGGTACTGTTGCAGACCTGCCACATCACCAGAAAATTCCTCGGTGGAAACTGAGAAAGGGACTACGATGAATTTTGTTTCTCTTTAACGAAACTCGACACTGGCAGTGCCAGAGAATGAATACTCGCTCTTTCTAACAGAATAATAATAATAATAATAATAATAACATAAGGCTCTACCTGCCCAGGAAGGATGGAGGTCTTGGATAGCAGAAAATCTTCAAATTGTGTAAGATGCAAGTTTTAAGAATACGATAAAAACTTCACGCCTCCAGCAATGAACCGGTCTTCTTTCTTAGCAAACACATCTCCGAAGCAACCCCTCTGAACCTAAGCAATGCTGATATTAATGTTGATTTTAACGACGCATGTCATGAGATTGGCCAATGGGAAGAAAAAAACACTCCACGGAAAATTCTCCGGCTTTATTAGATGGGGACAACATTGACAAGGCTGCTTCCTTAACATGGCTCAAAGCAGGTCATCTCTACCTGGAACTGAAGGCTTTGTCACAGCAATACAGGACAGGGTAATCAGGACCAAAAATTACAAGAAGCATATCCGAAAACTTTTATTTATCAACTCTGAAGGAGCTCTTGTGGTATGATCTTCACGCTGTCGTCACGATGGTAGCCAGTTCGAATCCTGCCCAGTTCTATTTCCTTCATTTCTAAAAAGTAAAGTTCCCCTTTCAGACAGGGTAGATAATGTTAAGGTCATCCGTTTCTTTAGCAAAAGGCTATCAAGAAGGATGTCATGTGGCCAGCACAAAAAACAATCGCCATTACTTTCCCCGACTAGAGTTAGGTACCCATTATAATTGAGTGGACTCGTGGGCACCCTAAAAATCCCGAAATTTTGAATCCCAGTCCTCATCGAGATTCGAATCCAGGACCACAGGTTCGAAAGCCAAGCGCTTAAAGCCCCCGTAACCTATCTTTAATTCTAAAGAAATGCCCAAATCTTTTAAAAAATATATGGACTAGTCTTGAGTTCAAGGTTCACATTTGTCTTCGCGTACACACCTCCCTCTTTTCTGCAATATAAACACTTGTAAAGCATTTGATCCTCCTCCTGTTAGTTTCTTCTAAGCTCTTTCAATAGGTCCACCAAGTACCTTCAGACTTACTCGAATGCCAGTTTGGCTAAACGTGTCTCAAATAAAATAGTGTTAACATTTTTTTGTTCCGTATTTATTTTGGCATTCATCTTTTTACAAAAAAAAATTCTTATACTTTAGTCCACGTTGTAACACAAGTGCTTGCTGGAAATCGTATCGTAGTTTTTTTTTATAATTTGAAGTTGTAGGTCTACAATAATGCTTGCAGGAATGATTAAATAAGTTGACGTACTAAGACGATAGAGACAGTGGCGTAGCTAGGGCGGGGGTAATGGGGGGGTCCAAATTTGAACCCCCCCCCCCTTAAGGGGGCCATCAAGTGATTGACCAAAATTTGTTTTTTACATTAAATATTAAGCCATTATCTCATGTCATGATGTCGACTGTCAAAATGCAGGGGCCCCTAAAGACGTCAAGCCCCCTAACGGGCTCCCAAATCACTAGCTACGCCACTGCTGTATGATCTAGATGACATGCGCAGTCTGTTCCAGTCAAAGCTATAAACATCAACTATTTATTACATTGCGTGTAGACAATACAAGGCTAAACAATCCTGTCAGCATAGTAAGCACGTGTGTAAGGCATCAATAGAAAGCGAGGTCACAAATTTATGACGATAGAAAACCAAAAAATGTGCTCGAGATTTTTCGCAACTATCTTATCTTATCTTATCTTATATGATACAGACGTTACTTCCAAAAAGAAGATGATTACCTCCTACGCGTCATGCATTTAGTCATGCATATTAACCAATGACTTAAATTCCGCCAAGTCACTGGTTTTCCTAGCTAGCTCAGGCAACCCATTCCATGCTCTAATAGCGCTAGGGAAGAAGGAGTATTTGTACAAATTTGTCCTAGCATATGGGACGAGGAATGTGCCTTTATTTTTTGTGTCTTTCAGAGTATTTTATTAGATTTTGTTTTTGAAGATTATGGTTCAGTGTTTTATGTATAATTGCTACTTTACTTTTCAGTCTTCTGTCCTGAAGACTTTCTAAATTTAGTGATTTTACTAATGGTGTTACTCTAGTCAAATGTGAATATTCGTTTGTTATGAATCTCACTGCTCTATTTTGTGCCTGTTCCAGTTTCTTAATGTTTTCTTGAGTTGAGGGGTCCCAAACAGAGAATGCATAATCTATTATTGGCATAACCAAGGTTAAATAACATTTTAGTTTTATGTTCTTATTTGATTTATAGAAATTTCTTTTAATAAACCCTAATGCTTTGTTGGATTTTTTTATAGTTTCATCAGTATTTGGATTCCATGACAGTTTTTCATTTATTATAACACCTAGGTATTTTGCGTTTTTAGTCTGTGTTACTGGTTTGCCATGAATAAGATAAGTGGAATTAATTTGTTTTAGTTTTTTTGTTACTCTTAACAACAGACATGTTTCTGGGTGAAAAGACATGCTCCAATTTGATTCCCATTTCTGTAATTCATCTAATTCTCTTTGTCAAATATCTGTGTCTAAAATTACTTTATCCTGCTATCCAGGAAAATGTTTGTTGTATAATGTTTTACATGTTTCGGATGTTCCTCCAGAGTTGAAGGTAATCCTGGTCCAAACCTCCTGTTGGACGATGGGTAATGGCAGCTAGAAGTTGGAGGTAAGGCCAGGTCCGTAACATACTAGACCTTGTCTAAGATTTCTCACTGACAGTGAATGTTCTGTTTCGGCATTTTACGTTTCTAGATAGGATCTTTTCCCTTTGCAGCTTCTTGTGTGACTTAAGAGAACAATCCATGATACACAGCTTCGGTCACAGGTTGTACATCTGCAATCATCAGGCGCTGTGGCACTTTCAGCCTTCTTACTACTACCGCTGGGTATGGCATCTACAATCTGAGACCCTTCCTTTATGCTCTCTCTCTTCATGTGGATCAACCCAATGCCACTTTTATCCATCTATTAGTAGTTGAATTTGAAGAGGTTCTGTTGTTATATAAATTATATAATGTCAAGTACCCTACTTTTGTTAATGCAGTTTGATAAATCAAATTCGCTTCTCGATTGCTGCGCCAGTAAGTCTTGAACTTTCTTGTCCTATTTCATTGGCTCTAGTTGGCTTATTTTTTCAAACCCTTGGGAAGAGCGGTGGATAAATGGTAAAGCACTTGGCTTCCAAACCGGGATCCTGATTTTGAATCCTGGTGAAGACTGGTATTTTTTTTATTTTGGGATCTTAAGGCACCTCTGAATCAACCCAGCTCTAATTGGTAGCCTACTTGTCATTAGTTGGGGAAAGGCAGTTGTGTAAGCCGCATGACACACTTGTTAATCGGGGAAGCAGAAACAGATGACCTTTACATCGTCTGCCCTATAGATTTCAAGGTCTGAAAGAGGAACTTTACTACTTTTTAAATAACATTGAAATAAGTTTTCAAAGATAACAATGATCTTACCTGAATAACCTTCAATAATTTTGATTAATTTCATTAGTAAAATTTTATTCATTTAAAGTAAACCGAAAATGTATCAACCACATTCCTGTGTAAATATTTTTTATACTGGACAAGGCTTAAGGGTCGATGGCAAATTGTAAAAGACTTTAAAAAAGAATAAAAAATAGGCCTAGATATATCATAAAATTCTAGTTGTTATGAGAATATTAGGACATGTGAAAATCTATAACAGGACCCAGATTATTTATACAGTCTTCACGACTAACGAATTTACCTATGTCATGGTGTAGTAGCCAATACGATAGTACATATGTTTACTTTTACCGAACTCGGCTCATAGATAGCTAGTCCAATCAATCTGTGCATGACACTACACTTATTATTGCGTAGGTCGGTTCGTCGAATGATCTCCAGATTTCCCCGCTACGAACTCATTCACTAATCACAATTATCTTTTAACGGTTGAACACGTGACCAAACATGGAGTGAACAAGAAGTGTAAGAGGAGAAGAGGAATATAGAGAGAGAAAGAAGAAAAACATTGAAATAACGTTTATAAATAACAAAGGTTATATTTAGTGTCATTGTATCAATTAGTTTGGATCAATCGTGTTAGGATCGAACTAGTGTTAGACGGTATTTTTAGTTTGGATAAAGCCGCACCATAAATGACGGACTTTGAACGCGACTAGTGACGTTATAACTTTGTTGGGTTAGAGGCTACCTAGAGACATAAAGGCAGTTGGTGATAGGATTTCCTAGGGATAACACGTATTTATCGACAGATACTCGACTGTGGCATTTTGCTATATTAAAACCATCATCTGAATTGATTAACAGTTTTGGACTTATCTCTTCACCTGTTAACTTTGTGTGTGTGTGTCATCCTGTCCTGTTGGTTAGTCGCATTGAATACACCCGCACAAGAAACCCAGACATCTCCAGAGTGACCTGTCGAAGTCTGGAAAGTATCAATAACTACAAGAAAGATAGGCTTATCACACTAGACATCATATTGTTTTTGTTTAGCTTGTAGCTTTCTCAATGCGCTATGATCCCATCACTTGTCTGGACCAGTTCTGAAAGGGGGAGGGAAGAAGGGGGTATCATGGTGAATGTTTACATGATCGTTTTTTTTTAATGCATTAAAAAATGTTCACTCAGGGCTCGAGTCCTCAAGGGGACTAATTCAACTTTTACCACCACGTCTGTCAAGTACGATTTCTTTCCCTTGTTCAATGTGCCAAACAAAAAAAAATTACCAATTGTTAATTAACTAATTGGTTAATTTAACTTTAAATACAAACTAAATGTCATTTTAAAAGTGTTTATAAATAAATGAAAACAAAATAATATCAGTAAATGTACAGCTTACTTACAATGGGATGTGTACATGGTCCGATGCATCTATGAATTACGGGCTCAACTCAAAATTAGATGCAGATCTATTGTTTTCTTTTCCACCTAAAAAGTTATTGGAACTCATACAAGGACATTAAATTCAGGATTGAACTCATTTAATGTGTCGGGGTAGATAGCGAAACAAAATCTGTTTATTTTTAATTTGGTTTGTACTACGTCTTGGCCTTGACATTGCATGCTTTATCACCAGACACCTAACACTGTCACTTCGATAAATATTTTGTTCAAAAGAAGTTTTGGTTTATTGATCTAGATTATTTCTGTAGGGAGTGGTCTGCTATAATACAAGCAAATGTCTAGCACCAGAAAATATATCCACTTTTAAATTGCTCAGTTGACAGCTGAGAGTTATTGTAGCCAGATAAACTTTGGAACTTTAGTCTTAGACCTAGACGAAAGGAAGTATTATTGTGTCTATTCCTAGTTGACATCGAAGCTAATTTACAAACCTTCTGGAGTTAGACTACCGTTCTTTAACATTCACTGGCGGATCTTGCTGAGTAAATGGCTGTAGTTGGATTATCAGACGTCCGGCAAAAAGAGGACTCTTTTATGATGTAGTTTCTTTCTTACGGCAGGCATTAGCCTAAAATGTGCAAATGACTTTCTCTCTCTTGTTTACTGCATAATCTTTGTATTCGGCACGCGAATTCAATTCTTTAGTTCTTCTGGTTGAAACACAAAGCTTCTTCGTAAATGGTGTATTGTCATACATGCAGTAAGTATGAAATGGGGGTACATGCAGTGGCGTAACTAGGGTGGGGAGAGAAAGGGGGGAGAATTTGAAAAATCCCCCCGGGCCACCACTTGAGGGGGCCCAAAATGAGTGTTTTTTTACATTAAATATTAAATATTACGCAAAATGCAGGGACCCCAAAGCGGTCAAGGCCCCCAAATGATTGTCAATTCCTAGCTTCGCACCTGGGTACATGTATATGACATGATTCCAGTGTTCCGATGATTGACTAGTACTGAAATCATCTGCAGAACAGAAAGGTGACACGAGTACTCTTTTTTATTACAAATCTTATATCAACTCTGTCTGGTAAAACTGTTTGTACACGTTATTTCTCGCACACCAAATCTCGGATCATGCTGAAATTATGCACAATTATTTCTTTTAACTGACAAAACAAGAATCAAAAAAAAAAAAATAATTAACTATACGTAATTAATTATTTTGTTTGATGTCGAACAAGGGAAAGAAATACTTGACTGAGGTGGCATATAAGTTTAGTTTGTCGCCTTTATACTTCGCAGAGAAATAGGCCGCCGTTTAAAACTAACGATAGATAACTATAAAACCTTCTATTTTCATTAGCACTTTCACTGGCAAAGTGGTTAATGAGGCCTTAAGTTCGAATTCAGGTTGTTCAACTTATTTTGGTAAATGCATTTAAAAAGCGATCACGGCATCATTGACAAGACACTCCTTTCTTTCTCCCTCACCCCAAAGCATGCTTTTGTGCTTAACAAAACAATTGGCAAAAATAATTATAATTACATATTTATTATTATTAGTCCAGATCTATAAGAAAAGCTAGCTGTGGCATTCATACTCTCAAGCCTTGACTACTGCAACGCCACGCTAGCAGGTTCACCTGATGACAAAGTCGCGCAAGTTGCAATGTATTCAGAAAAACGCTGCACGAATAGTTCTACAAAAAAAAAGCCGAGATTCTGCTACTACTCTCTAGCGCACACTCCATTGGCTACTTGTGAAAGCGAGAATCGACTACAAGGTGGCTACACTTTGTCATCAGTGCATCTACAATAAAGAAATGCCCTTGTACCTTTAGCGAACTGATTACTCCATATGTCCCCCAGAGAACGCTGCGCTCCGTAGACTAAGTGCATCTAGCAATGCAACGTTTCTCCCTCAAAACCTACGGTCTGCGGGCTTTTTCAGTACACGGACCAAAGGTTTGAAACTCACTCCCCATTGATCTCAGACAGACAACATGCTACACTACTTTCAAGAAGAACATTAGGACCTATTGTTTAAAACTTTTTTTAGATTAGTTTGTCATTTTAGCTCTCGTGTTTGTGTTTGTAATGTTATCACAGCGCCTTGAGCCTACATTTTGTTTGTTAACAGCTCTCTGTAAATTAAATTATATTATTATTAAGCTCCTAAATGTAATTACATGACTGATCCAAACTGATTGATACAGCTACGCTTAAGCTTTGTTTGTTTTTTTTAATTCCTTTGTTATATTTTTTTAGACCCAAATAGAGCAGTGAGATTCATAACAAACGAATATTCACATTTTACTAGAGAAACACCTTTAGTAAAGTCACTAAATTTAGAAAGCCTTCAGGATAGAAGACTTAAAAATAAAGTAGCAATTATACATAAAACACTGAACCATAATCTTCAAATACAAAAACAAAATTTAATAAAATACTCAGAAAGACACACAGATAAAGGCACATTCCTCGTTCCATATGCTAAGACAAATTTGTACAAATGCTCTTTCTTCCCTAGTGCTATTAGAGCATGGAATGGGTTGCCTGCCTGATCTAGCCAGGAAAACCAGTGGCTTGGCAGAATTTAGGTCATTGGTTAATATGCATGACGCGTAGGACATAATCATCATCTTTTTGAAGTAACGTCTGTATCATATAAGATAAGAAGATCTACTAACAGGGCGGGCTATTCGACTAAATAATTATAGTTATAAATCTATGTAGTCAGGGCCGGCCTTATGCCACTGTAACCTATGCAGCCGCATTGGGCCCCGCATTTTTATAGGCCTTGCGCTAATTCTAGGTGTAAATTATTAAATTATAAATATTACAACTTTAACATAATAACAGGGTTATCGTGGCCTTCTGATTTTCCCAGGATCTCTGGGAAATCTCCTGAAATTGCAACATATTTGAAAAAATCCTGGATATTGAAAATTTTTGTAATCTCCTTAAATATAGACACACATGCGTGTGTGTGTGTGTTTGTGCGCGTTTCACAAGTTTCAGACATTTTTTCAGATTCAGGAATGAAGTTGTGTCTTAGTTCACAAATCTTGCAGAACGGGAGGGGCTGACAAGGAGGTAGAGTTCGGCACCATTGTGATGACATAGGCCCACCCAGGCAGCCATCTATGTACGTCTGATCAATTAAATTGTTCGCATTATTATTATTATTATTATTATTTTATTATTAGTTGTTTTTTTTTTCTTTCTTTTTTTTTTATTTCTTTTTTCTTATTTCTTCTTTTATTTACTTTGTTGTCTCCCTTTGTAAGACCAGGTACAAGTCGGTAAATATATTAAGTGCTGCTGGTCGTGTGGTAATTAAGCGCTCTGGACTATAGTCGATAACCCCCCGGGATTAAACCCTACCCGCTGCCAAAAAAAAAAAAAAAAAAAGACACACATAAATGTGTACACTGCGGCCGTTCTCCAGGTCGAGGCTGCATTTTAGGCCTCCAGTGTTTAATCGGATCTTTTGGAAGTATTTTGTTTTCTCTACAGTAGAACGTCGTTTATCCGAACGTTTATTATCCGGAGCGTCAAATATCCGGACCAGTTTTTTTTTTTGTTTTTTTTTATCAACCACATGTACTGTGATGCACATATACTGTATGAATACGAAAAATAAGTGATTATTTTCCACAATAAAGGTAAAATTGCGACATTTGTCACCTATTTTGCTCGTTCTTCACGCACGTGTCCCGCATGTGATGATTTTCAATATTCGTATAGTGTCCGGTTGCATATACTGCATGGATCGCTTCGGTTTTCGGTTATCCGAACAATCGCGTATCCGAACGGTGTCCGGTCCCAATTGAGTCGGATAAACGACGTTCTACTGTATTTGTGTTTTCTTTGGAGTTTCTATTCATTTGGATCTTACGGTTTTTAAACTTTCTTGTGTTTTCTTTTGGAGTGTTAGGAGTGTTGTGTCTCCAATTCACTTCTTAAGGAGTGTGTTCTATTGTTGTTGTTTTTTTCATTTTTCTTTCTACTATGTCTACAAAGACTTTCCTAATAGAAAAAAAAGGATCTGGAGGGTGGTTTGGTCCACCAACCAGGTACTCTACTAATAAAACTGTCCGGACAGGGAGCAGTTCGAGCCTCGATGGCGTCCATCGTCGCCGCCTTGAGGCTCGGGCCGGAGGAGGTGGGTTCCCTGTACCGGTTTGAGAACCCTTTCCTATGGTTCCTGGGTGTTTCCTCACCGGTGGTGAGGAACAGGATCATAGGAAAGGTCTCTGGTAGCGAAGACACCTTCAGGGTGGAGGTTACCACTCTGGAGGAAGAGAGAGTAAAAGTGACGCTTCACTGGGTGTCACCCACCATTTCAAAGAAAAAAATTGAGGAGATTTTCAGTACCCTCGCCGCAGAAGGCTCCAAAATAGAAGCTTTTAGACTAGGGGTTAGTGACAAGTGGGCGGCTTGGATTAAACCCCACAAGGGTACCGAGCTACCCCACTACATACAGCTGAAGTATGAAGAATACCCCAGGACCTACAAGGTCTTAATTACTACACCGGGGAGAAGGCAGCAATGTTGGTTCTGCCAGAAGGAAGATCATTGGTCAAACCAATGTCCCAACAGGGCTGCCTCTAGAGGTCCCAAAAAGGACGTTGAAAGGCCTGTTGAAGCAAAAAAAACACTTATGCGTCGGTCTTAAAAAAAGATAGTGAAAAAGGGCAGACCAAGGCTATACACCCTGAGGTAGATGAAGACGGGTTCGAAACAGTAAAAAAAAAAAGGTACAACACCTGAAAAACGCATGGACAGTGGGAAGGGTACCCTTTCCTCCCCCCCCCCCCCAAAAAAAAGGCGAAAGTAGCACAGGGTCTAACACACACACAACAAAATGAAAACTACCGGACACGCTAGATCGGAGCCCAGCTCTCCAAACAAAACAAACAGGAAAATAACTCTTTCTCTGTCCTCTACCTCAGATGACCAGGGGGGGGGACGGCTCTGAGGGGAGAAGGGAAAGGGGTGAGAACGGGAGAGGGAATGGAGGATTTGGAAGATATCCCCAGCTCTCCTGCACCTCTAGTTATTGACGAGGGGAGGACCCTGACACACCGCCAAACACATGAACATTTTATAAAATGATCACACACACCCACACACTCATATACACACAACCCATCATCACGCAATCATGGCAGACATTAAAATCTTAACTCTTCACATCCGCAGCTTAAATAATAAACATAAATATGTAGTACATCTCGCTAGAAAATATAAACCGGATTTTATTTTCCTTCAAGAGACAAATACTTCCACCACATATCAAGCAAAACAAACTACAGCACACATGGGATTCATGGGAGGTTATTTTAGCTTAGGTAGAGACTATAAGGGAGTAGCCATATTACAAACATCCGATAGATACAAAATCACACACACTCACAACGACAACAATGGGAGGGTAGCAATACTTAGAGTAGTTTCACAAGAACAGAAATACACACTAGTCAAAATCTACGCACCCGCTCAGAGAGGGAGAGACAAAACGTGAGTTTTTCCAAAACCTCAGTGACACACTACAAATCCCAAACATAGGAGAACAACTAATAATAGGAGGGGATTTTAACTTTATAGAGTCACAACCGGACAAACAACACGCACACACACACACACACACAATATCCACCCTCTCAGCCGGTAACAGAAACACACAACTACATGGGAGAAATAGTAAACTATTTCACCTGGTGGATGCTTATAGGAAATTAGAGCCGGATGGCAAGGAAACTACATTAACACACAGGCCCTACCAGGTTGAAACCAGAATTGACCGTTTTTACATACCCACGGACACCAACATATTTAGTGTGACACATTTAGGAGAAACCCTACATTACTCCGACCATAAAAGTGTACTTTTGGAACTTGGAAACAAAAAAAAGAAAAAGAAAAAAAAAAAAGAATTCCATTGGAAGTTAAACAACAACCTTTTGGAAGACCCACTAATCAAAAGAGTGATAAACAAACTCCTGCTAGCAACAGCACAAGACATAGAAAACGAATACAAATTAACCAAGACGTGGACAATAATAACAAATTCAATCAAACAACAATTCAAAATCTTAGCAAGAATCAAACAAACAAAGAGGGTAAATGAAGAAAACAGAATAAAAAATCTGCTTACTCAAACGCAGGATGAAATTGAAAAAACAGACCTAACCACACAACTTGAAGAGTTATACAAACACCAATATAGAGGAGCCGAAATCAGATGCAAAAACATCCAAATATCAGAAGGGTCAAACAAATTATACTTGGCGCTAGAACAAAATACACACAAAAATAGAATGATAACCAACATAACAGACAAAGAAGGAAATAAAATACAGGAGAGTGACAAAATAATAGAAATTTTTACAAAACATTTCGTCAACATGTATAAAGAAGAACAAACAGATACAGACGCACAAAACATACTTCTAAAACACTGTAAAACATTACCTCCATCAGAAAAACACAAGACAAATAGATCCTTTACATTAGAGGAGCTGAGGGCTGCTTTAGACACAACACAAAATAACAAATCCCCTGGCCCAGACGGTTTGACATATGAATTCTATAAAACTTTTTTCTCCCAAATAGGACCCCTACTACTAAGACTATACATGTTAGAAACAGGACAGACGCCTACAGACTTTAATCTTGCATACATCACATTATTACCAAAAAAAACTGAAAACAACACAAAACCCTTTTAAATGCTGACTATAAACTGCTGACCAAAATGATTTTTGTAAGAGTTAGGCCCCTTATACCCCACCTATTAGGACAAGACCAGTACTGTAGCAACCCATGAGTACTTATTCAAAATACTAGACAAGACAGACATAGACAAGACTTTGATAACATACATAAAGCTAGTCTACACCGATGCCACAAGTCAACTTATAATAAATCAAACACTAAGCAACAAGATTTCTATTAGAGGATCTGTTAGGCAAGATTGTCCCCTATCCCCCTTTTTCTACACCCTTTGCCTAGAACCCCTGTTAGAGAATATTAGGTTAGACAAAGAAATTTTAGGAATAAAAATCCCCGGTCCAACCCCCGTAGTCAAAATTAAAGCTTATGCCGACGATACCACACTTTTCCCCACCTCAGAAAAAGACAGCTAAAATTATAGAGAAATTTACATTATTTGGGAGGGCGAGCGGGTCCAAAATAAACATTAATAAATCCTCAATTATGGGACTGGGTAAGTGGGAAATCCCCCCCCCCAACATTCCCTTTAACCTTAAAATACAGAAAGAAATAAAAGTATGTGGCATCGTGTGGACTAGCAACCCAGCACACTTTTGCCATGAACAGTGGGCGGAGATTCTGGCCCACACAAAGAACGTGATTAGAATGTTTCAATACATGGCGACAACCATATTTGGGAGAGCCATATTAATAAACAACTTGGTCATTCCGAAGATAATTATAATCTACTTAGCAAATATAGTAGAACCTCCTCCTAATTTCATAAATAACATCAATACCACTATCAGAAATGTTATTTTCAAAAACACAATAAGGAACATAAAACATACAACACTCATACAAGACAAAAAAGAAGGAGGGATAGGCTTACAAGACATTCACACAAAAATCAAAACGCTTAGAATAAAATGTGTAGGAAAAGTAGTAAGGTCTCCCAATAACTTCCCCTTAGTATTATATTATTTTGGACTTAGACTAAACAAACTCCTCCCCATTCAAAACAACACACCCCATCATTGTTGTAACCATACACATCCATTCTACAGATCACTCACAAAACACCTACCCAGCAATGAAAACATAACACACCACGACTCAAAAACAATATACACTATACTCAGAGACAATTTGAAAGAAAACCTAGAAGTTAGAATAAAGTGGGTCAGGGAGTTAGGGGTTAAACCAACCAACTGGACTGACACATTCACGCATTTACACAACAAACACATAACACCCAAAGCACGAGAAGTAGCCTACAGATTACTTTTCGGGATGACCCCAATAAAAGGAAGACTCTCAACTACAACAGGGTCTAAATATACCTGTGTAATTTGTAAAAAAGAAAACCAAAACCCATAGAAACACTTATTTAGTGAATGTGAGCTGGTTGAGGCAGCAAAAAAAACTTTAGAAGATATTATTGACGCAAACAGTCAAACCTGTGCAAATGTAAATACTGCTATTTTCTTTAATAAAGTACCTAAAGCCATAAATAAAAAACTAAGAGACATCAATGTAATTATTTTATCAGAATATAGAAACCTTATTTGGAATACCTACCTACAAATTGTCTACCATAATAAACAATGTGGTAGAGTATTATTAGATCACATTTTAAAGAAAATCATTGAACGCAAAGTGAAACAATATAGCGCTAAATAAAAATACCAAGATTGTCCATTAACTTAAAGAAGAGAGAATATATGTATATATATATATATATATATATATATATATATATATATATATATATATATATATATAAATAAATAAATATATATATATATATTTTATATATATATATATATATATATATATATATATATATGAATGTGTGTATACGTGTGTATAGATATATATCCCAAATGACACTTTTATATATTTAAAGACCTTGTAACCATATAATTAAAAAAGCTAGTACTCCAAATAAAAAAACAACAGTGATCGCCCCTTGAACTTGACAAGGGTTAAGACAATTCAAGACATTACACAATCACGTAGGCCACGCCTTGACCTTGTGACTGTAAAGACTTACACCAAGTTTTGATCTACAAAGACGAGCGCGTTAGGCAGGAGAAAACGAGAGATCTCATTCGATTAAAACAGAGACTCATATCGAAATGGAACATTAGGCCGGAAAGTCAAGGAACGGAAACACAAGGAACCAGGAGCGAACACGTGAAAACCCAAGAAAAGGGAAAGAAGAGTAACTCCAAGAAATCAAGAACAAGGGCAGACCTTTACGTTTTATGTAAACACTGTTTTTCTTCGGTTGTTCCTGTTGTTACGTATCTAGGCGTTGTTTTTTTTTTCTTTCTTTGACCTGTTGCGGTCAAGAGACGGGTAGGTTGTCTGCCCCTTGTGTAATAAGTTTTTTTTTTATTCGTCAAGCCACACAGACAGTGACCGGTCCTTGACCTGTGTGTGTACCTCTGGTTGAAAGGATGGTGTTTTTTTCTTCTGTCTCTTTGAAGAGCGTTCTAGATCTGGGTGTTGATGACTTTCTGTTCTAGAATATACTGGATATCGACGCGTGGTAGATTATAAAAAGACCGCCCGCGTGACGTTGACAGACAGACATACGGAGACAGCCGTGAGACAGAATAGCGGAGACATTGCGTGACCCGTGCGTGGTATACCACTTGATCGTGTAAGTTAATATTTTTTTTAAGGCCTTGCTTGCTTGTATTTGTAATTACATTTTCAAACTCTTGTATTGTAATATTTTTACATGCCATTTTTGTAAAAGGGTTTTGGTCAACACATCAATTCTGTATTGAGTAAATGTTTATTTTTCTTTCTTGTAACTTTATATTTGATTAAACATTAAGTTGATAGTTTACCTTCCGATTTCTTGTGTCATTTTTTTTTTTGTTATTCATTGTAAGTCTTTAATTAAATTCAGACTTAAGATAAGTGACACAACTCCTTTTCTATTGTCACGTTCCCCTAGGCAAGCCATTTAAAAGTAGAATTTAATTCGTAATACGTGACAAAAGAAGTTTGGGGGCTCGTCCGGGATATTTTTCTGAACCTATTTTCGTCTTACTTGAGTAATTTTGTAAAGGCGAAGTTGACTTTAACAAAATTTTTTTTTGTGTCAAAGAGTCGGAAGTAAAGTATCAATAGTATTGACCAAACTCTCTTAAGGTTTTTTTTGTTGTACTGATTTTGTACTGTATATTTACATTGTATACATATTTTTGCTTGATCGTTTGCTAGTTAGTCATGGATATTCAGGTTTTTCTTGCAAATCCCTCTGTGGAAGAGCTTGATGCTTTTACTAGGAAGGAACTGGTCCTTATTTCTAAACATTTAGGGTTAAAAATAAAATCAAATGCCCTTAAACAAGAAATCAGAGATAACATTGTAATCCATTATGTAGACGAGGAAGTGTTTTCTGAAGACCTTTTAGAAACCCTTAGACCCGATGAGGGTAAATCAGATTTAGAACTTCAGATAAAATTAAAACAAATGGAAATAGAAGCCCAGACGGCTAGAGAGCAGAGAGAAATTAAACAAAAAGAATTAGAGCTTGCGGCTAGAGAGCAGAGAGAAATTAAACAAAAAGAATTAGAGCTTGCAGCGGCTAGAGAGCAGAAAGAAATGGAAATGAAATTACAAATAGAGTTAAAAAAATTAGAGTTAGCTGCTAATGTAAGACCAGATTCTTCCCCTGCCAGTCATACTGCTGAAGCAACAAAATTTTTGAAAATAATTCCACGCTTTAATGAAGCCACAATTGACAATTATTTTCCACAATTTGAACTTGCTGTGAAAAATTTTAATGTACCTGAAACTTTGTGGCCCACTTTGCTGCAAACAGTTTTGACTGGTAGAGCTGCAGAGGTATTTTGTTCTTTGACCATTGAACAACAAAAAGATTATAATGTTGTTAAGGCCTTAATTCTTAAGGCATATGAACTTGTTCCGGAAGCTTACCGAAAGCAGTTCAGGGATTGTCGCAAATCGGATGGCCAAACCCATGTAGAATTCCTGCGGGAAAAGGAGCGACGCTTTGAGAAATGGTTCACTTCCAAGGAAATCGGCACCGACTTTGCCAAATTCAAGAACCTAATGCTGATGGAAGAGTTCAAGAGTTGTGTGCGGCTGGACGTCCGTACGCATATAGCTGATCGTGGCGAGGAAGATGTGCACAAGGCTGCAGTGTTGGCAGACGATTATATAATATCACATCAATTTGCCAAGTATACGACGGATGTCAAGCCAAAACAAGTCAAACAGCCTGAGTCCACTGCTAGCAACTCCATCAAGAACAGCAGTACAAACGACAGAAAACCTACTACAAGTAAAGCTACTTGTTCCTACTGCAAACGAGAAGGCCATAAAGTTGACGATTGTTGGAAATTGAGGAAGAGAAACGAAAAAGCTCCTTCAAAAGTCAGCGCTTGCACAGTACAGTGGTCGTCGAGGTTTACTCCCTCATCATCAAGCCATATCAAGAATACCTCGACACCACCTGTTTCAAATGTATTGACTGTACAAGACTCTCCGAAAATGTCTCCACGGTGTTCAAATGACTCAACAGTGAGTTCTTCAAATTCATCTTTACGATGTTCCAATGACTCAAACAAGAGTTTTTTAAATACATCAAGCCGATGTTCCAATGACTCAAACAAGAGTTTTTCAAATACATCAAGCCGATGTTCCAATGACTCAAATAAGAGTTTTTCAAATACATCAAGCCGATGTTCCAATGACTCAAACAAGAGTTTACCTAATACATCACCCCGATGTTCCAATGACTCTAACCAGAGTTCCAATAATACATCACCCCGATGTTCCAATGACTCTATCCAGAGTTCCCATAATACATCACCCCGATGTTCCCATGACTCTATCCAGAGTTCCCATAATACATCATCCCGATGTTCCCATGACTCTATCAAGAGTTCCCATAAGACATCACCCCGATGTTCCAATGACTCCATCAAGAGTTCTCCAAATACATCCACAAGATGTTCTACTGACTCAAGAAAGAGTTTCTCCACTGCGTCTCCTAAAGATGTCAATGACTACAGCGAGAGTTCGACCCAAGTCCAGTCTGCATCAACCAAAATTGATGTTTTATTAGAGGATTTTAAGCCTTTCATTTCGGAAGGATTTGTATCACTACCCGGTGATTCTACAAGTCTACGACCTATCACCATTTTGAGAGACACAGGTGCCTCACAATCGTTACTTTTAGAGGGTATCTTGCCCTTGTCTAAATCATCATCGACTGGGAAGAGCATCCTGTTACGAGGCGTAGAGCTTGGATGTATAGATGTGCCTCTACATCTAATCGACATAAAGTCAAATCTTATTACTGGACCGGTTGTTGTAGGTGTCCGACCAACATTACCATTGGAAGGCATCTCGTTGCTGTTAGGCAATGACTTAGCAGGTGGAAAAGTGATAGCCGAACCCATCGTCACTCAAACACCCGACTTATCTGCCACACCCGAGGAAGACCTAGAGTTATATCCAGCGTGTGCAGTAACAAGGGCAATGAGGTTGAAAGCATCTCAAGAAGAGAACGTCGTCAAGGCCAACAGTAACCAAGATGATGTGGACTTGAGCACCACATTCTTTGCTTCTCTTGAAGAAGAACCAACGCCAAATTCTGAAAAGCCGGCATCAACTCGAAAACAGTTGATTGAGGACCAAAAGAAGGATCCAGAGCTCGCCAAACTCCGAGAAACCGCAATGACCTCACAAGAGGCAGAGCTAGCATCAACGTGATACTATATCCAAGATGATATGCTCTTCAGGAAATGGAAACCTCCAGACGCATCCAACGAAGAAGAATGGAGAATATGCCATCAAATCGTGTTACCAGAAAGATACCGAGCGTACATCATGAATCTGGCTCATGACACACCAATGTCAGGTCATCTCGGCATCCACAAGACATACCACAAGATTATGTCACACTTCTTCTGGCCACGTTTGAAGAAAGATGTCATCCAGTACTGCCGATCCTTTCATGCCTGTCAGATGGTTGGCAAGCCAAATCAAAAGATCCCTGTTGCTCCTCTGAAGCCGATTCCAGCCTTTGAAGAACCTTTCAGCAGAGTACTTATTGACTGTGTTGGTCCTCTCCCAAGGACAAAAGCTGGCAACCAATACCTGTTGACCATTATGTGTGCTTCAACTCGTTTTCCTGAGGCTATTCCTCTAAGGAACATAAAAGCATCAAACATTGTGAAGGCCTTAATCAAGTTCTTTACTCTATTTGGTCTACCAAAGTCCATCCAATCGGACCAAGGAACGAATTTCACGGCCAATCTTTTCAAGCAAGTCATGACTCAGTTGGGCATCAAACACTGCATGTCGAGTGCGTATCATGCCGAGTCGCAAGGCGCTCTTGAGCGATTCCATCAGACTCTCAAGAACATGATCCGAACCTATTGCTTTGAGCACGAAAAAGACTGGGACGAAGGAATCCACATGCTGCTGTTTGCAACCCGTGAATCCGTCCAGGAATCGTTGGGATTCAGCCCTTTTGACTTAGTCTTTGGCCATTCGGTGCGCGGTCCCTTGAAATGTATAAAAGAGACTTTGTTGTCACCAACAGCCACTGAAGGACTTTTAGACTATGTAAGTAAGTTTAAAACTAGACTTTATGATGCTTGTGTTCTGGCCAAAAATAACTTACAAAACACCCAATCCAGCATGAAACGCTGGTATGATAGAAAGGCCCGTGTTAGAGAATTTTCTCCCGGGGATAAGGTGCTTGTATTTTTGCCCATACCAGGTCAACCCTTGCAAGCCAGATATTTTGGTCCCTATGAAATTGAGACCAAAATTAGTGACCTCAATTACACAATCAAAACCCCTGACCGTAGGAAAAAGACTCAGTTATGTCACTTAAACATGCTGAAGCCTTATGTATCTCGGCCAGATCACTCAGAGAAGAGTAATTGTGTTTTAAATACAGTCAAAAGTTGTTCAAATAGCCATGTTTCTCCTATTGATGATTATATTGTAAAGGAGAAATTTGGACAATACAAAATACCTAATTCTTTTGTATTACAGAATTTGGATGTAAAACTGTCTCATCTGTCTTCGACAGAAAGGCCAGTTATCATGAAGCTCATTAATGAATTTAATGACATTTTTTCTGATGTACCAAAACAGACTAATGTTATAATGCATGATGTAGATGTTGGCGAGGCTACTCCAGTCAAGCAGCATCCTTACAGGGTTAACCCTGAAAAACTTGCCATACTTAGGTCAGAAATCAAGTATATGCTTGAAAATGACCTCATTGAACCAAGTTCCAGTAGCTGGAGCTCCCCATGTGTCTTGATACCTAAACAGGACAAGACTTATCGTTTTTGTACAGACTACCGTAAGGTAAATGCTGTCACAAAGACCGATTCGTTTCCTATCCCTAGGATAGACGATCTCATAGATCGTATTGGTGACGCTAAGTACATCACCAAAATAGACCTACTTTCAGGTTATTGGCAGGTTCCCCTGACTGATAGGGCAAAGGAAATCTCCGCCTTTGTCACCCCTGATGGTCTGTACCAATACAAAGTGATGCCATTTGGCATGAAGAATGCTCCTGCCACTTTCCAGAGAATGATAAATGCCCTGCTTGCTGACATGGAGAATTGCCACGCATACATAGACGATGTAGTAATTTTTAGCCAAGATTTTTCTAGCCATTGTAAACAACTGCATTGTCTTTTTACTAAACTGTTACATGCAAAAATTACTGTAAACCTGAGTAAGAGTGATTTTTGCCAGGCTTCAATCCAATACTTAGGCCATATTGTAGGACAAGGCCAGGTGAAACCTGTAATGGCAAAAGTAGAAGCTATCCAAGCTTTCCCTATTCCTGCTGATCGGAAACAACTCCGAAGATTTTTGGGAATGTCTGGATATTATAGAAAATTTTGCGAAAATTTTTCTGTCATTGCCAGTCCTTTAACAAACCTCCTGAGAAAGAACGTCCGATTTACTTGGACGGATGAATGTCAGAAAGCCTTTAACCAAATTAAGCAGATATTATCTAGCTCCCCCATTTTGATGGCTCCTGACTTCGGAAAACCTTTTAGGTTAGCTATTGACGCCACTGACACAGGTGTTGGGTCAGTCCTTTACCAAGAAGATTATTTCCAGGTAGAGCATCCTATTTGTTTCTTTTCCAAGAAATTTAATAGACATCAAAGAAATTATTCTACTGTGGAAAAAGAATGTCTTGGGTTGATTCTTTCTATACAACACTTTGACTTTTATATCAGTGGGTCCAGATGGCCACTGGTTGTATTTACTGACCACAATCCCCTTACATTTATCCACAAAATGTCTGGCAAGAATCAACGACTTCTCAGGTGGAGTTTATTTTTACAAGAGTACAACCTAGATCTTAAACACATAAAAGGCAGCGAAAATGTTATCGCCGATGCCTTATCTAGATTGTAAAAAGTATTTTGATGTATATATTTTTTTTATATATATCATGATAAATACATTCTGTAATGTAAATTTTTTTTTTGTAGTTCTAAAAAGATTTCCATTTCGTGGAAATGTAAACTTTTTATTTTTAGGGGGGAGGTGTTACGTATCTAGGCGTTGTTTTTTTTTCTTTTCTTTCTTTGACCTGTTGCGGTCAAGAGACGGGTAGGTTGTCTGCCCCTTGTGTAATAAGTTTTTTTTTTATTCGTCAAGCCACACAGACAGTGACCGGTCCTTGACCTGTGTGTGTACCTCTGGTTGAAAGGAGGGTGTTTTTTTCTTCTGTCTCTTTGAAGAGCGTTCTAGATCTGGGTGTTGATGACTTTCTGTTCTAGAATATACTGGATATCGACGCGTGGTAGATTATAAAAAGACCGCCCGCGTGACGTTGACAGACAGACATACGGAGACAGCCGTGAGACAGAATAGCGGAGACATTGCGTGACCCGTGCGTGGTATACCACTTGATCGTGTAAGTTAATATTTTTTTTAAGGCCTTGCTTGCTTGTATTTGTAATTACATTTTCAAACTCTTGTATTGTAATATTTTTACATGCCATTTTTGTAAAAGGGTTTTGGTCAACACATCAATTCTGTATTGAGTAAATGTTTATTTTTCTTTCTTGTAACTTTATATTTGATTAAACATTAAGTTGATAGTTTACCTTCCGATTTCTTGTGTCATTTTTTTTTTGTTATTCATTGTAAGTCTTTAATTAAATTCAGACTTAAGATAAGTGACACAACTCCTTTTCTATTGTCACGTTCCCCTAGGCGAGCCATTTAAAAGTAGAATTTAATTCGTAATACGTGACACTGTATTGA
>JAZGLO010005011.1:10000-15404 GCA_036873155.1 Biomphalaria sudanica | reverse complement strand
GCTTAATGGTATTTTAGAAGAGTATCATGCAAGTAGAAAGGCTCACATAAATTTTGTGGCCGAATGGCCGAAATAGCCTCAAGCTTAAGAAATTAAATTATTTTCTTTTTTAAAAACTCTATAAAACTATTTCCTGATTTCTTTCCTACCATCAAAAAATTTGTCAATTTCCACACACAAAAATATATTTTTTTTAATCTTTATCATGTTCAGAGCTAAAAAAAATTTTTCAAGCTCTGATATGACGTCATAAGCGATTAATAGAATATCTGTTCGCAGGGGCTACTACTCCAATGCTTTCATCCAGATGTTTTACAGAATTATTTCCCCTGTCATATCCTGGAATTTTTTTGACAATTAGATTAAAAAATTAAATTGCGAATTTGTAAAAAAAAATTATAAATCCATTAAAGGATTTATTTATTTTATCATTAAGTAAAACAGGTTTCTACAGGTCAGTTTTAATTATTTCGACGTAATTGATTTGTCTTTTTTTTTTACGTAGGGTTTACTTTACAGTGGAAAAAGAAGTTTATTTCATTTACTACAATATAAAATACATAAATGGGGGCGCGGTGGCTGAGTGGTTAAGCGTATGGCTTCCACACCTGGGGTCCTGGGGTCGAATCTCGATGAAAACCGGGATTTTTAATTTCAGGATTTTAAGGCGCCCCTGAGTCCACCCAACTCTAATGGGTACCTGACTTAAGTTTGGGAAAGTAAAAGCGGTTGGTCGTTGTGCTGGACACAGGATAGCCTGCTCGTTAGCCGTTAGCTAAAGAAACAGATGACCTTAACATCATCTGCCCTATAGATATCAAGGTCTGAAAGGGGAACTTTACTTCTAAACAATACATAAATGTGGGTTTATCATAAATGAAAAACATTATAATATATATTATTCCTCGACTCCCTAAAATATTAGAAACCACAAACAAACGCAAAATAGAGACGCACGATTACTAACAAACAAATATTCTCACCGTGCCTTGGACAATGCAATGGGTTGCCTGAATCAGCCAAAGTAGAGTTTAAAGCACCAATTAACATGCGCAACTAGATTGGCCCAGGAACATATGTAGAACGTATTTTTTAAAGTAACGTCTGTATAAGATAAGATAAGATAAAGTAAGGTAAGGGAAAATGTGTGTGATGTAACGTCTGTATTTTATAAGATAAGATAATATAAGATAATGTAAGATAAGATAAGGTAATGTAAGATAAGGTAAGATAAGATAAGATAAGATAAGGCTTGATACGGTAAGGTAAGATGCGATAAGGTAAGTTAAGATAAGATAAGATACGGTAAGATAAGGTAAGATAAGGTAAGATACGGTAAGGTAACATAAGGTAAGGTAAGGTAAGGTAAGATGAAATGTGTGGGACGGAATTATCTTTTTGAAGTAACGTTTGTAGTCTATAAGAAAAGATAAATCTTTAGAACTGCTGAACGGATCGATAAGAAATTCTGTACAGTTTCCTTTTACCTTTTAGTTTCGATAGATACGGAAGCTGATCTCGGGAATTCCCGACACATCGCAAGTGTTCTAATAAACCTTTTTAACGAGAACGTTATTTTGTGTGTTAAAAGTTTTATACGCTAAATGAATGAAGGTAGCAGCTATATTATTTACAGCGTTTCAGGGTGAATATAAAAAAAAAAAAAAAAAGACAATGTCATTCTATGACGAAAGAGCATTATAATGCTGGAATGAAAAAAAAAAGGTTATGAAATATTTTAACATTGATTTAAGAAGATCAGTCAGACTCAGAAATGCGGACCGAGAAGGGGAGGAGGTCTGGCCAAAATATTACATATGCGTTACGCATTGCCAGATGTAACAAAAGCTTATAAAAAAATTTAGATTAAGAACTGAACAGCAGATGTCAGGCAGTGTGCAGGGCCGGCCTCAGGCTTAGTCAAAATAGGCAAACGCCTAGGGTCTCCGATTGGGCTTCGCACAGGTCTCAAAATTATTTTTTTTATTGTTGGTGTACTTACTTTCTTAGACTTAGGTCCTCCCGCGCCGTTCAGTGCATTGGGCGGCAAGCTGTCTCCACAAAAATCTGTCCCTGGCAATGTCTTATGCCTCCTTCCACCTGGAGTCCACTGTTTTGAGGTCCTCCATGAAGGTGTGGCGCCAAGTTATACGAGGGCGTCCCTGTTTGCGCTCTCCTCGCATTGGCCTTTATGTCATCGCAACTCTTGGTGCGTAGTTCACTTTGTCGGAGAACAAGTCTCGCAAACCTCATGCGACACTCTGTCACAACCTCACTAAGTGTTGGAGTACACAGTACACTAGGCTTGAAATATATTGCCTTTTTTTTATTTTTTCTCTTTTTTATTTTCATTTTTAAAATTTCACTTGGTGCCACAAATTCACTTCGCATAGAGCCTCCAATTATCTAAGGCCGGCCCTGGTGTACGAATAAGACTATTTATTAAAACAGATATTTTTTTTTTGGGGGGGGGGGTGTAAGAGAGGGAGAGAGAGTGAAAGAAAGAGAGAGAGAGAGAAAAAGAGAGAAAGAGATAAGTGATGCTCGAACTTAAGGGGCCGGTCCAACTGAAAATAATGGATACTAGACTTTGCGGGTCAAAAGGAATGCGGGCCTTTCAACTATTATTATAAGTAAGAAAAGTCATAGTGAAAGGTCTATGGAAAAATAAACATTATCTAGTCTTTGAATAAATAAAACAGAGGCGTAATGCTAGACTGTAATATGCATTAAACTTCATAAGCTGTTCAGTTGGTTTGAACAGTAAAAAAAAAAACAAAGTCAATTTATTTTAACATATTTCTACAGACTTACATTGCGTTTAAGCTTCTTGCCAAAATGTTCTCGATTTTCGTTTATAAAGGCTGAGAATGCAAACCTGTTTGTTGAATGCGTCATACACATTCGATTAAATCGAGTGTGAATTAATAGTGGTTGGGGTTGTTGAAGATTTAGGCCTGGGCGTGTCGTTTTTTTCGTTGCAATATTGTTTTTTGTTACAAGTCAAAACAAGACCATGGCTTGAATTGCCCTAGCTGATTGGCAAATCCTTTAAGACCAGCGTCTTAATTTGTGGGATAACACAGTCTCCTACTTATCTTTTATTATTATTATTATTATTATATATTATTATGTTAGAAACGAACGAGTTTTCATTCTCTGGCACTGCCAGGGTCGAGTTCAGTTAAAGGGAAACAAAATTCATCGTAGTCCCTGTTTCCACCGAGGAATTTTCTGGTGATGTGGCAGGTCTGCAGAAGTACCGCCCTCTGACAGGCCTGCAGAAGTACCGCCCTCTGACAGGCAACGAGAATGTTCCTGGGAATGCCAAGGGACTTGAAGGTATCGCCTCGGTCGATATAACAATGGTGTATATTGTTATTTTGGATAACTTCCATAAACGCTTAATCTCTAAGCCTAGATTTCCATATTTTCGCTGTTTTTCCAATTCAGTTTTTCTTAAATTATGAGTCAGTGGTACGGCGATGTCAATAATGGTAGAGTTGTTTTTTTTTTTTTTAGGAATGAACATCAGATAATGGAGATTAAAACCTACCGTTTTGTAAATCAAAATAGGCCTATCCAAGTACAGCAGATGATCAGTAGACTCGAGAACCTCTTGTGGCGAGAACAAAGAATATGTGTTTGAAGCTATGCGCTCTCGCTTATGTGATTGTATTTGTGTGTGGGTGTGTAGAAAATAATTGCAATACTATGTATATAGTTCGTCCATCGTGGTTCGATGATGACCACTTTTGTCCTCCAGGAGGCTGAGTCCTTTGCACTGGGGTTTTGTGCCTCTTTGTTTGGCTGGTGAGACCTATGTGAGCCCGTAATGTTCGGCTGCACACTGGGCAGGTTATTCCAGCTGGAGCAAGTGTGATGTAACTATTGGATCTAGATCTACAATAATTCTTAATGGAAAATAAACAAGGTTACGAGATAGTCTGGAGTCAGAACATTTCTGTCAGGTTGCCAGCTTTGTGTATTATAGGTTTTTACCTCTAGATTACATTTTCTTATCTATTGCGATGCACGAGTCTACACATGTATCAGCAAAAGTCAATACAAAAATAATTAAGTTATTGATTTGATTGGAAAATATTTCATCAATACAAATACACGTCGTAGAAAATAATTTCTGGAAGACTATTTCGATGACTAAACAGATTGACTATCCCCCTCAATAAGACACGCACCCGAATGCACACTGACTGACCACGGGATGTGTATCTTGGTTTTCTGTACAAACAAGTAAATCTATATAATAAGGTACGGCGTCAATGGTGGTCCTTAAGCGAGATCGTATGTAACTTTGTGATTACGTCCCTTGCAACCTGCGAAACTGAGTCATTTCCTCGTCTCGTCTTAACGGGAAACTCCGATGGTTTTTTCAAATTTGAGTTATTGACATATTTAAATTCTGCGTAAAAAGTTGTAATAGTAAACATTTTACCATTTTTTATTTAAATGCCTAGAAACATTTAGGGCCTATATTTAATAAATTAATCAGTAAATTCTTGACATCTAAAAAAAAACAGGGTTCTATGAGATTTTGGTTTAAGCTAGTTCATGCGTCACTTCCCTCAACAATATGAAAGAGAAACTAGATTTGACCAATCGTATCGCTTCATTCTTACAGTAGCTGTTAGGCTTAGAGACGGCCTAGTCCAGAGCTAGGATACAGTTATATATATATACATGTATAGATAGATCTAAAAGCATTAGGATAATCAACTCGAGAAAAAGAGTAACATTTTCATCTAAGCCTCTCTCTGTCCTAAGAAGTAAATAGATCGTGTGTCTGACTGATTCGAACAAACTGGTCAGTGTAAGGCTAGTCGAGACTACGTGCAGTCGGTCATGACAAGACAACCAAGCGATAGTGTTTGTTGTGTGTTGAGTGGTCAGGCGAGAAAATACACACTGCCGTGGTTAGTCAAGCATGTAAATCTACTTTTAATACGCATTTTTTCTTTGCTTACAAGATTCTAGATCTAACTGCATAGACCAAGATATATTTCTTTTACGAGAATGTTAACTTTGCTGTATGGTCTCCCGTTATACAATAAGTCAATATATTAAATTAGTAGGTTAGTGTGACGTCACATAGAAACCCGGTGAATGTCTGACTGCTTTGGATGCGCAGGAAAATTACGTCAGAAAAACATCAATTACTAAGTTATTATTGCAAAGAAAAAAAATCATATATTCATTATCTGTAAATCAAAACATATATTATATCAAAAATTGTCAAAACCATCGGAGTTTCCCTTTAAATAAAGAGCTTTCCAGTCAGTATTGTTATATAGAATTTGCGCCACCCCCCAGGTTCACGTGATTCTGCACCCCTCTCATAGCCCGCCCACATTCCTATCCATAATAGTCCTTTCTTAATTCTATA
>JAZGLO010005011.1:0-5000 GCA_036873155.1 Biomphalaria sudanica | reverse complement strand
ACGCATGGTTATAACCTAAGACCCAGAAAGAAATAAAGGAGGGGTGAATGGAGTGATCGTTAAATGAACTTGTGTGTTACCCGTGCTTGTAATCGGGCTAGTATTTGTAATCGTGTTCGCATTATCGTAGTCTGTGAATCGTGACCAGTCTGTACCGTGTTATTGCGTGTATTAGTCGTGTTTTATTGAAATAAAGCCTTGTTTCTAAGGTTAGGAATAGATTTAGTATATTACAGGATCTTTGTAAAGACAGCTTGGAGTGCATACCAATCAAAAGGGCAGACATTTTGTTGTCAAACAGCATGATTAAGCCAAAGAATAAAACGGCGATAAAACTGCGCTGCATATTTGCATTATATGTACAATTGTGACACTGACCATAGTTTCTTCTATGTAATAAAACTATGATCAATAATACTTTCTAAGCTTCAGGAAATTTGAATAAAAATCTGTAGCAGAACAAAGATAAGGAATTAACTCTTCTAAATTTCAAACTGCCATAGAAAAATATTGGGAAAGACCGTCACTGCAAAAAACTCCAGGAACAACATCTAAGCAAGATGGTGATGGACCGAGCGCCTCTAATACCACTTCTTAATAAACTGCACTATTCAAGGAGTCTGAAAAGACATACTCTGTTTTTGGGATCCGTGGGCAGGTTTTGACTATAAAAATGGTCCGTGGGTCGAAAAACATTGGGCATCCCTGATTTATACGTAATCTCCCTTCCCCCTGACGGACCCAGACCAATCTAATCGTAATATTAGGCCTGAACATTGACATGTGACGTGGCGACCCATGACCAGCGGAGACTAATAGCTCATTTCCACGACACATGTCAGTACGTCTGCATTGTCAGAACTGTGAAGTGGCAGTAGGTGGCCTCCACTGACCACATATGGAAAATGGGGGCTGGGGGGGGGAGGTCGCCAATAAGGTACCCCGCCCCGGGCGCACCTTTTGCTCACTACGCCTCTGGTAACAGGTTGCAACGTCAGCGGTCAGTTTGCAGATCTATTTGACGATTGGTCTTGGACGGTCACTTAGACGTCCAGTCTGTGCAAACCTGGTCTAGTGTCAAGTCCCGAAAAGATTTGCAATATTCGTTTCAAAACAGCGATGAGCTCTAAAAATGGATCCTTATGTAACGAGCTCATCCAATGAATTTTGGAAAAACATTGCTATTCACCAGACCATTCACCACTTTTTTTTAAAGGCTCAACATATTTGTATCGCAGCCGCATTTGGGTATATGTTCTCATGCGCAGTAGCTTAAAATAGGGAAGGGGCAATGTTAAGCAAGGCGCTATTAAACTTATTTCTGGTAGGGGAATAAAAAAATGTGTTTACAAAGTTAATTTTTTATTTTACTTATCGGTATTTAAAAATAAATTACTGTAATATTTCAGTTTCAACTTGGTTCGAAACTTTTGATAAACCTATAGAGTGAAATGAAACAAGGGAGAGATGTCAGCAAGTTTTTAAAAAACTAAAATGAAATTATCTCCCTCTTAATACCTTTTAAGTAGAATATTTAGCAGGATTATATTTTTGTAGCTAATTTATTTATCTTTTTGAGCCGGAAAAGCAAGAGAGTTGGAATGTGATGGCTATATATAGACTTTTAAAAAATATATTTTTACTTAATTCATAATAATGCTGTATAAGAGTGTTTATTTTATGAGTTATTTCCCGTAGAAAGGAAACTGCCGATATGCAATGCAAATACTGCCAGAAACTTGAAGACACCAGGAACACATCAGAGTGGACATTAGTAAAAAAATAAAGGAAGACATCAAAGAAGACAACGATGAAGACATCAGTAAAGACATCAAGATGTTACAGAAGACTTTGATAAAGACACCAAAGAAGACTTTGATAAAGACATCAAGACATCAAAGAAGACTTTAATCAAGACATTAAAGAAGACTTTGATAAAGACATCAAAGAAGACTTTGATAAAGACAACAAAGAAGACTTTGATAAAGACATCAAGACATCAAAAAAGACTTTAATCAAGACATTAAAGAAGACTTTGATAAAGACATCAAAGAAGACTTTGATAAAGACATCAAAGAAGACTTTGATAAAGACATCAAGACATCAAAGAAGACTTTAATCAAGACATCAAAGAAGAAAACGATGAAGATAACAAAGATGACGAAGAAGATGTCGTCAAATCAAATCATCAAGTAAGACAACAAAACTGAAATCTATAATACCATTATTAAGACAGCCACACAAGGAAACACATTCAAAAACCGAAATAAAAAAAGCCAGAGGCTGTGAAAGAGTCAACAATGTTGACCAAACAACTCTTTCATGGGATTGCAAGAAAACCACGATTTTCAAATTACATCTCATCTCTGGGGTTTTTTGTTTTTTTCATGGCGATGAAAGCTGAAATTCTGACATCATACTTTAAAAACTTGACTATCTATCGTATCAATATAACGAAACAAAGCCACATGCCTTTCTTCAAGAATACCAACAGTATATAATTTATAGCCTGCTTCATTGACAACAACCGCAACACAATCCAATCCACATTTTTTCCCCTTCGTCGTCTGCCATACATTTCCCATGATTCTCTTCATTCATAAGAATCCTAAACTCCACCTTTTCATTGGCTGAACGATCGATCTTTGGGGTTTTGTCTTGTCAGTTCGTTAGCCATATGAACATTAAATATTGACAATTTTTGTTTTTAAATAAGCCATCATGGCTTATGAAACCGAGGGAGAGAAATGTCCAATTTCTAAATACAAGTGGCATTAAAAATGAAACTATGTACAAAGTGTAGTTATTTTTTTATCATGAAATATATGCTATCTTGGTCTTGTTAGCGGCCAAGAAAGGGGAAGAGACGCTTTTAGTTTTGTGTGAAATGTCTGTCCGTCTGTCTGTCCGTCCCGTTTAGATCTCGTAAACTAGAAAAGATAGGGAAAATCCGACATGACAATATTTAGACCATTCAAAGTTCTGATGCAACGGCTCCTTTCTTTTTTCTGAAAGCGAAAAATCTAATTTTTTAAATCACTTATGCAAGCAGTTTTTGAAAGAGAAAAAGCTATTTAGTACGCATTATAAGATAGACCTAATATAAAACGAATAGTAATCTTCTAAACTGCATTTTCTTAACACATTTATTATTTCAGACATTGTATTGTTTGTATTAAGGATTCGAATAAGAGAATGAGCCTTTTCAATACACTTACATCACTTATAAGACTTCAGTTAGGCCAGGGGAGGAGATGTAAAACGCTTGGCTTCCGCTTTGGGCGCCTCTGAGTCCACCCAGCTCTAATGGGTACCTGACATTAGTTGGGTTGGGTAAGGTCGTTGTGCTGGCAACATGACAACCTCGTTAACCGTAGGCCACAAAAACAGATGAACTTTACATCATCTGCCCTATAGACCACAAGGTCTGAAAGGGGAACTAGCTAGGCCAGGTTCACATCTAACTTTGCTTTCACTTGCACCTAGCCTTTGATCTGCTGGACCGTTGGGGCGCTAGACAAGATCTGTCAACCTTCTTTCTCCATTCTTATCTCACATTTGTCTTTAATATAATTTCATTCGGATGTTCTTTCTGAAAATATTGAAGCCTGCCTGGGTGGACCACTTTGGGGGCCGATTTTGAGTTTGTGTTTCCACACAAACTGTCTTTGTAACCTTGTTTTTAAGTTTTGTTTCATCAAATAATTTTTTTTTTTCAAAGTATCGTCTCTTGATTTTAAGGAATTCGCTTCGACCTGTGGATAAAACAGGCCCGGATCTAGATATGTTGGGACCCTGTGCGAACTGACATTGTAGGCACCTAGATTTAGCTTAGACTGAATCCACAATTAAAAAAAAATAATAATATTCCTTTCCTCATTAAATAAGCCTTCGTGAAGTCAGTGATTTGGCCTCTGTGAAGTCACTGATTCGGCCCAGTGAAGTCAGTGATACGGTCTCGGTAAAGTGCGTTAGGGAGTCGGACTCTTTTTTTTTTCTTTATTGTTTATGCAAAGACTCCCCCACCCCTCCGATGTTTTACTGTGCGCAGCTAAAAGCTATTAAACTTCAAAAAATTAGAGGTAAAGAAATACACAGTCCATCTGAAGTTTTCTGCAATCGAGAGTCGGCAACAGAAACATTTCTATTGAAATATTTAGTATCGGAAGTCGAGAGTAACTAAAACAAAATGTGGGAATGTTTTTTTCGGCTTTAGAAAAGCACGTTTACCATGCTCCTATAGCATGCACATTGCATCCTGATCGTCAGTGCACATCGCACCATGATTTTCCTTGCATAATGCACCCTAATCTTCATTGCATTTTGCGCCCTGATCTTTCTTGCACATTGCGCCCTGATCTTCCATGCATATTGCACCCTGGTTTTTCTTGCATATTGCACCCTGATCTTCATTGCATATTGCACCTTGATCTTTCTTGCTGATTGCACCCTGATCTTCTTTGCGTATTGCGCCCTGATCTTCCTTGCACATTGCAACCTGATCTTCTTTGCATATTGCGCCCTGATCTTCCTTGCACATTGCTACCTGATCTTCATTGCCCATTGCACCCTGATCGTCCATGCACATTACACCCTGATCCTCCATGCATATTGCACCATGATCTTCCTTGCATATTGCACCCTGATAGTCCATGCACATTGCACCCTGATCTTCCATGCACATTGCACCCTGATCTTCCATGCTTCTAAAGCTTGATCTCTTGATCTTTCAAATCTCTTTTGTAAACTTATGAGAGGAGAATCTATGCAGAATTAAGCGCTTAGCAAACAACTAGGCTCGAGTCTAATCTTGAATACAATTTCGAACACTTCAATATTATTAAAACTCTGCCATGCGCACCTTCTAGCTTAGATGGCGGAGTTATAACAATATGTACCTCAACCACACACTTGGCTCTGCCTCTCAATATCACGTTCAGAAACACTATGAACATATGGGAGATGCACTGTACACCTATTTGAACAAAAAAAAAAAACAC
>JAZGLO010005010.1:0-35863 GCA_036873155.1 Biomphalaria sudanica | reverse complement strand
TCTGAATTGCTTTGAGACACTTGCCATTACTACAGAACGAAATGTGGATGTTTTTTAAGAGATATGAGAGACGAATTTTAATTTCAAAAAAGGTGATCGACATGTAAAAGGGGAGAGCATTTAAGAAACGTTTCTACAGCTCTACAATGTCTAACTAATAACTAGAAAAAGTACTTTCTCTATTTTATTAAGCTTAAAAAATTAACATTAAAGTGGGGCATAGGTCAAATAGATCTACTATTTATAAACACATGCATTCTATTACCGTTTTGTCTTCGTGCAGCTGGGTTTGAATCTCCTGTACCAGTTGTTGAGTGTTGACTTGTGTTAAAGTTGATAGACGAGACGACTTGCTGTTGCATCGACATGAACACATGCAAGATTTGATGTTGGTTGCAGTGGTGGGTGTTGATGTGGTCGACTCTTCGCTGGTTTGTAGAGTAACTGCGGCTGTTGCGGTGTATGATGGTACGGAGCTTGAATACAAGTCTGTTGATAGGGTTGATACGTTGGTGTTGGATGGCATCGAATACGTAGTTGCTAATGTACCGGGGTACTCTAAAGTTGATTGTTGAAATGATGAGTATGTTGTTAATGATAAATGATGAAACGATGTCAACTCAGTATTCACAGCCTCTGATGCTGTAATGGATTCAGTCCTTGCCAAGGTTTCCAGTGATCGTGTTACACTGGGATTTGTTTGGGACACACCCGATTGAGAAGACGTCAGTGTGTCCAGTGATTGTGTTACACTGGGATTTGTTTGGGACACACTCGATTGAGAAGAAGCCTGTGTTTCCAGTGATTGTGTTACACTGGGATTTGTTTGGGACACACTCGATTGAGAAGAAGCCTGTGTTTCCAGAGATTGCGTTAGACTGGGATTTGTTTGGGACACACTCGATTGAGAAGACGTCTGTGTGTCCAGTGATTGTGTTACACTGGGATTTATTTGGGACACACTCGATTGAGAAGACATCTGTGTTTCAAGTGATTGTGTTACACTGAGATTTGTTTGGGACACACTCGATTTAGAAGACGTCTGTGTGTCCAGTGATTGTGTTACACTGGGATTTGTTTGGGACACACTCGATTGAGAAGACGTCCGCGTTTCCAGTGATTGTCTTACACTGGGATTTGTTTGGGACACACTCAATTGAGAAGACGTCAGTGTTTCCAGAGATCGTGTTACACTGGGATTTGTTTGGGACACACTTGATTGAGAAGACATCAGCGTTGAGAAGGTTTCGCTGGGTTTCGAACCTTGGATTAATATTGAAGAAGAACTAGGTTCTAACATCAGGTTTGAAGATAATGCTGCTTGATAATCAGTTACTCTTGTTGTTAATAAGTAAGGATTAGGTTCAGATACTTCAGTAACTGATAAGTTTTGTATAGTTGCAGATGTTGAGACTGCTGATATTTGACCAGGTTCAGATAATGCCGTTATTAATATAGTTTCACTCGGTTTCGATAAACCCGACAAAGGTATAGTTTGGTTAGGTTCTGATAGTCCCGATAATGGTATAGTTTGATTAGGTTCTGATAGTCCCGATAATGGTATAGTTTGATTAGGTTCTAATAGTCCCGATAAAGGTATAGTTTGATTAGGTTCTGATAGTTTCGATAATGGTATAGTTTGATTAGGTTCTGATAGTCCCGATAAAGGTATAGTTTGATTAGGTTCTAATAGTCCCGATAAAGGTATAGTTTGATTAGGTTCTGATAGTTTCGATAATGGTATAGTTTGATTAGGTTCTGATAGTCCCGATAAAGGTATAGTTTGATTAGGTTCTAATAGTCCCGATAATGGTATAGTTTTACTAGGTTCCGATAATCCCGATAAAGGTATAGTTTGATTAGGTTCTGATAGTCCCGATAATGGTATAGTTTGATTAGGTTCTGATAGTCCCGATAATGGTATAGTTTGAATAGGTTCAGATAATCCCGATAATGGTATAGTTTGAATAGGTTGAGTTTCCGTGTTTCTTGATAAGATAAGCATTAGTTCAGCAGTTGTATTCATAAATAAGGTTGAACTAGATGTTGATAGTGCTGATAAGATTGGACTAATCACTGATTTTGCGTCTATAGTTATGGCTAGGCCAGGTTCGGAAGCATTTGCTGTTGGCGAGGCTAGACTAGGGTCCGATTTTGCAACTGTTGATAGAGTTGAATACAATTCAGATGGTGCGACTGTTGATAATTTTGGAAAACTAGCCTGAGAACCCGTTGATAAGGTTGAAATACTTTCATATGCATATATATTCTCTGTTGTTAAAGTTGAAGTAGCTTCAGATGCATACATATCCTCTGTTGATAAGGTTAATTTAGCTTCAGATTCATATATATTCTCTGGCGTTAAAGTTGAACTAGCTTTAGACGCATATATATTCTCTGTAGTTAAAAATGAACTAGGTTCAGATGCATATATATTCTCTGTTGTTAAAGTTGAACTAGGTTCAGATGCATATATATTCTCTGTTGTTAAAGTTAAACTAGCTTCAGACGCATATATATTCTCTGTTGATAAGGTTAAACTAGGCTCAGATGCATATATATTCTCTGTTGATAAGGTTGATTTAGCTTCAGATTTATATATATTCTCTGTTGTTGAAGTTGAACTAGGTTCAGATGCATATGTATTATCTGTTGATAAGGTTGAACTAGGTTCATTTGTTATCAATACGTTTGTGTTATCTCTTATATTCGTACTCCTCATTATCGTGGTCTGAGACCCAACATTTGTTATTGACGATTTGTCTGCATAGTAAGATATGTCAGACTGTCTTAACACTGCTAGCTGTACTTCCGATGTCGAATCGGGGGTCAGTGACACGGACTCTGTCATGAATAAAATGGCGTCTAGAGACGACGGTGTTTTAGTGTTGGTACTTTCTGGTACTGCTGAAATGGAAACAAAAATAGTAATTTTTATTTTTTAAAATACAATTTTTTTTATAAAAACTCAAGAAAGGGACTAAATAAGACCATTGTTTGAAAAGGACTACTGAAAGAATGTGTGGTTTTGTCAAAGTCCGATAAATCTTAGGGTCTTATCCGTAAGTTTTAAAACTCTATTAGGCTATAAAAATCTATTGCTTTACATGCTTTAATTGTTTCGTGTATTCTTTCGGAATTCTAACTCGAATCTCCCTCAGGACTTCAGAGAAATGCGAATGTGGTGCAGGAAGGGGGGGGGGGGGGTTAAACCTTGGGACGATTAAGATGATAGATCGAAGCTCCTTTCTTTTGCCTGCAATATTTCGATATAATTCAAAATATAACCCCGTACGCTTTGCATTAAAATGTTAAGATGTTACGTTTAATTACATTTGGTAACGTTTCGATACTGTCATTTTAATGCTATCAGACCTAAGATTTATATATTATATAATTCTCTTCTTCGCTCAACAGTTTGGAGGAGAAGAAGAAGTAAAGGAAAGATCACTCTCTTATTTCTGCGGATAGTCTCCCCACGAAAAAACAAGAGAGGGGGGGGGGTAGAGCTAGTATGTTGCTAAAGATTCTTTTCACTAACAAGAAGTGACAGGCAGTCTCAACACTGTCATATGAGTTTACAGAAGCCACTTTAAGAAGCAGGGGACGCGGTGGCTGAGTGGTAAAGCGCTTGGCTTCTGGGTTCGAATCCTGGTGAAGGCTTTGATTTTGAATTGCGAGCCCGCCCAGCTCTAATGGTTATCTGACTTTAGTTGGGGGTTGACTAAAGGCGGTTGGTCGTTGTGCTGGCCACACGACACCCTCGTTAACCGTGGGCCACAGAAGCAGATGACCTTTACGTCATCTGCCCCATAGATCGCAAGGTCTGAAAGGGATACTTGACTTGACTTTAAGAACCGTGTCAAAAGCTCATTTCTCATAGGTTAACCTAAGGTCTTAGAACTTAGAATATCCCTGAACGTAAAGATAACTTGAACACATCACAAAACGTAACAAAATGTTCTTGCCTAAAGAGTATTGTGTTGTAGAGGACGCTGTTTGGGATGGCGTTGTGGTGGATGAAGTCGTGTCTAGAAGACAACGGTAAAAAAAAAGAAAACAAATACTTGTTAAGAAAAAAAACAAAAAAACATTACAACTTTTAATCAATAGTTCACTCTGGTTTTGTATTTTTTTTACGATTCAATAATGTTTATGAGATTGTAATGAAATAATTAACATCATGAAATCTTACCCAATGGCTTCTGACAAACAAATGCTGAAAATTATAGAAACAACATTTCTGTTCATTATTCGGCCATGTAACAGATCTAAATTTAAACTTAAAACAAGAAAAATAGAAAAAAAAATACTTTAATAAAAAAAAAAAAAAAGCTTATATCAAGTGTAATCATATCAATTAGTTTTGATCCGCCATGTAATTAAATATTTAAATAGATCTCGACTAACAATAGTAAATATGTTCTTTATGTTTACCAAATTTTTATTAGCAATATTTCATTCTTCTACCTTGCTCAGTGTTCAATGGTACGTAATCCTCACACTAAATAAAAGGGGGGGGGGGAGAAAAAAGAGGGTATCTGAGTTACCGTGTTCTTTTTTAAAAGCATTTTATTTTTAAAAAAAAGGGTATACGACTTGAATTCAAATTTGTGGGGCTCAAGACCTCCTCATGCCACGACACTAACCACTGTGCCATCGAAGTGATTTTTTTCCATAGGCCATGAATTAGAGATTGACCATTCACCAATCTTCTTGTCCATATGTCCAGCCACAGTAAGATGATCATTCACTCACATCAGTTAGGCCAGGGTCACGCTGAGGCGTATCTTTATTAAATGTATATAATATGAATATTAACTATATTATACCAAGCGTAACGCCAATCACATTGGCAACACATTCGCTCCGTACAAGTCTTGTTTTATATGGAGGGAGATATGTTAGCAATTGATGATAGTCTGTATTTCGTATGTTCTGATATTCGTAAGGGGAAATAGTGACACCTGTATTGCTTACCAAATGTATGACCCATGGGTCTGAGTTTGTGTTTAACACAAACTCTCTTTATGATCATGTTATTTCTAGCCTCCTCACCATCAGACACGATATCTTACATATCAATGTGTATTTAAATTGTCATTACCTAAATAGCTTGGTATATAAATACACAGTTACCTTTTGATTGCGTACAGGATCCACCAAGCAATCCATAAACGTCCCCACCGTCCAATTTTAGCCGCTCAAAACTAACACAGTCAGATACACCTATGTTACTAGGAATACCATTCGGGAAATAGGTGCTTGGAACAGCGCTGTTCGTGCCTTCCCAGGCGTAACCTGTATACAGAGAACCATGCTTAAATTAAGGAGTTATCTTAGAGATTAAGGATGCGTACAGATGTAACGACTTTGAAGAACCAACTGTGACCTATATAATTTGCTATACGTAACGCTGATAAACGCTTTGTCTTGCAGATGGCGGCTTAACTTTTACTTTACGTTGTGTGCCTTTTTCTCTTAAATTACGAATTAAAGTTGTGATAATAATAATAATAATAATAATAATAATAATAATATAATTTATAGAGCACTGTTAACAAACAAAATGTAGGCTCAAGGCGCTGTAATAACAATACAAACATAAACACGAGAGCTAAAATGACAAACTAATCTAAACAAGTTTTAAACAATAGGTCTTAATGTTCTTCTTGAAAGTGGTGTAGCATGTTGTCTGTCTGAGATCAATGAGGAGTGAGTTTCAAGCCTTTGGTCCGTGCACTGAATAAGCTCGCAGACGTAACTTTTGAGGGAGAAACGTAACACCATTAAAAGCGTTGAGTCCATTGAGCGCTTGACTCTCTGGGGGACATGTGGAGTAATCAGTTCGCTAAGGTACAAGGGCATCGAAAGTGCATCCACAAATGAGATTGGACCAAAGCGCTCTGAGCATGCTATAAGCATGAAAGTAGCGCAATATAAAAGCTATAATAATAATAGTAATAAGTTTCCGCTTTCCCAGATTATTAAAATTTAAATACTGTTTAGTCCTGCGTGACTAAGAATCATAGCCATCACGTGTTAGGATTTGCCCAACGACTTTGACTTTCCTAACGATACCAAGTCTTAGAAATTCGTTTCTTGCAGGTCAGATAAGTAAAATTTATATCTATATAATAATAAGGCTTGTCTGCCACTCCGAAGATTTATGAGGAATGCAGTATTTCCCATAGCTACGCAGCCCCAGCCGTGACTTTTGAGACTTTGCCACATCCAGGGCAAGCATAATCATTGTCGACTGGTGGTCTAATCAGATTTTCTAATCGCCTCGTACGTCTGTCCTCGGCAGCGAATGTTCGATATATCGGACGTACAACTAACAATACTTTTTTAAAAGAATGTGCTCAAAGTTTTATAACAATTCTGCATTTAGAGATGGCTAAACTTGCAAAGACCTTCCTTCAGGGAACAGTACCAGGAAAAAAAGAAGAAGAGGCAGACAAAGAAAGCGATTGGAGGACAACATAAAAGAATGGACGGGCCTGCCATTGAAAGAGGTTCTTAACAAGGCAGAAGACAGGCAGAAGACAGGGCGGAATGGAGAAAGACGGTCGACGAGTCTTGCTTGGTGCCCCAACGGTCCAACAGACTAAAGGATAGGTAAAGGGAAAAAAACTTGCAAAGGTCTAATTATACTAGCCGTCTCGAGTTACGGCCATCTTAGCATCAACATGACAGCACTTCACTACATATTTAAATCCTCGCCTTTTACTTACTTTTCAGCGCGCTCAGCCCGACTGCTCCAACCCAGTAGCTCTTACTGCTAGAGAGAAAAGAATTCCAGAAATTGAACTCTGTCGCCTGCCTGGGCTGAAGCAGTATGTAGCCAGAGCGTTTGCTACACTCAGACACTGCTTCAGATTTTGTGACCTCGCTTGGACACACCCAGTAGATCGTGTTGACCGTGTAGCAATCCTCGCCTACAACTGGACAATAAACAAAAGCTTATTACTTCTTCTCAGTAAGTTATTTGTTTGTTGATTTGATGATGCTTATTTATTTTTAGCTGGCCCCGAAAGGGGAGGGAATAAGATGCTTTTAGTTTTGTATGGTCAGTCCTTCCTTTGCGTCCCGTTTATATTTCAAAAACTACAAAATGTATGAAATATCCAAGGTCATGATAATTTAAATTAATTTAGATCATGCAAAGTTGTAGTGCAATGTCTACTTTTTTTGCTTTATGGCGTATAATTATGAAAATTAAATATGCAAGCCATTTTTCATAAAGTAGACCAGTTTGACATCTATTCTCGACCTGTATGGCGACATTTATGCCCTACGCAAGACAGCACGGTCTCTGTCCAGGGCTTTTGCAAGAGAGATTTTGAGCCTCTTAAGCCCTGACTCAAATGGATTTTGATGATGATGATGATGAACATCTATTCACTATTGATAGTAAAAAAAACAACAGGGGAGGCAATATAATCAAAGGGGGTTTTTCTTCTCCATACTTTAATGACTGATATGAATTTTTATTGTTGTTTTTTTAAATATTTTATAAAAATATTTGCGTTATTAATTTTAGTGTTTTCTGTTATACAAGCTACAGACATTTTAAAGAAAGTGTTTATTTTTATTTTATCAAAGAATGAATTTAATATGGATATAAGTTAAATATATGTTAAAACATGATCTAATAAGCAAATTTATTTAGCACATTATGTATATATTACTACGATACATTGCGGCATAGCCTTCCAACACCTCATCAAAACAAAAGGCCCTTTTCTTGAGGCCATGAATGACAGCTATAATCCATGATAAAGCATCAATTAAATCATCATTTAAAAAACTATCCTTTACGCTATTCTAGCACTGAACCATATTTCCATAACAAATAACAAATAACAATCATTTATTTGAATATTAACAATGTTATAATTCTAGTAATAACACAAACATTAAAATATCTTCGTATCATGTGGTATCGTGTCGCCAGAATAAATAGCAATACAATAATACCGGCAACAATTTCCGAATTCATACTTTTCTTCTTGTTGTAGTGAAGGTGGTAATGTTGTGGTTTTTGATAGTTTGTAGTGCCATTAGAGAATGGAATGGGTTGCCTAAATCAGCCAGGAGAACCAACGACTTGGCAGAGTAAAATGGTCAGCACAACGACCAACCGCCTTTACAAAATCCCAGTCTTCACCACCGCAGCCAATATCACTCATTTATAATACTATTAGCGCATTGCCTTAAGGAGAACTGTTACTGTTATATTGTATTATGTGTACATGTCTCTTACCTGAAGTAAACGCGTACAATAATATAGCTCCGTGGATCTTCAGTGAAACCATGCTAAGACTAAATAGTTTCTAACATTAATCTTATGTCCTGATCTGTAAAGATTTGCTACGCTTGCATTGTTTGATGAGGTCATGAATGTAAATTCTTATGCTGCAGAGAATAGTCTCAAAACAGGTGAATTTATTATCAATAATTGTTATTGTTTTATCTGACCAAGTAAACATGGGCTCGTCTACCAACCAACCTCTGAACAAAAAGGAAAATATTTGCGGATATAAATTGAACTCGGATCTAGATTGAATTTAGCGTCAGCATCTTCTTTTGTTCACGTTTTCACGTGCCTGTTGTCTGAACTTTTCTGCACCTAAAAGCGTCAATAACTGCACGCGTCCTTACAGACAAAATAGAAAAAAAAAAGGAATGCTATTCTGGTTTAGACAACCTTTCATTGATTTCCGTGAAAGTTTTTAAAAAAAAAGCAATTCGAAGGAAAGAAAGGAGTTCTCGGGTCATTTATTGATCGTGAGGAAAATTGTATAGAGCTATTTCAAAAATTGAAAAGCAGTTTTTTAAAATCTTATTGAGAGTTTATAAAGATGTGCCCTGCCTAGTCTGTGATATGTGTTCCAGGCTGGAATCACGATGGCTCTCAGTTTAAATTCCATCCCTCGTATTCCTACACGATAAGGCGTAATAATCTTCAAAACAAGCTTAGCTAAGGAGAATTTGCAGACACATGTCTCAATACTGTAAGATTTATGTCCGTTTTCGCTGCCGAACAAAATGAATTAATTACCACTATTTAATTAATAGTTGGTTAATGTTTTTTTTTATTGATTCATATTTTGATAGGGACATTGAATAAAGGCGCAACAATTTTATTTTGATTTGGAAGAACTAGCAAACCAGAGATAGAGAGACTGAGTTGATATGAGATTGGTTAAAAATGGTTACACTGAAAACGGCACAATCATTTGAAATATCCAGACATAGGTTTTACAAAAATGTGGATTACACCGGAGTGTTTGTAACCACATTCAATCTTTACACATTCGTTTTATGGTATTTTTTTGCTATTTATTTTATTCATATTTTTATCGCTAATATATTTTTAGAAGATGTAACAATTCTTTAAGTTGTTTTTTTTTTTAGTTAATATAAATTCGTTGTTGTTCTTTAATAATTTTTTGTTTAGTATTCCTTTGTTTAGTTTGCGAATTCATGGGTTGAACCTTGGTGGATGAAACCCGGGGTGGGCACGGTTGTCGAAAACAGCTTTAATGATTTCCCTTGACATTTGACATATATCGTTGGCAAATGAAATTACTGACCATTTGGCAACACTGTGAAAACTCTAGTTTGACCGTTATAAGTTTTCAGAGGATAACAAAAAAAATTTCAGTTAGTTAGAGGTAGAGACGATCTTTTGTTGAAACAGAATACATCTTTGAGTATTTCCGCATGCAGGCCCCATTCTTTAAAGAATTTATTGAAATGGATAGACGTTCAGTATCGTTTCGCGCAACCAGTGGCGTAGAAATCATGGCCCGTATGGGTGTATACGCTTAGGGGGGGCCCACGACCAATAGGGGGCCCAAACTGGTTCTTCACGTGTTCTTGTAAAAATTTTTGGAAGTTTTAAACTGTTGCGAAATTTTACTTAAAAACATTTTAGTATTATCGTTCGAAAATGAATTTTTTGGGTAATTATAAAAACAGTTGAAAAAAAAATTGATGTAAATATTATTTACAATAGTATAAAACAGAACTGTTATCCTTAATAAGAGAAGGGCGAGTGACTGGCCTATAAACTAGAAAGCTTTGTGAAGGAGGGGCTCGTTAGCCTTGGCTCGCTACCACCCAAGTAGATGGAAAAGTCTGATTCAAACCTTGACTGCTTGAAGCTTTACCCAAACATAGGAAAGTCTTTGGGAGTCAACCCGGAGGAAAAATCAGGAGCCGACGACTCTGATGCAGCTTGAAGCACACTGTGCTACACCCTGGCAGAGCTTGTGACGCCGCAGGTTCCAAAACTGTATCGGCACTTGCCGTTCAACTGCGTGGAGAGGGTCCAACTTGTGTTTGGTCGACATCGTTTGACCATAGCTCTAAAATAGATTGAAGATGGACACTTACAATAGCCACGGTCCTGTGGCTACCATAATTTTGAGAATCTCTGAACATAAGCTCAGAGCCAAAAATAGAATGGGATGAACACAAAAGGGTCAGAGAAAGACCGGTGGTCCACAAAAAACTCAGGAGGAGATGTTTTACAGATTTGATCTCTTTTCAGATTCTTTCCTCAATCTGTTTTATTCTTCAATGTTTCTCTCTCTCTCTCTCTCTCTGTTTTTTATCTCTTTTTCTCATTTTCACTTTCCTCCAATTCTTTCTCTCTTTTTGTCCTTCTGTTCTCTATTTTTCTTTCTCTTATTTTCTTTTTCTCTCTCTTTGTGTCTTCCTCTATTTTTTTTCTTTCTGTACTCTTCGTCCATTCTGTTTTCTCTCTTTCTGTACTCTTTTTTAATTCTGTTTTCTCTCTTTTTGTACTCTTTTTAAATTCTCTTTTCTCTCTTTCTGTACTCTTTTTTAATTCTCTTTTCTCTCTTTCTCTACTTTTTTTAAAATTCTCTTTTCTCTCTTTCTGTACTTTTTCAACTCTTTTTTTCTCTCTCTCTCTATACCTTCTTTCGCTCTCTATTTCTGTCTTTCTTTGTCTTTCAGTCTCTTTGTCTTTTTTTTTTTATTAAATTGTGTCATATAACTATTTTATAGTACAAATCTCTACAATGGCATATTATTTCAAGGCTTTCTTGGTCATTTTCTTTCTTGTGTGTTTTTTCACAGAAATGTCCTGACTTCGAGAATCACACTGAACTAAACGAGTAAAGTCTAAGACTAGTATACAACCCAAGACTGTCACTAAAACTATCACTCCAATACTCCCCAAAATCTGGGCAGACCTTCTTTTGTCTTCAGCGCAAGTTAATCTTCTGATAGTTGAGGAAGCATTCTGAAAGATTTAAAAAAATTTCATATCATTTCCATATTTAGTCATAATGTTTAGCAATTTAACTGACACAGCCCATGGCTGCAGGCGACTACATAACGAGACAGCTGGAGATCCCAAGCCGCAGGATACACATTAGAGACCAAAAGAAAATTCATTGCCGAGGACAGACGTAGACGGCTAAAAAAAAAAGAATTTATATCGACCACACGCGGACAATGGTTATGCCTGCTCTGAATGTGGCAAAATATGTAAGTCACAGAAGGGGCGGTGTATTCACGTGAAATACCATACTCTCCATTAATCTTCAGACTTGAAGACAAGCCTTATTAATATTATTATGTTAAAAAAGAACGAGTATTATTATTATTATTATTATTATAATTATTAGTATTATGTTAGAAATGAACGAGTAGTCATTCTCTGGCGCTGCCAGGGTCGAGTTTCGCTAAAAAGAAACAAAATTCATCGTAGTCCCTTTAACTGTTCCCACTAAGGAAATTTTCTGGTGATGTGGCAGGTCTGCAGCAGTACCTTCCCCTGACAGGCAACGAGAATGTTCCTAGGAATGTTAAGGACCATGAAGGTATCTGTGAAGTCAATTGTTATTATCGATAATTTCCATAAACGCTTAATCTCCAAGCCTAAGGTTCCCATATTTTTGTTGTTTTTCTAGCTCAGTTCTTCTTAAATTATGAGATAGTGGTATGGCGATGTCAATAATGGTAGCGTTTTTTTCTTTTTTTTTAATCAAGGAAGAGCATTAATGTTGTTATTATTATTATTATTATTTTATTATCTTTAATTATATAGAAAGAAAAATGCATAACAAAGATATAGTTAATGGAATTTCACCTTAACATCCACATGAAGCTGATTTTTAATGTCTAGTAGAATTTCTTTCTTGCTGATCTGTGACAAAGATGTTGGATTAGCTTCATGCGTGCACCTGCAGCTGCAGAGATTTGGATACGTTGACGTTTGTACAGCCTGTTTGGTGGTGTAGGGGGGTGATGTGGGTGTAGAGTGGACGGGGGCAGTGGCGGCGGTGTCCGTAGTGTACGCTGGTGTTGTTGGACAGGAACTAAGGCATGCTGGTTGGGGGGCAGTTGGTAGGGCGAGAGGGAATGATGTTTGGGCGTAGTCTGTGGTGTTTGGGGCTGTTGATGGTGTGGGCATCTCAGGGAAGGAGTAGATTGAGAACTGCTGCTGGAGTGATGGCTGTACTGACATTGCGCTTGAAACTGTCTCAGTCGGACGAAACGATAAAAGTTGGATAGTTGTCTCCCCTGCACGTGATGCGTTGGTCTCCCTTGAATCAGAAACGATCGTTAAAGATTCTGTTAGGGTGTTTTGGTTTGTAGTTGCTGGTGTTACAGCTGATGTGTTGAGTTCTAGTGGAGTGTTAGCATTACTTGATGTCACTGACATACTGTGGACACTAGTTGGTGTCACTGACATACTGCTGTCACTAGTTGGCGTCACTAACATAGTGTTGGCACTAGGTGGTGTCACCAACATACTGTTGGCACTAGTTCGTGTGGCTGGCATACTGTTGACATTTAATTGTGCCACTGTCACATAAGATGTCGTCACTGACATAATACTAGCACTAGGCGGAGTCACAGAAATACTATTACCATTAGAATCTGTCACCGCCGTTACATCAGAGGTTGCCTCTGACCCACTTATGATACTAACGGATGTCCGTAACATACCGTTGACATAAGACTTTGTCGCTGTTGTAACATAAGATGACGTGTCTGAGACACTGATGTTTCTAGACTCTGAGGCTGTAGTGACAGAGGTAGTCTCAAGGATGTTGATTGCTTGGGTTGATACATTTAACAACATGTTGATTTTGGCATCTGTAAATGTATTTATACAAGTTATGGTACTATTTCATTATGTAAAGTAAGCGCCATGGCATATATATACTTTAAAAAAAACAAAAACAAAGCTCTATAAGATCCACATTTACAGACATAAATTTGAATTGAATAGTGGGAAGCGTGGTCGAAAGAAGGGGGCTCGAGTTTCGAGACCCGACTCGGGCAGAGTTGTGTTTACTGAGCGCCTAAAGGCAGCAGTTATATAAAAACGGTAATTACCACAGCGAAAAAGCGTTGGCCTCAGCTCTGGAAGAGAAGCATGCCAAACACTTCTTAAAAAGTCAAAGCTAATACCACCTTCACCTGCGCTATAGGTGGGCGGGAATGCCTCTCAAGAATGAGGCTTCGCAGTCATATAAAGAAGTATTTTACAACACGAAGTGTACGACTGAAGGAGGCCAAGTGCCGACTACTAATTACCACACCAATTCAGCGGTCACAAAAGTGTACATGGTGAGATTTCCTACCTTGTGGATTCTGACAAACGTAACCTGAAAAAAAAATATTTCAAAGTTCGGTAAACATAGAACTTTAAATTTTGCTCTAAGTTATTCAACCAAAATCAAAACTGTTAGAGTATTAAAAAAAAATAAATAAAGTTTAAATAGTCCACAACTTATATATTGCTATAACTAGTTACTTCTAAATAAATATAACATCCAACCATAAAAGTTTCATAAGACAGAACAGATAATACACTTGACATCTTAAGAGCAATTTTCGATAAGTTGTTTTCAGTTTTGCTAGAGCACGCTCAGTGCAATATAGTTTAATCCCTCTTGTGGGCATTTGGTAGGCTTGTGTATTTCCAGGCTACATATAGGCGCAAGCAGACACAACTCAACGTGAATAAAATCTTGTATTCCCTGTCTACTCTGCGATGTCTGCTCGAACACCCTCCCCCCCCAACCACCCCTCAGCTAGCAGAGAGATTATTTTACTTAGGATCCCACAAGATTAAAAATCGAAATCGATCCATTTTGTTTGATGGCAAAAATAATTGCGCTAAAAAAAAATTGCTATTGCTGCTAATAGTTAGCCCATGCTCTTTACAGGCCCAAGAGAAGCGGGACCTTGGTGACTGCAGCTCCTCCTGTGTATGTGCTAGTAGCTTATCTCTTACGGAGGTGGTTCGGATTGTCATTTTGGCCCTCTGGTAATATTCAGATTTTGCCATCCGATCTAAAATGGAGAAAGGTGCTTTCGGAGGATTTTTTTCAAACGCTTGGTGGATGAGAAGTTGGGGCCAAGGATGGCTGCCTGGTAGTGCGTCTTGCGCGCTGGACTGTCGTTCGGATTTATCGACGGTCGAGGGTTCAAACCCTGCCCGCTCCCATCCCCCGTCGTCCTACGGAGGTTTGGACTAGGAAGTAAACTATCTTCAACTCTGAAGTAACATCCGAATAATGTAAAACAAACAAGACACATCCCTGTTTAACTCCGCTGTTTATGCTAAAACCTTGAAGCAGGCGTCATTAAACTGCACAGAACCCATATGAGTCCACCCAGCTCTAATGGGTACCTGACATTAGTTGGGGAAAAGTAAAAGGCGGTTGGTCGTTTTGCTGGCCAAATGACACCCTCGTTAACCGTGGGCCACAAAATCAGGCGACCTTTACAGCATCTGCCCTTTAGATCTCAAGGTCTGAAAGGGAAACTTTACTTTTTTTTTACATTTGGTTGGCACTGCCTCCCTCACACGTATACACACACACACACTTTTTTCCACGTCTAGAGTAAAGAAACAAAAACAACATTTATGATAGAATATTCATCTATGTCTTTACCTCTCCTAATGTCACACTGGCGTGCTTCTAAAGCATATCCACTCACAGTAGTTGCACCGAGGTAGGTAGGCTCAAAGCTGACGCAAGAATAATTTACTCTAGCATCCTGGTTCGAGCCGAATCGAAAGTAGTCGCTGGGGACATCGATGGACGAGTTCTCCCAATGGAAACCTACAGAGTTGTTGATAATTGACATATTAGATCAAAACATTTCTATCCACCCATTAAAGAATAACTTGTTTCTACACTATACTAGCTCTGGAGGTCTATGCATATAAATTTTGTTTGTATAAGCTCTCTGCTTTAACGTCATTATCGTAACTATCGAGCTCCTTCAAGGAATGCGATATGGACATTCACGGCCGGGGGAAGCACTCCCAGGGAGGTCAATACAAGCTCTGTAAAGACACTCTCAAGAGCTCCTTCAAGGAATGCGATATGGACATTCACGGCCGGGGGAAGCACTCCCAGGGAGGTCAATACAAGCTCTGTAAAGACACTCTCAAGAGCGCCTTCAAGGAATGCGATATGGACATTCACGGCCGGGGGAAGCACTCCCAGGGAGGTCAATACAAGCTCTGTAAAGACACTCTCAAGAGCTCCTTCAAGGAATGCGATATGGACATTCACGGCCGGGGGAAGCACTCCAAGGGAGGTCAATACAAGCTCTGTAAAGACACTCTCAAGAGCTCCTTCAAGGAATGCGATATGGACATTCACGGCAGGGGGAAGCACTCCCAGGGAGGTCAATACAAGCTCTGTAAAGACACTCTCAAGAGCTCCTTCAAGGAATGCGATATGGACATTCACGGCCGGGGGAAGCACTCCCAGGGAGGTCAATACAAGCTCTGTAAAGACACTCTCAAGAGCTCCTTCAAGGAATGCTATATGGACATTCACGGCCGGGGGAAGCACTCCCAGGGAGGTCAATACAAGCTCTGTAAAGACACTCTCAAGAGCTCCTTCAAGGAATGCGATATAGACATTCACGGCCGGGGGAAGCACTCCCAGGGAGGTCAATACAAGCTCTGTAAAGACACTCTCAAGAGCTCCTTCAAGGAATGCGATATGGACATTCACGGCCGGGGGAAGCACTCCCAGGGAGGTCAATACAAGCTCTGTAAAGACACTCTCAAGAGCTCCTTCAAGGAATGCGATATGGACATTCACGGCAGGGGGAAGCACTATCAGGGAAGTCAATACAAGCTCTGTAAAGACACTCTCAAGAGCTCCGTCAAGGAATGCGATATGGACATTCACGGCCGGGGGAAGCACTCCCAGGGAGGTCAATACAAGCTCTGTAAAGACACTCTCAAGAGCGCCTTCAAGGAATGCGATATGGACATTCACGGCCGGGGGAAGCACTCCCAGGGAGGTCAATACAAGCTCTGTAAAGACACTCTCAAGAGCTCCTTCAAGGAATGCGATATGGACATTCACGGCCGGGGGAAGCACTCACAGGGAGGTCAATACAAGCTCTGTAAAGACACTCTCAAAAGCTCCTTTAAGGAGAGCGATATGGACATTCACGGCCGGGGGAAGCACTCCCAGGGAGGTCAATACAAGCTCTGTAAAGACACTCTCAAGAGCTCCTTCAAGGAATGCGATATGGACATTCACGGCCGGGGGAAGCACTTCCAGGGAGGTCAATACAAGCTCTGTAAAGACACTCTCAAGAGCTCCTTCAAGGAATGCGATATGGACATTCACGGCCGGTGGAGCACTCCCAGGGAGGTCAATACAAGCTCTGTAAAGACACTCTCAAGAGCTCCTTCAAGGAATGCGATATGGACATTCACGGCCGGGGGAAGCACTCCCAGGGAGGTCAATACAAGCTCTGTAAAGACACTCTCAAGAGCTCCTTCAAGGAATGCGATATGGACATTCACGACCGGGGGAAGCACTCCCAGGGAGGTCAATACAAGCTCTGTAAAGACACTCTCAAGAGCTCCTTCAAGGAATGCGATATGGACATTCACGGCCGGGGGAAGCACTCCCAGGGAGCTCAATACAAGCTCTGTAAAGACACTCTCAAGAGCTCCTTCAAGGAATGCGATATGGACATTCACGGCCGGGGGAAGCACTCCCAGAGAGGTCAATACAAGCTCTGTAAAGACACTCTCAAGAGCTCCTTCAAGGAATGCGATATGGACATTCACGGCCGGGGGAAGCACTCCCAGGGAGGTCAATACAAGCTCTGTAAAGACACTCTCAAGAGCTCCTTCAAGGAATGCGATATGGACATTCACGGCCGGGGGAAGCACTCCCAGGGAGGTCAATACAAGCTCTGTAAAGACACTCTCAAGAGCTCCTTCAAGGAATGCGATATGGACATTCACGGCCGGGGGAAGCACTCCCAGGGAGGTCAATACAAGCTCTGTAAAGACACTCTCAAGAGCTCCTTCAAGGAATGCGATATGGACATTCACGGCCGGGGGAAGCACTCCCAGGGAGGTCAATACAAGCTCTGTAAAGACACTCTCAAGAGCTCCTTCAAGGAATGCGATATGGACATTCACGGCAGGGGGAAGCACTAGCTCTCGATCGCTCCTCATGGCGTGAAGCTGTGAGTCTCGGAGTCTCGAGATTTGAAGCAAGAAGAGTGGCCAGGGCGAAAAAGCGCCGAACCAACAAAAAGCTGAGAGAAGAAGCAGGCCTATCTGCAACTGACTAAACCCACCTATGCCACATATGCGGCCGGCCTTTTAAAAGCGAGGATTGGACTTTACAGCCATCTTCTAGTCCATAGGAAATGCGAAATGTGCTCATCTTCGACCACGAAGGAGGAGCTATACGGTAGCTATAAATAAAACATATAAAGTTTAGCTAAATAGTACCAAAACGTGTACGTTGTGATGAATTATAACAGTATTATTTCAAAGATCTAACATATTGACAACGTTGTTTTTTAAATTCCACAAACTGAATAATATATTTTTATTCATAAACATTCACAGCCTTTCATTATCAGTGAAGATAATGTATATTTAAAATATTTTTAAAGCTTTGTTATGTCATTACTTGCAAGAGCATCTTACTATCACGTTGCACACTTGTCTCCCATTTATTATTTCGTCATAAGCGTGAAAATAGCGCTATTTAAAAAGCTATAATTTAACTTATTTAAATTGCTTAAGTTGAAGTCTAGTTTATGTCTAGTCTTAGTCTATCACTCACGTTCATTTACATCTGTCCTGATGGCGCCAATCCAGTAACTCTTGCTGCTAAAGAGGTCACTTTTCCAGAAGTCAAAGTCAGCCTGTTGCCTGGGTTGAAGCAAGATATAGCCATATTTACTGCTACACAGTGATGACGCATTGGGTCTAGTCACTTGGTCATCACATATCCAGTAAGTCGAGTTGACCTCTTGGCAATTTTCACCTAGAACTGAAAGTCAATAGATCATCTTATCAGGTACAGTCGCTTTCTTCGTCTTTTCATGTGCATTAGTCTTTCAATAGTGTCAAGCCGTAGAGTTACCTTTAAAAAAAAATTTTTTTTCGAATAAAAAGTATCCAAAAAAACAATAAAAAAGAATTTCTCATTTTTAATACTGTACAAATGTGCTGATTTGTGAGGTAAGGTTTGCAACCTGTCAGCAGATACTGTCTAATATTAGGTGCTATTTATAGCAAGGTCTGAAAGGGCAGATAGTATAAAGGTTACCTGTTTCTTTACTGCTGTTGGACTACGGTTAACGAGGATATCACGTGGCCAGCACAACGACCAAGCCCCTTGACCGGGATTCAAACCCGGGACCGCTCAGTTCGGCACCAAGTGCTTAACCATTCAGCAACCGCGTCTTGGCGAGCCATCTCATGAAATACAACATTAACATTTTCTATTCCATTTGGAAAAAAATGAGAACAAGGCTGTAATTCCAAACATAAACTGCACAGAAATAGACCGACTAGCTGTGTGTGGCGACGGTAACACTAGAAAGTTATTGTAGTGTTTGCGATTAAAATGTAACCAAACTTCATTACCTGGACTGGACAGTGTCAGGAATAAAAGTCCAAAATAAAATGTATACAACATAGTTATGACAATGAGACTAAATTTTCCTCGACGGCCTCTCCCGTCTATGTATGCCACACTTCTGTTGTGTTGATATAACTTTTGACATCAATGCACAGATAGGTCTGGCCCATTGGCGTCCGGCCCTTTTCCGTCCGGAAAATAAATACACACCCCATAATTTCGTAGGGGGCCTTGTTATCGCTAAAAACCCAGTGAAATCTGATCCCATGAGGCTTCATTGACAACTAATGGGGAGAAGTCTCCTTGTTCCGGAAGCCCTGCGCCAAGGGCCGGATATAGTTCGCGTGCCGTTTTAACGGTCAATAGCACTTTCGATTCCCGGCTAAATAATTCTATACCCAGACAAAAGATACATATCGATAAAGCGTGGTTTTCATACAATCGCTAGAAACACTAGTTTGACAGGATGTGTTGCTGAACTCTTGATATCAATGGCCAGAAGGCGTGCATAATGAAAAGTCATGTATAGATTTGATATAATGTTTCCAACTCATTGATAATCAAAGTCCAAAAACATATTTTTTTTAGGTCAATGCACATGAACTAAATGTAATTGAATTCAAATGGATCAATTTTTAGATGTGATATGGGTCTCTTTGAAAAATAATCGATAGTTGCAGTTGGCTATTAACTTTCAGAACTTGAGAGAGGTTTTGTTTTTGTACAAAGATATTTGTTTATTTTAGGAAACGAAAAGTCCATCTTTTAGATGATTTAGATCAACAACTAAACCGCAGACCAAGTGCAACCATAAACAACAAGCTAGAATAGAGTGAACAATGCCTAAATCTTTACACCAACACACAATAAAGACTTTTCTATCTGTATCTCAGAAAGCTAGAGAAAGAAATTGAACTTGACTGAAGTGGTTTTATGTGTTGAATTAGTCTCCTTTATTGTTTGTAGAAAGAAAAGTTAGTAAAGAGCTATAAAACCATATGGAGGCGCGGTGGCTGAATGGTAAAGCGCTTGGCTTCCGAACCGAGGATCGGGGTTCGAATCCTGGTGAAGACTGGGATTTTTAATTCCGGGATCTTCGGGTGCCTCTGAGTCCACCCAGCTCTAATGGGTACCTGACATTAGTTGGGGAAAAGTAAAGGCGGTGGTCGTTGTGCTGGCCACATGAAACCCTTGTTAACAGTAGGCCACAGAATACATGCAGGAACTATGTAATCAGATGACTACACTTAAAGAGACAAATAAAAATGCAGTTTTTTGGATTATGGGTGACTTCAACCTACCTGATATAAATTGGAAAACACTAACCATAGATAAACACCAAAACCTTAAGGACATAGATGAGCTTTTCATAGAAACTTTACACAACCTAAGTTTAGATCAAATCATTAAAAAGCCAACTAGATTAAACAACACATTAGATCTCTTCTTAACCAACAGACCTGGATTAGTAGTTGATTATGATATTATCCCTGGTCTATCAGACCATGAGATCATAAAAATACACAGTCAGATAAAAGCAGTAGCCAATACAAAAACCAAAAGAAAAATCTTACTCTGGAATAAATGTAACCTAACACAACTACACCAAGCTGCATTAGACTTTCAACAAACATTCTTATTAGAAAAAGACATTAACCAACCAGTCGATGACCTCTGGAATTTCATTAAAAACCATCTTAAAAGCATTATAGAAAATCATATACCAACTAAATACACATCAAACAAAATAAATAAATGCTGGTTTAATAATAGAATAGAAGCTTTGTAAACAGAAGGAAAACCTATATAGAAAATTTAAAGAAACCAAGGCAGAAAGAGTTTACAAAAAGTATATAAAAATTAAACACCTAACCCAAAAAGTAAGCAGACAGCTGCAGAGTGAATACATAAACAATGTAATATCTAAAGATAACAACAAAAACCTATGGTCATACATTAAGTCTAAGAAAATGGAAACAACAGGCATAGCGCCATTAAAAGATGAACATAACTTAATACATAATGATAATGAAACTAAAGCAAACATCCTAAACAAATACTTTGCATCAGCATTCTCAGCCCCAGGAGACAAAGACATATTTCTTAATTTGAACCAAGTAGACAACATAGAAGATTTAGTAGTACAAGAAAATGGAATTAAAAAACTATTAGCCAACACCAAACCAAATAAAGCGTCTGGACCTGATGGTATTCCAGCTAGATTACTCAAAGAACTAAGCAATGAGCTAGCCCCAGTGTTCAAAATACTCTATCAGGCATCGCTTAACCAGGGCAGAGTACCAAAGGACTGGAAAGAAGCTAATGTCACCACCCTATTTAAAAAAAGAGAAAAATCTGATCCAGGAAACTACAGACCAGTATCACTTACCAGCATCACATGTAAAATACTAGAACACATAATATGTAGCAATATCATAAACCACTTAGACAAACATAATGTTCTCACCCCATACCAACATGGCTTTAGGAAATATAGATCATGTGAAACACAACTAATAGGACTAATTGATGATTTTTCAAAGGTTTAGATAATAGTGAACAAATAGATGCTATCTTATTAGATTTTTCCAAGGCATTTGACAAAGTTCACCACCATAGTTTGCTTAAAAAATTAAAATATTTCGGCATTAACGGTCCACTGCATCAGTGGATTAAAGATTTTCTGATAGGGAGAGAACAAACTGTAATAATAAATGGCTCTAAATCAACACCAATAACAGTAAACTCAGGTGTACCTCAAGGAACAGTCTTAGGTCCACTACTATTTTTAATTTACATAAATGATTTACCAAATTGTATTTCTTCAGGAGCATAAGTCAGATTATTTGCAGACGATTGCATAATATATAGAACAATAAAAACAAAACAAGACACAGATATTTTACAAAGAGAATTAGATGAATTACAGAAATGGGAATCAAATTGGAGCATGTCTTTCCACCCAGAAAAATGTCAGTTGTTAAGAGTAACAAAAAAACTAGAACAAATTAACTCCACTTATCTTATTCATGGCAAACCAGTAACACAGACTAAAAACTCAAAATACCTAGGTGTTATAATAAATGAAAAACTGTCATGGAATCCACATATTGATGAAACTATAAAAAAATCCAACAAAGCATTAGGGTTTATTAAAAGAAATTTCTATAAATCAAATAAGAACATAAAACTAAAATGTTATTTAACCTTGGTTAGGCCAATAATAGAATATGCATCCACCGTGTGGGACCCCTCAACTCAAGAAAACATTAAGAAACTGGAACAAACACAAAATAGAGCAGTGAGATTCATAACAAACGAATATTCACATTTGACTAGGGGAACACCATTAGTAAAATCACTAAATTTAGAAAGCCTTCAGGACAGAAGACTCAAAAGTAAAGTAGCAATTATACATAAAACACTGAACCATAATCTTCAAATACAAAAACAAAATTTAATAAAATACTCTGAAAGACACAAAAATAAAGGCACATTCCTCGTCCCATATGCTAGGACAAATTTGTACAAATACTCCTTCTTCCCTAGTGCTATTAGAGCATGGAATGGGTTGCCTGAGCTAGCCAGAAAAACCAGTGACTTGGCAGAATTTAAGTCATTGGTTAATATGCATGACTAAATGCATGACGCGTAGGACGTAATCATCTTCTTTTTTGAAGTAACGTCTGTATTATATAAGATAAGATAAGATAACAGATGACTTTTACATCATCTGCCTTATAGACCTTAAGGTCTGAAAGGGGAACTTTACTTTACTTTTTATAAAACCATAAGCATCTCCTCCCTGACACAGTGATTAACGTGTCGGCTTGAGGAGACTGAGGATACCTTAACCCTAGAGTATGAATTCAGGTATCTCCCTTTTTTTTTTATAAATACATGTAAAAAAGCGATAACCGAGATACCCCCTCCGTTCTCCCCCTCCCCCCTCCCACCTTCTACCCATTTTAACTGGGCCAGACAAGCGATAAGATCATAGCGTAGTGAGAATGCTAAAATCATCATGAAATTGCGCTAAACGAAAAACATTGTTAAAAATATTTCAAATCGCACAGATTTATTATTGTAAGTCTAGCTCTATGAAAAATGCACTTATATATCTATATTATAAAGTAGAATGTGAGGTGTATGTATGTATGTATGTTACTTAAAACATCAAAACCGCTTGACCAATCTTATTATTGTAAGTCTAGCTCTATGAAAAATGCACTTATATATCTATATTATAAAGTAGAATGTGAGGTGTATGTATGTATGTATGTTACTTAAAACATCAAAACCGCTTGACCAATCTTATTATTGTAAGTCTAGCCCTATGAAAAATGGACTTATATATCTATATTATAAAGTAGAATGTGAGGTGTATGTATGTATGTATGTATTTATGTTACTTAAAACATCAAAACCGCTTGACCAATCTTATTATTGTAAGTCTAGCCCTATGAAAAATGGACTTATATATCTATATTATAAAGTAGAATGTGAGGTGTATGTATGTATGTATGTATGTATGTATGTTACTTAAAACATCAAAACCGCTTGACCAATCTTATTATTGTAAGTCTAGCTCTATGAAAAATGTGCTTATATATCTATATTATAAAGTAGAATGTGAGGTGTATGTATGTATGTATGTATGTTACTTATAGACATCAAAACCGCTTGACCAATCTTGATAAAACTAGGCAGGAATGTTCCTTGGGTACTAACTTAGACCGTAGTGTATGTATTGTAGCCCTAAAACAAACTTAAGACCCTCAAAAAAAATAAAGTTGTCCGACTCTATTACAGATATAGTATTTTATGGATCTAGGCCATGGTTAACAATGTTGACATGAGAAAAGATCGAAAGGATTTAGACCTAGATCTAATTTTAAGAAATACACTTTGCGCACAAAGTTTTTTACTTTGACACATGAAAATACAAAAAAAGATCCATTGATTTCATTATGAAATAAAATTAACCTTCAATTTTGTGTTTCAAAAGCATTTTTTACATAAATTAGTTCCCGATATTTGTGACGACAGTATTTCTTGGCGAACATTCTTTTATTAGACATTACCAATTGGTGGTTACACATTAACACATCTCTCTACTGAGTCTAATTATTGTCCATTCATTTGATATTTTAATCAATTTAACATTGAATTTTTTTTTTTCTAAAGCATTTTTAATACATTCGTTCGCTGTTCGCTAAAGTTGCGTAGCCGTGTTGAGATAGGCCTATATTCATTCATGAAAAAAGGTCACGCATGCGCAACACAGAATGAACTCTATAAAAGCCAATTTTTAACTCTAGATTAGTGTAGATTTAGATCTATGTCTACCTCAAGATCTACTTTATACACATTAACATACAAAATTAAGTCTATTCATCTCAAATTTTTATCAAATATATGTAGGTCTACAAGCAAATGTTTTAATTTTTAAAAATGAATTTAAGCCTATTAGCTATTTTTATTTTATAGCTTCATTCACACTATTTTTACATTGACACATTCGCTTTACTTATTACATTATTATTTCGTTTAATTGTGACTATATCGACAGTAATGCGCAAATAAAGACCCGCGGGTCGCGGGTAACATATGTCTAGTATAAATATATATATATATATATATGTATATATATATATATATATATATATATATATATATTATATATATATATATATATATATATATATATATATATATATATGACTGATCCAAACTAATATATACAATTACATTTACTATGAGATCGAATATTTTCTTTTTTAAAAGTTTGAATGATGACTGCACAACAGCCCCCCGCCCCTTTTTTCCCCACGCAGCTGTTGTCTTCCAATGGAACAGCAGGTTCTACGGCTGCACTGGCATGGTTGTGGGGGGAGGTATGGAAAAAACACGAAAGTGCCCAGTAAGTCCCACGGAAGGTACCAGCTAGATAGAGAAAAGCGGTTTAGGATAGCCTGATTCTGAACTGGACACTGGCCAGTCGGAACCTACTTTACCAAAAAGTAAGGAAAACATCGACTCGCTGAGCCGACGTTGCCACCTAGGAAACGATTGAGTATTTGCTGTTCGAATGTTGTGGTCAGCGTGGTGAGAACGGAGACAGGGAAACTCTGAGTAGGGCGGCCGTCTACCTTGTCCGTGCTGCTAATAGTGTTCTCAATACAGCGCCCATGGGGGATTAAGACTTGCGCATTTCTGCAAGTGTATAGCAATGTGTTTCACAAACTGCTTAAATCAAAACACCTATGGTTTTGCCAATTTTTTTATATAATGTGTTTTTTAATATACAGATAATCAGGGCCGGTCCTAACAATTTGCGGGGCACTATGCTAAAGTGATTGCACGGGCCCAGTTTGGGTGAGGAGAAAGCATGATGTCTAAATCAAGATTTTGTATTAGAATATAGATTCGTCGTTGCAATACATTTTAATGAAAGCTAACAATGCCGGGTTTCTTTTAGGTCGTAGGATTGGCACCCAAATTACAATTTAGTCCATTTTTAAAGATATTTTCATGATATTTTATTTTAGATTTCCAGGATTTTTTCTTCTATTTTCAATTTCATGAGATTTCAATGAGGTCCTGGAAAATCAGGAGGCCACGGAAACCCTTGTTATTATATAAAAGTTATAATGTTTTATAATATAATAATTTACACCTAGAATTTGCACGGGGCCTATGAAAATGCGGGCCGCATAGGTTGACTATCTCTGACCAGGTTGTTCCACTCAGTCGGACACGCAGTGTGTGTGTGAGGCCGTATCAATGACTGTCGTAGCCTATTGACTAGGCCCAGCAGTCACTGTAAGAATGGAGCGATCGTAACCTTCGTGAACTGTTGCGAAGACACCGACGCGATGCGATTGGTTAGATCTAGAGGGAAGTGACGTAAGCAATGTCTACATAAAACCCTAACCCTTAACTCAAGAAAACATTCAGAAACTGGAACATACACAAAATAGAGCAGTGAGATTCAAAACAAATGAATATTCACATTTGACTAAAGCAACGGTTCTCAACCTTTTTTGCTCGGCGACCCCTTTTTACAATTCCTCACTATGCCGCGACGCCCCCCCCCCCCTTTCCAAAAGTAAATCTGATTTTCATAGCCAAAGCTTTATGTTTAATCATGAAACAATATGTAATTTTATTCTTTTTATAATTTCTCTTTAAGATTTTCATTTATTTATCTTACTATTTCTAATTCATATTATTCACATCGCATACACATGTGACGTTTGTCTGTATTTAGACATGATAATGAACAGGCTGTTCTGCAAATAATGTATTATTGCAAATTGAAGAAGAAACTGCAACACAGACAAATTGGGACATGACTACAAACACTTGATCCAGATGTCTGTAATAGAGAAATTTTTTATTGCATCTTTATGAATGAGTTCAATAAACTATTTCTGTTTCCTAAACATTTTCACTTTTGACTTTCATTGGGGTTCTGGCATGTGCAAATAGGATGTTAAGTAATTTGGAAAGTTTGATGAAATTTTGTCCGCAAAGCATTAGCAAATGGCATCATTGATAATTCGACTTAACTTCGCTACAATTAACATACAAACTGATGGGGCAGGCAGAGGAAACATTGGTGAATGTCTGACGAGAGTGACCAAATGCTGCGGGGAGACAACTGAAGGGTCACTTGAACTCCATGGAGGCTATGAGACACTACGTTCAACAACAGAGTTACTTACCAGAGCACTATGAGAGGCCCACAACTGAGTTTCTTACCAGCACTACGAGAGGCCTACAACAGAGTTTCTTACCAGAGCACTATGGGAGGCCCACAACAGAGTTTTTCTTACCAGAGCACTATGGGAGGCCCACAACAGAGTTTTTTACCAGAGCACTAAGGGAGGCCCACAACTGAGTTTCTTACCAGCACTACGAGAGGCCCACAACAGAGTTTCTTACCAGCATTATGGGAGGCTCACAACAGAGCTTCTTACCAGAGCACTACGAGAGGCCCACAACAGAGTTTCTTACCAGCACTATGGGAGGCCCACAACAGAGTTTCTTACCAGAGCACTATGGGAGGCCCACAACAGAGTTTCTTACCAGAGCACTATGGGAGGCCCACAATAGAGTTTCTTACTAGAGCACTATGAGAGGACCACAACAGAGTTTCTTACCAGAGCACTATGAGAGGACCACAACAGAGTTTCTTACCAGAGCACTACGAGAGGCCCACAACAGAGTTTCTTACCAGAGCACTATGGGAGGCCCACAACAGAGTTTCTTACCAGAGCACTATGGGAGGCCCACAACAGAGTTTCTTACCAGAGCACTATGAGAGGACCACAACAGAGTTTCTTACCAGAGCACTATGGGAGGCCCACAATAGAGTTTCTTACCAGAGCACTATGGGAGGCCCACAACAGAGTTTCTTACCAGAGCACTATGGGAGGCCCACAATAGAGTTTCTTACCAGAGCACTATGAGAGGACCACAACAGAGTTTCTTACCAGAGCACTATGGGAGGCCCACAATAGAGTTTCTTACCAGAGCACTATGGGAGGCCCACAATAGAGTTTCTTACCAGAGCACTATGAGAGGACCACAACAGAGTTTCTTACCAGAGCACTATGAGAGAACCACAACAGAGTTTCTTACCAGAGCACTATGGGAGGCCCACAACAGAGTTTCTTACCAGAGCACTATGGGAGGCCCACAACAGAGTTTCTTACCAGAGCACTACGAGAGGCCCAAACTTTTCTGCCCTACTACCATTAGAAGTTCATCCAAGGTTCATGTTGTCCAATACGTTATGCATTTCTATACAAAGTTTACGTATTAAAATTCAAATTTATGGATGCACTGTTCAACCTTTTTTAAAACGTACACATTTTGGTTCACATATTACAGATTTAACACCTTAGTAATGGAAATCATATAATACATATGGTTTTTATGAGTGGCGAACCTTAAACTTCACTTATATCTTATTATTATTGACGATTAATAATGACTCTTGACCTTACGTACGACATACCAGAGCTTTACAACACGACCAGGCTTATGCATTTAGCGCATTTACTTAAACTGTTGAAATTTGTTCTGCTGCAACAATTAAAATGTTTGAAATGAATTCTGATTCTGCTGTCTGCTACATCTATCTTCGAATAACAAGAAAAATAGTAATTTCCGTTGTTACAAAAACATGTATGTGTCAAGTTTTACATTTTAGATTAGGCCATACTTTCGATGGTCTTAGCGTCCCGAGACAAGACGTTAAACTGCGCTCCTCTTTCCTTAGCACTTTTGGAGCTCAAAAGTGCTCTACTTCTTTTCTATCATTGTGTCTGCCTCCTCCTTTCCTCAATCTGCCTTCATTGATCATCACTCTGTCTCCTTATCTCTAAATATCTCACTACGTCCTAGACCAGTCCGTTTGCCGTGGACTGCGACGGGTAAGGGGGGATAAAGAGATCCTGGTGTTTGAGTGATGGCTATCTGAGGATAAGCCACCACAACACAATACTTTGGCTCCAAGTTCCCCTAGACCTGAGGCCCAGATGGCCCGCTCTGGGTCAACCGGCTGGTCATGCCGAGCTACCAGCATAGGTCTTCGACCTATGCTGGAGGGCGGTGGCTAGAGGGTCAATCAGGGAGCTGATGTATCGGGCACATGTCCGATGCAGTAGCTGACTGAGTATAGCACCTGTGTAGCCCTGGCGGGCTCATTCTGGACTTCCGAATGGCCCGTCCCCTTGTTGGACTCGATGGCGGGTGGGGAGCACAGGTGCCGAACTAATATATAACACCCATGGAAAAAAAAACTTCAAAAAAACTACTTGCCCCAGACCTATGTCTGGGCAAGAGACGCCGCATGGAAGACAGAAAGGAGGAGGCCACAAAAAGCTGTGCTACCTGGCCATCATTTCTGGTGGTTAGGTGCACAGAGGAGGGGAAAAGTCTGACAAAGATGAGCCCTTTTGCCATCTACAAGGGACTTAAGTCAGTAGTGGGAGAGCCCAAGAGTGTGACTAAACTACACAAGTCTTTGGAACTTCTAGTAGAAGTTGATAGCAAGATACACTCCGATGGGCTTTTAAGATGCAGAAGACTCTGTGATCTCCAAGTGGAAGTCATGCCACACAAGAGTCTGAACACCAGCAGAGGTGTAATCAGCTCTAGGGACCTACTGGAATGTTCCGAGAAGGAAATAGTGGAGGGCATTGAAGGAGTCACCCATGCCCGGCGCATTACCAGGCGCAGGGATGGTGAGGAGGTCAAAACCGCCACTATTATCCTCACATTTGGAACTAGGACACCGCCAGAGTATGTGAAGGCAGGATACCTACGAATTCCAGTGAGGCCCTACATACCTAACCCCATGAGGTGCTTCAAGTGCCAGGGTTATGGACACGGCGCGGCAGTCTGCAAGAGGAACACTGTGTGTGCCAGATGTGCTAGAGAAGGTCATGAGGACAAGGGCTGCACAGCCCAGTTCAAATGCCCAAACTGTCACGCTGGCCACTCAGCCTACTCCAAGGACTGCCCTGTGTGGAAACAGGAGGTTGCCGTGCAGGAGTACAAGGCAAGAAATGGATGTACCTTCAGCCAGGCGAAATCGGCTGTATTGGCCCTAGCCAAAGGCCAATTCGGCTTGACAAAAACCTATGCCCAGGCTGTTGCTAAGATAGGAAGATCCATAGCCACGCAGACGGACACATTGACCCCACCACCCCCTCCTCCTCCTCCAACTCAGAAGAAAACACCGCCAAAGAACACACCTCTGAAGAAACAAGAAAGCCCTGTTGTCATGCTAAAGAACAGGTTCTCTGTGCTCGCTGATGAGAGCATGGAGACTGAGCAGCTAGTCAAAACCAATACTCCGGGAGAACCCGGAGACATCATGTCTGACACAGGTTCTCCTCAGAGAAACCAGTCAGACACCCCAACCTCTACCGAACTAGAGGTTGACCAACTCCCTAAGGGGAGAAATCAAAGCAGAGAGGATGCCCGAGGTGAGCGAGGAGGAAATAACCTCCGCTCTAACCAGAGGGATCTCCCCTCTCCAGAGAGAAAGACTTCCCCCAAAAGGGGGTTGTCCTCCTCTCCATCCAAACCCAAGAATAAAAATACCAAGGTCACTGGAATTAAGGGAAACCCCTCCGGGGGCCTCCCAAAGCCAAATAGCTCCAAGTAGGTCATCTAGAATAAGCCATGGATTCCAGAATTGTACAGTGGAATTGCAGAGGCCTCAAGGCCAATTATGAGGCCGTAGCAGCTAGGATAACCCTTCACAAGGTTATCACTTGCTGCAGCCTGTATTTACCACCAGGCGCTCCATTAAACCAAACAGACATGGAGGACCTATTGAAACAACTCCCCCGGCCTTACATAATCCTTGGGGATTTCAATGCCCATAACACCATGTGGGGCTCCAACAATACCGACACAAGAGGCCGTATGCTGGAGGATATCTTCCTCCAACATGATTTATGCATACTTAATGATGCATCACCGACCTACTTGCACCCAGGAACTGGATCTCTCACATGCATTGACCTCACCGTATGCGTCCCTGGACTTCTGGACGACTTTAAATGGTCAGTTAGCAATGATCTACGGGGAAGTGACCACTTCCCAATCATCATTGCTAACAATCTCCACTCATTGGGACGACCTCAGCGGTGGAAACTGAATAAGGCCGATTGGGAAGAATTCCAAAAAAGATGCTCAGAGGATATTACAGAAAATATCCTCGATGAGCAGAACCCAGCTGATACCTTTGCTAGCAAGCTACATAGTATAGCCAGGAAAGTTGTCCCCCTAACCTCCGCAAATCCAAAACGGCCTAGCAAACCATGGTTTGATACAGCCTGCAAAGGTGCTATTGGCGATAGGAAAAAACGACTGGCTGCATTTATAAAAAATCCATCCCAGGAAAACCTAAAGCTATTCAGAATAGCTAGAGCAAAGGCTAGACAAACCATACGGTCAGCCAAAAGGAATTCCTGGAGAAGTTTTGTCGGCAGTCTGGATGCCAAAACTTCTGCTAGAGCGGTCTGGAAGGCAGTAAGGCGAATCAAAGGGAAAGAATCAAATGCAATAGGGCATCTGAAAAACCAAGGACGAACTGTCACGTCCCCCAGAGAAATAGCTGACTGCCTTGCATCCTCAATAGCAGAAAAGTCATCCACTGCACATTACACGCCAGAGTTTCAAAAAGTCAAAACCAGGGAAGAAAGACACTCCATTGATTTCAGGTCAGAAAACAATGAAGACTACAACAAACCGTTCTCGCTTGAGGAACTGAGGGAATCGCTAGACAAGTCACATGACACAGCGCCTGGAGAAGATGAAATCCATTACCAGTTCCTCAAGCACCTTCCCGAACCCTCATTGGCAGTCCTGCTAGGGGTCTATAACTGTGTGTGGCAAACAGGCGCTTTCCCAAACAGCTGGAGGAAAGCCACAGTTATACCGATACCTAAACCGGGAAGAGACGGCTCTGACCCAGCTAACTATCGACCAATAGCACTAACAAGCTGCATCTGCAAAACCATGGAAAGAATGATTAACAGTAGGCTGGTCTGGTACCTGGAGAGGAACAAAGTGATCTCTAACTACCAGTGCGGATTCCGGCAAGGGCGGACAACAACTGACCACCTGGTAAGGCTGGAAGCTTGTATCAGAAATGCATTACTCAGAAGAGAACATCTAGTAGCTGTATTCTTCGATATAGAAAAGGCCTATGACACAACCTGGAAACATGGCATTCTACGTGATCTGGAGCTTATGGGGCTTAAGGGACATCTCCCCCGTTTTGTGGGGGAATTCCTGAAAGACCGAAAATTTCAGGTTCGAGTGGGCAACACCACTTCTGACACTCATGACCAGGAAATGGGTGTACCCCAGGGCAGCATTCTGTCAGTCACCCTGTTCAACATAAAAATAAATAGCATCATAAATGCTCTGTCCCCTGGCATAGAGTGCTCTTTGTATGTTGATGACTTTGTCATTTTTACTTATGGGAAAAACATGAACACCCTAGAAAGAAAATTACAGTTATGTTTAAACAAAATTCAAAATTGGGCAAACGATAATGGTTTTAAATTTTCGGACTCCAAAACAGTTAGTATGCATTTTTGTAATTTAAGGGGACTCCACCCAGACCCTGAACTATTTATACACAAAAAGAAGATCCCTGTCGTGAAAACTACAAAATTTTTAGGCCTCACTCTAGATTCCAAATTTAATTTTCTCCCCCACATTAAGGAACTTAAGAGAAAATGCCAAAAGTCATTAAACATACTTAGAGTGCTCAGCCATACGGACTGGGGAGCTGACAGAGATACTTTGCTGCTGCTATATCGGAGTCTAATTCGATCCAAGCTAGACTACGGATCCATAATATATGGAGCAGCAAGGAAGTCGTACCTAAAAATACTGGAACCAATACAAAATGCTGCCCTGCGTCTCTGTCTCGGCGCGTTTCGTACATCACCTATCCCAAGCCTCCATGTGGAGGCTGGAGAACTCCCCATGGATATAAGAATGAAAAAGCTTGCAATGCAGTATATAGTCAAGCTAAAATCCAACCCTACGAACCCTGCTTTCGATTCCATATTTAACCCCACAGAGGTAGAATTATACAATCGAAGGCCTAACGTCATACAGCCGTTAGGCCTTCGAATGAGAGAACCCATCCAAAATTTAACCCCACCCATTAACCAAATCTCTAAAATAGAAACCCCTCAGAATCCTCCTTGGCTAATGAATAAACCCAAATTAAATTTATCCCTCCTTAATTTCAAAAAAGAAAATACAGACCCAAGCATACTACAAGTCCACTTTAGGGAACTGCAAGAGAGCTACGGAGATTGTGGCACCATCTACACAGACGGATCCAAAATGGATGGAAAGGTCGCGTGTGCCTGCTCCTTTCGGAACAAAACAATCTCCCGTAGACTCCCCGATGGCTGCTCCATCTTTACGGCCGAATTGCATGCAATATCGCTTGCACTTATGGCCGTCAAAGCATCAGAAAGGAGGAAATTTATAATCTGCTCCGACTCCAAATCTGCATTGCAAGCTTTGGGGCGGATGAAGACTGACATTCCACTGGTACATAAGAGCCTGAAGCTGTTGGACCAAATAACAGCCGACCATACGGATGTCACCTTCATCTGGGTCCCCTCCCATGTGGGCATTGAGGGAAACGAAGCCGCAGACAGAGAAGCAAAGAGAGCCCTAAATCATGCGGTATCAGGAACTCAAATTCCCTGCTCAGACCTGAGACAAAGTATTGCCACTGCCATCTACCAAGAGTGGCAGGATCGATGGGAGGCTGAGACTCACAATAAACTCAGGCAGATTGTGGCGGATGTCAGGTGGCGGTCCACATCTAAGGGTCTGACAAGGCGTGGTAGCACGACCATGTCTAGACTTAGGATTGGCCACACCTACATCACGCACTCTTTTGTGCTGAAGAAAGAAGAGCCCCCACTTTGTGAGTATTGTGACTCTCGCCTCACCGTGGAACATATCCTCATTGACTGCCCCAGATACCAGGATGTCAGGGGAAAATATTTTAGAGCCACTAATTTAAAAACACTATTCAATAATGTCGACCCTGGGAAGGTACTGGGCTTTATCCGGGAAGTGGGATTGTCTACGAAGATATGATTTCTAAACTCTGTACTTTTTACATTATATTTTTACCAAATTATTAAATTTTTACTACCTCTACTATTTTAATTGTAAATAGACCTTGATTTTAATTATTTGACGGTATAGAATTTGACCTTTGTTGTGTGGAGGGAGAGTGGCCCTTGAGGGACTGCAGGCACGACATGGCCTAAATTGTGCCGATGTGCCCAAAATCACAAATCACAAATCACATAATTATTTGACGGTATAGAATTTGACCTTTGTTGTGTGGAGGGAGAGTGGCCCTTGAGGGACTGCAGGCACGACATGGCCTAAATTGTGCCGATGTGCCCAAAATCACAAATCACAAATCACATAATTATTTGACGGTATAGAATTTGACCTTTGTTGTGTGGAGGGAGAGTGGCCCTTGAGGGACTGCAGGCACGACATGGCCTAAATTGTGCCGATGTGCCCAAAATCACAAATCACAAATCTCGATGGTCTTAAACGACCCCTGACAAATTGTTAATCGACCCCCCAAGGGGAACGCGACCCACAGGTTGAGAACCCCTGGACTAGAGTAACACCTTTTGTAAAATCACTAAATTTAGAAAGCCTTCAGGACAGAAGACTCAAAAGTAAAGTAACAATTATACATAAAACACTGAACCATAATCTTCAAATACAAAAACAAAATTTAATAAAATACTCAGAAAGACACAAAAAATAAAGACACATTCCTCATCCCATATGCTAGGACAAATTTGTACAAATACTCCTTCTTCCCTAGTGCTATTAGAGCATGGAATGGGTTGCCTGAGCTAGCCAGGAAAACCAGTGACTTGGCAGAATTTAAGTCATTGGTTAATATGCATGACTAAATGCATGATGCGTAGGACGTAATCATCTTCTTTTTTGAAGTAACGTCTGTATTATATAAGATAAGATAAGATAAGATCTCGTACTTTGAGAAGTGAAGAAGTTACTGTTTATTACATAGAAATGTAAGAAATATAAGCATCTAAATAAAAAAAATTGTAGTTTAATGTTTACTATTACAACTTTTGAACCCAGAATTTAAATGTCTATAAGTCAGATTTGAAAAACCATCGGAGTTTCCCTTTAAGGTTTATCGTCTCCTGATTTTTTTTCCCCTCGGGATCGACTCCTGATGCTTTGCCGTGTTTTGGTATTACAGACACTTATAATAATAATAATAATAATAATAATACAAGTAAACAAGGATACAATTAAGACAGGGCGAAAGATAACATCTCTTTACTTGAAGTGTTTTCCGTAGTAGTCACTGTCTTGGATGGAGTGCTGATTGATGAAGCCGTTGTCGTATCTGGGAAAAGCGGTGAATGAGAGATGGTGAAATTACTCTAAAAAGTTAACTGACAAATATTCATTCTTGCTTTATATTTTTATCTTAAAACGACATAAAAACAACAAATGCGATTTTCATTTTTTTTTTTTTAGGAATTCTTAACCCGATGGCTTCTGACAGACAAATTCTGTAAAACAATTAATAAGACAATGATTGACTCGTATCTTATGTTAATGTAACAAATAGATTAAAAGTGGAGCTACTTAGTTTTAATTGAAATTCTCGATACTGTTAAAGTGTATATCCCACAAATGGGACCCCCACCTGATACGAATTATTCAACAGATACAATTCAAGGGAACATACATGGGAACAGAGCGCATAGAAGGGAACAAGAACAAAAAAAAATACAACTGTAGGGAACCTGTTAAATAGCACCACTGAACTGGTATACAGAAGTGCTAGGTACCAGGGGGCATGAATAACTCTTGAAAGTCAGTGTTTTCCATGGCTGATTTAAGCAACCCGTTGTATGCTCTAATGGAAAAAAGGGAAAAATAACACTAATTAAAATTTGTCCTGGAATATGTTACAAGTGTCTTCAACTTTGTGTCTTTCCGAGTAATTTATTGGGTTTTGTTTTTCTATGTGTAAAGTATGGTTTAGTGTTTTAGTTTTCATTGATACTTTACTTATTATTGATACTTTACTTTTTATTGATTCTTTACATTTTATTGATACTTTACTTTTAATAATAATTTTCCAGGCCACCACTTGTTGTTTTACATTTAATATTAAAGCCAATGCCATGTTATCTAGCTATTCATGTTGTTAAGTAAATTGGTAACCATGTTGCACGTAACCCACACATTAGACATTAGACTTATTTATTAAGTACATTATCTCATGTCACGATGTCGAATGTCAGAATGCAAGAGGCCCCTAAAAGAGT
>JAZGLO010005006.1:0-25407 GCA_036873155.1 Biomphalaria sudanica | reverse complement strand
TTCGTTGAATGTATTGTATAATACTTGTACGTAAAGCTCTGCATGTGAGAATCATGCCCCTGTAACTTACGACCATCCAAAGAATTAACTCAAGTCCTTTACAGAAACCACTGCGCGGTTCATCTCAGATATAGGCTTACTGATCTGAACCCTCCGACATGTAAAATGTGAACAAAGAAGAAGAAGAAGAGAAGCATTTCAACAACCATCGTACTTCAGTGTGAAGGAGAAATGGAATAAGGTTCTCAGCCAAAAAAAGAAGCTCTTCACGGAGCCGTTGATTCATAAGGAGACGAACGTGTGCCAATAGTCAAGATTAATTACCAGGCAAAGTGAACTCGTCCAGATCTATAGAGAAGTGGTGTATGCAGACATTAATGTCATAGCTCGTTTCACCATAGCACCTCTGAACTTCATTGTTGCTTGCAGGAGTTCGTTTAATGATATCAGATGTGTAAACAGTTTTTTTAAAGTTCTGCAAAGGCTGGTAAAAAATTTTCAGCTTTAGTTTTCCGGATTTTGCTATAAGTAAAGATACTGTGAGAAGCTTACATACCTCTTTGTGACGTTGAAGCCAACATTTCGCCTACAATGGGCCTATTCTGTACTTTACCTTTGAGTATTCGAAAGTATTGCAAATCATTATCAGGGTGGCATCGTCCTAAATGATCCTCCAGCTTTGATGGTCTCATAACGTCATAACGTCATTGCTTAAAACTTTGCGTCGCGTAAAAGGCACATAAGGCAATGAAAGAACTAATAAATCCTAATATCAACTAATCAATACTCTGCGTCTACACTTCGTGTTAATTCGGTCATGTTTAATATTAGTTTAATGTAGACACTATTAAGCTATTTAAATAAGCTGTTAACATTTCAAAAGTAAAAAAAAATGTTCATTCGAAAAACAATGTTAAAATTCAAAGGATTAACTTATGTACAAATTCACTACAAATCATAGGTGTGGATGGTTAATTACATTAATGGTAACTAAAATGTAAAGTATCGACCTGTTTAAAATGAGATACATTGTACTGTTGTAGACCCCTTTACATCTCACAGATCCCCAAGTAATCATTTTAAGCTCTTAGAATCGTTAAAATTATTTATCGACCCCTAGGGATCTAGATAGACAACTTTGGGAATTTACATGATGAACACCAATGGACAAGCAGACATTGGCAGACACAGGCAGACATTGTCAGACACTGGCAGACATTGACAGACACTGGCAGACATTGTCAGACACTAGCAGACACTGGCAGACATTGACAGACACTGGCAGACATTGACAGACACTGGCAGACACTGACAGACACATATTCATAATTATCCGCCTTCAACATAAAGCTTACTTCTCGCTTATCATACTTGGACAGAGATCATTTAACACTGGAAAATATTCCCTATAAGTCCAGTCTCGTATAATACACAAGACGGCGACACCAGGTAGAAACTATACAATTTGAGACTCCATGCGTTTAACCGTGTCATCTGCTGTAACCAAAACTAACAAGGTTACAAAGACAGTTTGTGTGGACACACAAACCTAAAATCGGCCCCCGAAGTGGTCCACCTAGAGACAGATGGACAGATCTAGACATTGTTAGAGGATAGCACATAGGCTGTAAAAAAATACTTTTAAAAAATCATAAAAAAATGCATATCTATTTTACAGGATGTGACTCACAAAAAAAATGTAGAAATATTTATTAACTAAAAATTTAAAAAAAAAGCTCCAACTGGGTGTTGAACCCGAGTCCCTCTGCGTGTCAGGTAGATGTGATAACAACTACATTACGGAAACAAGTATCTAATATATTTGATATCTTTCATAAGCAAGATCTAGACCTAGTTTTAGATCTACATTTAGATTCAAGATCTAAGTCTAAGCCTAGATCTAGAAATAGATTAAAGTCTCTAAGTCTACATCTAGAAATAGATCTCAGTATCTAAGTCTAAGTCTAGATCTAGAGTTAGATCTAAGTCAGTCTAAGTCTGTCTATATTCTATATCTAAGTCTGTTGTCAAGTGTATAAGTATAGCCTAATGACTCGATGATTTGTGAAAACTGCGCGGTAAAAAGTAGTACTTTTGTGGGGTTTTTTAAACTTACAATTGAAGCGAAGTTCGTATAAAAATTCTTTTTCAAAACAACATTCGAATCAGTATTCTCTTCCATGAGTTAGTTAATAAATGGAAAATCTTTTTTTATAATGATCCATTTTCAATCGTGACCTTAGTTGAATTTTTTTTGTATAAATGCGCGAATCTATGAATGAAGCTTGTGAACTTTTTAATAAGACTTACTTCCCCTGAAGTTTTTCATTGAAAAGTTGTGTAATTTTTTGAAAAATCTGCTTGCAAATATAATTTAAAAAATTAGATGGATCACTTTTAAAAAGAAAAAAGTAGCCGTTACATCAGAACTTTGAATGCTATAAAATATCATGATGTCCGATTTTCATTTTCTCTTCTAGTTTCTGAGATCTAAACGGGACGGACGGAAAGACAGACAGACGGACAGTCGGACAGACAGGCCACACAAAACTAATAGCGTCTTCTCCCCTTTCGGGGGCCGCTAAAAAAAACCCACAAAAGCACGCATTTCGAAGTACTGCAATAGTATGTGACCTTTGCTTGAGTTGAACCGGAACAAGAAATGATTGACCTGATTCATCACCCCTAAAGGTCACAGTCCCACGCAGCTGTAAGTTAAATATGCATAAATACAGAGTTCCCATTATTACTGAGATGATGACACGGTTTCCTGATACTAATTGACCATATGCATACAGTGTTAAAAACAATAACAATAAAATGGTGTTGAATTCATTTCCCCAAGACTAAGGGTGTGTGCAAGTATTCCACGTGACCACGCAGACCCAGTTTTTGACGTGCATAGCTTGACGAAATGAATGCAGACAAGAACGTTGTCTTTGGTGTGTGTGTGTGTGGGGGGGAGTGTTTATATTTTATTATTTTTGCATCGTCTGCGTATGTCTTTGGAAAGAGATAATGTTTTTCCCGCGACCTTAGTGAGAACTCTCCATAAGTCGTGCACTGCCAACTGCTTTCATCAGTACCAGAAAGGGTAAATTGGCTAAAAAAATTCTTACTGTGTTGGGCAAACTTGTTATATACTATACTATACTATACTATACTATACTATACTATACTAGATTGTGGTAGAGACGGCCACAGATGTTGGACTCAGCAAAATAACCAAAACATTAGAAGAGCTTTTCTCATAGCCTTTTACCACCTTTCTTCTTCTTATTTTTTTTTTACAAATTTTAATGCAACTCGGTCTGTCTGCCTGATAAAAAGTGTGTACAGTAGAACGTCGTTTATCCGAACGTTTATTATCCGGAGCGTCAAATATCCGGACCAGTTTTTTTTTTTTTTTTTTATCAACCACATGTACTGTGATGCACATATACTGTATGAATACGAAAAATAAGTGATTTTTTTCCACAATAAAGGTAAAATTGCGACATTTGTCACCTATTTTGCTCGTTCTTCACGCACGTGTCCCGCATGTGATGATTTTCAATATTCGTATAGTGTCCGGTTGCATATACTGCATGGATCGCTTCGGTTTTCGGTTATCCGAACAATCGCGTATCCGAACGGTGTCCGGTCCCAATTGAGTCGGATAAACGACGTTCTACTGTACACGTTATTTCTCCAATATGGGATCTAGTTGATACTGCGCATAATTGTTCATAGACATGGACAAGATATATAACTAATTTAAAAAGTAACCAATTATTAAAAAAAATTACGGGCAATTCATAATTTTGATTGATACCATCTAGGGAAACTAATTATCCAGTCTTCTCAATAATGGCTAAATATGTTGGGTTTAGTCCCCTTCTATAATTGCTCTCGCCATTTCTTCCTCGCCCATTCTCTTATTAATTTGATACTTTTAACAGTTACTTATTGTGCCTAACAAAACATGAATCAATTAAAAAAAAATCAATTAATTATTGGTAATTAATTATTTTGTTTGATATCGAATAAGGGAAATAATTTAAACATTAATGATAAATATAGTTTTAAGGACGGAGCGCTACCCCTAGTTTTTTTTTTTTTTTTTTTTTTTTACAAGATTTATTTTTTATATTTTGCTTGTTTCTCTCCCCCATTCCTCCCTACCGTTTGTTTTTCTTTGTTACTGTATTTTATGGCCTATAGAATATAGAACGGATATCAAAACTCATAATGTCAACAAGGAGGAGAGAACTGTGACTACATTTTTATATTTTGAATCCCTAATTGGATTAGCTCAATATCATATTAGTTGTGTAGTTGACATCTCTGGGTTTTGTTTTTTTTCACGTTTACTCACTAACAATGTAGCGCATGACATTTACATGGCAATTAAGTATTTTTATCAATTAGTCCTAATTGGTGCGCTAGATGGGTACGATTGGGCAAACGGTGGTGACACCTGGCGCCCTAGTTAGAGACCGGAAGTGGAAGTCCCTGAAGATTGGAGGTTCTATTTTTTTTTCTACAATGTTTATATCAACTCTTGTCTGTCTGGTACAACGTTGTGTACACGTGATGTCTGCCACACCCAATGTCGGAGGAAGCTCAAATTTTGCGCAATATTTCTTTTAGGTGGCAAAAAAATAATAATTTTAAGAAATTAACAAATTAGTTAATTAACTTTTTGGTCATCGATTATTTTTTTAGGTATCGAACAAGGGAAAGAAATTGTACTTGACTGATGTGGTGGTATATGTTAAATGCTCCTTCTTTCCTAGTGCTATTAGAGCATGGAATGGGTTACTTGAGTCAGACAGGAAAACCAATGACTTGGCAGAATTTAAGTCATTTATTAACATGCATGACTAGATTGACAGAGGAACACGCGTAGGACGTAATCGTCTTCTTTATTTTAAGTAACGTCTGAATTTTATAAGACAATCGTTAACTGATTTAAACTTTAAGGCTTTTAAGACAATCATTAACTGATTTAAACTTTAGGGCTTTTAAGACAATCATTAACTGATTTAAACTTTAAGGCTTTTAAGACAATCATTAACTGATTTAAACTTTAAGGCTTTTAAGACAATCATTTACTGATTTAAACTTTAAGGCTTTTAAGACAATCATTAACTGATTTAAACTTTAGGGCTTTTACAACCGCAAAATGATTTAAACGACATTTACGACAATTATAATTTGATGCAAGGATTTGACTTTAAAGAGTTAATTTTGTCTAAATCTCATGGCAATCACAATCTGATTTTTGTTTTCATCAATGAATGAGGTCAATCAATTATTTTTAAACGCTGGTGGCGGAATGATTTGGATACTAGTTTGTTTGTGGCCACGCAAGCCGAGATGTGATTCCACATGTTGCACTAGGTATCAATGGTCTACCTAAAGTCAATGTCATTCTAGTTTCGATAACTTCGCCTTGGAAGCTTAAGAGCCAGTGAAGACTAAATGTTATCACTGAGTTTCGAGCTCAGTTTCACAGTTCAGCGCTTCGCTGCTTAATATGACACAAGAAGCTTTTAGAAAAACAAAGCGTTCTCACATGTACCTGGTAGCCTCGTTTCTGGGCGAATCTCTGAAATCGTCCCCATGTCTTGCTCATCTACTTGCTATCTACTTTCAAATATTGGTGCTATGTATATATCTTTAGAACCACTCTAGAAAGTGCCTCTTGGTGTGACATTGGCCTAGTTATTGCAACATTTTTATATTTATAAACATGTGTTAGGAAACACTAAAACTGTGACTCTTGGTTTGACTCTGGCCTACTTTGTTATTGCAACATATTCGCAAATCAGCCGCTTTTATATACCATTCAGAATATTCTGTCCATTTGACAGATTGACCTCAATTAGCACTAATGATGCTGGGTCGGGCTGTCAGAGTAGTAGCCATGCATCTATTTAAACCTGGCAACTTTCACTACACTCTACAGTATAAACGTTGGCTTACTATTCGGGTTATTAGTTTTGTATTTTAAACATCTAAGCGGTCCAAGATATTTATATTTATCGAAAATGAGTCAATCAACTGTTTTCTTTTGTGTTGGGACTTTGGTGATGCTTGGTAAATAGTAACACGTTTAATAGTAATATTTTAGACATATTATTTAGTAACCAAAATAAAAACAAAAACAATCACATCTGCATTTCTGCTTTAGTGTCCTACGTTTGACGAAATGAACTCAGAGATCACCATCCAAGTATTTCATATACTTCTCTGCCAGAATGTTCGCTTATTGCGAGGTATCTGCTCCTTGAGCCACATCCAATGCCTTTTTCCAGACGAGGCCGAAGGCCGAGCTCCACTAATAATTACTACGTTTTTTTTTCTGTATGGCCATCATAAACGGGCGGCCAGTGTGCGTTATTGCGGATGTGACAGAGTAAGCACTTGGAAGCCCAGTGGAGATTTTGGGTTTCTTTTCAATGTTAGTCTAACCGTTTCGTTATTTGGAACTCTCCACTGGAATGTTAGGCTACGTCTCTTGCAAGTGTGATACTAAGTCCACTAAGTATATGATTCTATTAGACAATAATGCGTAAACTAACTAAAACGTAGAATATGTTTCAGTTCAAACATGAGTGAGTGAATAACACAGTGGTGTCCATCCGAAATGTTCCGGCCTAAGGGATATATAGATTTCCGGCCCATATCCAAATGTTATGAGCCTTTGCGGCTTCAGTAAACACTGTGGGCAGAAGAAGTGAGGGGGCAGGATGGCATCACGTGATGGGTCATATACTGCTCGCACGTAGTTTGGACACTAATAACCTCCCTGGATGATTTTTTTCTTACAATAGCTAAGCCATGTGGTCTTTAAAAAAAAAGCTTTGTAGGATCTTACCTTGTTAAAAATTTTTTTAACCAGTCACATTTGGTCCCAGATTTTATACTTTACATGCTACATATTTATATTTTACATGATATTTTTTATTTATTTTACATTTTACATTTTGCTTCTAGAAATGATTCCCAGCTTTTCTTAAACCAAAAGCCAATCCAATTAGACTTATTGGAGCTTCTGTAGTCGCGCTTACGACAATTACGAATCCTAATGTTAAACTAGATCTAGTTCATTCAACATGTGTTTGAAAGCAAAAATGCATAACAATAAACAAAAATAATAGATAGTGTTTGCAGGAGGTCCCGGGTTCGAATCCTGGTGAAAACTAGGATTCTTACTTTTGGGATCCTTAGGGCGCCTCTGCGTCCACTACGCTCCAATGGGTACGTGACATTAGTTGGGGAAAAGTAAAGGCGGTTGGTCGTTGTGCTGGACACATGACACCCTCGTTAACCGTAGGCCACAAAAACAGATGAACTTTACATCATCTGCCCCATTGACCACACAGTTTGAAGGGGGGAATACTTTTTAAAATTTTTAGATAGTGTTTACATTAGAGAATGCGCACTGGTAATTTTTTTTTTCTTAGACTTAAAGGCAAGATGGCCAAACATGCTTTTAAAAAAGTAACCCCCCAACTCCCGCAACTAACTCCCCAATTAGTCTCCCCCACCCCGATGAAGGATGCCACTTTATAGATAAAGGAGAAATATTTTTGTGACACTTTTCTCTACAGGTGTCTTTGGTTTCAGCCAAGGTTGTTTAATCCAAGGTAGTCAATGTACAACCTTGCTGTCCATGGGAGAAACGGGCTTGGATCAAATGGATCAATTTTGTTCGTAAGTAGTTTGTGTTTATTTATAGGTCTAGATGCTGTACGAGTTGATTGGGACAGTGCAAGAAGCTGCCTTATCACCAATCCCAAAAAAAAAAATGCGTCCAAATCTGCATTTTAAAAATCAGTCATAAAGATATTGTGAACTAGAAAGAATATTTAAGGACATTAATGCAATGGGAAAAAGATTGAGACATTTTCATTATAATTTTTAATGGGCATTGTGAGTTTATGCAATTTGAGATTGTGTCTTCCCAAGCAAACTGAACTATCTTGGATCATGGTCATACAAATAAAGTACGTGGTTTTCACATACGTATTGTTGTAACTTTGCCTTTCTATTGAGTTTCAAATTTCTAGTCTGTTGTTTTTCTTTTGCTCTATCTTTATTTTGTAGCAAGTTAAGCATTGTGTTGAACTGTATGAACGCGGCCTATGCTACGTGTTCAAGTGACGCAGACAGAGCCAATTTGAACTCTGGGAAGGCGGGGCTCGAGCAGCAGTACAACACGTACTGTAAGTATTTGTACAACCACAGCTAAGAAACTTAAATAGGTTTAGGAAAAAAAGATCAAGACAGATAATTCTGCATTTCTTGTTTCAATTTCCTAGATTACCTCCCTTCTGTTCATTTCGTTATTAAACTTGTCAATTCCTGTCCATTCTCGCTCTTTCTTTTTTGGTTTTCATAACGTCTCTCAGTCTCTCTCTCTATTCCCGGCATTCCCCCTCTCTCTTTCTCCCTCTCTCTCTTTCCATCTCTCTCTTTGCCTCTCTCTCTTTCTTCTCTTTCCTCCTCCTCTCTCTCAATCTCTCTCTTTCTTCTCTTTCCCTCTCTCTTTCCCTCTCTCTCTTTCCCTCTCTCTCTTTCCCTCTCTCTCTCTCTTTCCCTCTCTCTCTTTCCCTCTCTCTCTTTCCCTCTCTCTCTCTTTCCCTCTCTCTCTTTCCCTCTCTCCCTCTCTCTCTTTTCACCTGCTCTCTTTTCCTCTCTTTCTTTTCCTCCTCCGCCGCTGTAGTTCAGTTAGTGTGCCCTAACTATTTTAAAAGATAGGTTGCGTCTTGGAATAACTGATGATCAAGTTTCATATTGAAGATAAAAACTATTTTGTCGTTGTAGGTTCCAGTGGCTGTAGCGTTGTAGATTTAATGAAATGTGTGCCTCAAAACACGGGAGAACTGTCAACATTAAACGCTGCAGCTTGTCGGTAAGTTATTAAGTTGTCTCCCACTCAAAGCTTATCCACAGCAATCTGGCCCTTGCTTAAATTTCGACATTTAATATCTCATTTTTTTAGCAATAAAATACAGCAAGTAGACACACACACACACACACGCACAAGAGAAGCGGTATGAAGAAATGTAGTGGCGATAAAATGGTCCGTAAAAATGTAGGAAAATGATAAGAGGAAGATTAAGAGAGATGTAGAAATTCATAGACTAAATAAATACTTATCACACAGACATATTACTGCGGCTTACTTACTTAGACTTAGCAACCGGCCCCTAGTCTGGTCTGAACAGTCGTTGACTTATAGCACCAAACTGCTGCTAGACAACTAGACCGCTGTAGGCGTATTATATTTTAACTTATAAAACTTGAAATAATTTGAATAACTTCTTTTGTGTGTGCATATCTCCATTTCTTTTATTACAATTTAGACAAATTTAATTTGAGATAAAATGAAATAAATGTGGTAGACTTTAGTAAGAATATAAAATGTTTTTTTGGATAAAAATCTAACTCACTACAAGGATCCGACTTTTACTCTGGCAATCTGGAGTCATCTATTATACCGCTGACGACAATGCCGATTATATTGCATCAACCAATCGCTAACATATTCCCACCGTCGCCATAGAAACACACTCCATAACAAAAGGGGGCTCGTTAGCCTAGGCTGACTACCCACCTTGATGAAAAGATTCTGTATTGAAACCTCTGCTGCCATGTACTCAAACATGGGAAGGGCTTCGGGGTTCAATTCGAGGAAAAATCAGTGGCAGAACCTGCGATACTGCTGATCCCAGACTGTATCGGCTAATGCCCTCCCATCGGCCAGCTGCGTGGAGTTCCTGCCATTCCTAATGAGATGAACGAAAATTACTAATGAGTTAAGCCAAAGTCATTCCACGACTGAATGAGGCCGAAATGTCTAAATCGCGTTATAGAACGAAGCTTTTTTTTTTTTTGACGAAAGTAGTTTGGACTAATTAATTTTGTTTTTAATACTTCTATATCTAGTTGTTGTTTTTTTCTTCAGGTCTATAAGAGAGATGAGAACCTGTTTAGTAGACGTGAAGGCCAACTGCAATCAGGAGGACATTAAGGCACAGATCGACATGCAGCTGCAGGGCGCTGATCAGATGCTGGCACATTGTAAATAAATCTGTTTTAAATAAGCTTAAATTAAATCAGTCTGTCTGTCTGTCTGTCTGGTCAAAAGTTTGTACGCGTTATTTCTTTCTCCCACACCCAATATCGGATCAAGTTGAAAATTTGTATAATTATTTCTTTTACCTGACAACACAAGAATCAATAAAAAATTAACAAATTAGTTAATTAATTATTTTGTTTGGTATCTCAAACAAGGGAAAGAAATTTTACTTGACTGAAGTGGTGGTAGAGCTTAAATTTATTCATTTTATACATCGTCGTATCTGTCTTAATGTACACAACATGAAACTAGGACGAGACTATAGAAACAATAGATAACTCTACAATCTTCCATGTTTATAAGCTCTCCACTAGCAAAGTGGTTAACGTGTTGGCTTGAGAAACATGAGAGGACTAGAGCCATGAATTCGAATTAAGATCGTTAGCCCTTTTGTTAAATTTCTATAAATGCTTTTTTTTTGTTAGTCTAGATCTATTACAAATTTAATAACTCGACTCATCAAAACTAATTAATACCCGCGTAGGAAACTCTGGTTTGACGGATATCATTTTTCAAAATATAATAATCTAATAATTAAGTTTGTTCTGAAGATCTCTAGACAATCTATATCTTTTGTTTTGTTTTACATGTTTCGGATGTTCCTTCAGAGTTAAAGATAATTTACTTCCTAGTCCAGGACTCCCACAGGACAACGGGGGATGGGAGAGGCCAGGGTTTGAACCCGGAACCATCCGATCAACAGTCAAGCGCGCAAACCGCAAGACCAGGCAGCCATACACTTACGTTCGACCGCGGGTCTTCCCCCATGTCTCAGACAGTTAACTAAATACCTAGACGGTCAGGCACATTTAGGGCACCGTCTACTGGATCTACAAGAATATCACTTAACTAGAATTGAACATACCATATATGTATGGCTTAATCCAGTAGGAGTGGATTTAAAAATTAAAACAAACTTATTTTACTTGTAGTTTAGCTTTGAAATTGTTCCATACCTGAAATTGACTTTATAAAATGAGTTATAAAATATTCTTCTTCTTTTCCTAACTAGGCTCCAGGTCAAGGTCAGGTAAGTGAACCCTTTAACTTTCTAACATAAGTTATCTATATTGGATTTACTCATTACATTTTGGCGACCTCTAAAATTGTTTGGCTCCTACAAGAGTTAACGCAGAGAGAATTGTTTATTTGCTTGCACTTGGAAAATGAGAACTTGATGTCTCCCTCAATTTGATTATCACTATCCAGAAAGAGAAATTCCAATTATCTTATTCATGGCAAACCAGTAACACAGACTAAAAACGCAAAATACCTAGGTGTTATAATAAATGAAAAACTGTCATGGAATCCCCATATTGATGAAACTATTACAAAAATCAAACAAAGCATTAGGGTTTATTAAAAGAAATTTCTATAAATCAAATAAGAACATAAAACTAAAATGTTATTTAACCTTGGTTAGGCCAATAATAGAATATGCATCCTCCGTTTGGGACCCCTCAACTCAAGAAAACATTAAGAAACTGGAACAAACACAAAATAGAGCAGTGAGATTCATAACAAACGAATATTCGCATTTAACCGGAGTAACACCTTTAGTAAAATCACTAAATTTAGAAAGCCTTCAGGACAGAAGACTCCAAAGTAAAGTAGCAATTATACATAAAACACTGAACCATAATCTTCAAATACAAAAACAAAATTTAATAAAATTCTCTGAAAGACACAAAGATGAAGGCACATTCCTCGTCCCATATGCTAGGACAAATTTGTACAAATACTCCTTCTTCCCTAGTGCTATTAGAGCATGGAATGGGTTGCCTGAGCTAGCCAAGAAAACCAGTGACTTGGCAGAATTTAAGTCATTGGTTAATATGCATGACTAAATGCATGACGCGTAGGACGTAATCATCTTCTTTTTTGAAGTAACGTCTGTATTATACACAATAAGATAATCCTTTTTTTGTATTATTTTGTCTTATGAGTAAAATGCGTTTGCAATAATTTATATTTTATGTCAACATTATATGTTTTATTTTAGCTTTTAGGACCATCCATGTATTTCTAGCAATAATACTTTTTGGACTTAGTATAAGCGATTCAGAGTCTATAACTTTTGTAGGTGAGGACAAGCACGTGATAACCGTCCTCTCTGAAAATGGTAACCGGACAAACACAAGCACAAAAGAGGACTAAAAGGAGGACAAATCTTTACAAAGAACACACACACAAAAACAATCATTAAAAACTTAGTTACAATTATTTTGACGAAACGTCTTCAAATAAAATAATGTCAAACTTTAATATTTCATATCGTTGTTCTTAGAGTAACTTTTCACAGTAGTTCATTCGCTCAAATCAAGTCCTAGAAAGATCTAGAAGTATGTGTGTAGCTCTTTACTTCAGATAGTACTTTAAAGGCCTCTCAGTGAGTCAAATAATAATCTTTTTCTCTCTTTTGTTCAATTTGCATCAATCAGCGAAGACGCACTCTAAAAGTGAACATATGTCCGAAATTACCAAAGGAAAAGATACAACTATCACTGGTCTATAAGCAGAGGCGTAACTAAGGTGGGGGGAGCGTTTTTTACATTAAATATTAACCAAAATGCAGTGGGCCCCCAAAGAGATCTAGCCCCGCGGGCCCCAAAATGATGGCAAATTCCTAGCTACGCCACTGTCTATAATGTACTAGATTTAGAAAGTTTTGAATCCACAGATAAAAAAGATAAGATATTTTGATTGGAATCGGTTTCAATCAATCATATCAGATAAGAAAATGTAATGTTATCTTTATTTTCTTACACAGGTTAAAATCACGAAAGGTAAGTATTACAATAGACTTGTTTACTTTTGTGGTTTATGTGCATACTGTTTTGTCTTTATAAATATTATACTTGTAAGATATATAAGCATAACTTATATTGTGCATTGACAATGTTACAAACAAATTTTCCTTGATGACCATGCAATCTGTAGGGCGTTAAGGCCATCTGTTTATTTGGCAAACAAAGGGTGGCATGTGGCCAGCACAACGACCAACCGCCTTTACTTTCCCTAACTTAAGTCAGATGGACCCAGGCGCACTAAAAATTAAGAATTTCAAAATCCAAGTCTTCACCGAGATTTGAACCCAGGACCCCAGGTTTGGAAGCCAAGCGCTTAACCACTCAGTCACCGCGCCACTGTTACAAACATAGGGTATAATAAATAATCTAACAGGATTCGAGAAATAACTTCTAATTGAAACCACTAAATGAAACTTTAAACTGTAGCTAGAAATTATGTTGTTACGATGTTGTCGCGCCACATTGCTACATCGCTACATTATTTTGTCTGTCTGTGAAAAATAAAATTAAGTATTATAATTTTTGTATATTATTTGGCATGTTTACAAAACGTTGAATAATTCTCGTTTTTCCCATTGTTTTGAAATTGTCAAATTCTTTATTCCAGATTTCAAATCCACTCAGAATGAACCAGTAACACCAGCTTCACTCAACTCTGTGTAACACATGTCATGCTGTGTATTTGATCAATCATATTTCTAAACTCCATTTCTGTTACAATCTTATTAGGGAACCAATCATATATGCAAAACCATTTTTTTTTAAATTAAGAAATAATAATTACGCTTATATCAAACATGAAATATATACGCAATTATTTGAAAAAATGAATTTCAATGTGTTTGATGTATTTTTTCTGTCTGTCTGTAAATGTAAGACTAAAAGAAACTTGTAAAAATGTTATAATACCTTTTAGCTGAAACAGTTGGCTAAAAAATGTGCACAATTGTCTGCATGAACCTACAGTTACTTTTAGTAAACTTATCTCTATACAGTGTAATAACTGAGGGGAAGCAACTCAAATGTATAGATATTTATTTACAAGGGGACATCACAATCACACATAACAAAATCTGCCTTGAGCACAGCCTCTTCATCGGCTCTGGACTTGGGCAGAACTCCATTCTCTTCTCTCTAATGTCAAGCTATAACAATATGTTAACTAGAAATACATGAATTTCAGGTGTTGAATCGGTTGCAATTTGAAACGCATGCTATTGGAAGCATTGTATACGTAGTGGACAGCTCATATCTATTTTCCCTTCCGGTAATGACAACCTTAAGGAACATGGTAAGAGTATGCTAACATCAACTACCAATCGTCATCTGAATGTCATCTTCCAAGTACAGCGGAGGAAACACGAAGAAACATGCAGGAGATTTTTATCTGGTGAAAAGCAAAGAAATCGATTTTTTTTTATAAAGTTTATATCAACTCCGTCTGTCTGTTTGTCTGTCTGGTAAAAAGTTTGTACACTTTATTTCTCCGACACCCAATTTCGGATTAAGCTGAAATATTTTGCACAATTATTTCGTTTACCTGACAACACAAGAATCAATTTAAAAAAAAACCACACAATTAGTTAATTAACTATTGGTAATTAATTATTTTGTTTGGTATCTCGAACAAGGGAAATAAATTGTATTTGACTGAAGTGGTGTAACATATGCAGACATAGTCGCCGCTTTAAATTAAGTTTAAACTAAAGTATAGATAAATATACTTCATTCCATTGTTACACACACCTCAGTGAGTCACTGACAGAGTGGGTCACATTCAAGTCGTTTGTTTTTTAAAATGCTTGTCAAAAACGATAACGGTAAAAAAAAAAAATTACCCAGAAATCCCTTTCTTTTTCCGCCCCGCCCCCCCCCAACCCCAATTTTTCCCAACTGGTCAAGATATGGCCTACTTGATAGGATCATAGCGTATTGAGAAAACTAAATGCATGAAATAACTTTAAACAAAAACAAGATACATATAAGATAAGATAAGAAGTATTTTTGATTGTAGTTGGTCTAGATCTCATGTCTGTGGCCTTTTATGTCTAGATGTATTACAAATGACTGATCCAAACTAATTGATACAACTTCACTTCGTATAAGCTTTGTTTTTTAAAAAAGTATTTTGTATGTTTTTCTTGTTTCACTAACAGGTTTTTATAATGGGCTGGTGGCTGATGGCTGGTGGCTGATGGCTGGTGGCTGATGGCTATTGGCTGGTGGCTGATGGCTGGTGGCTGATGGCTGATGCGTTTCGTTTCTTTGGTTTAAAACTAGAACTAGTAAATTGGGCTGGAAATCATCCCATATGCTGGGACAAATGTGTACAAATACTCCTTCTTCCCTAGTGCTATTAGAGCATGGAATGGGTTGCCTGAGCTAGCCAGGAAAACCAGCGACCTGGCAGAATTTAAGTCATTGGTTAATATGCATGACTGAATGCACGACACGTAGGACGTAATCATCTTCTTTTTTGAAGTAGCGTCTGTATTATATAAGATAAGATAATGTCTACTTTTTAATCTGGACTCACAGACCTATACATATTACACCCTTGACTCGAGTTGTATTTTTTTTTCATCTTAACCATTTACGTCACTTCCTTTAAAACAAACAAGATGTCTTCCACTTCCGTATGTCTACAAAATAGGGTCTTTCTCATATTCATTACATCTACATTAATGTGATTAGTGAGGGATGACCACAACTGCAGTCACACTGGTCTACATATTATCGCTTCAATCTTTTGGTCAGTGGTTTCTATTTGTATTACAAAATATCTATTAGGCCTTTTGGTTAGACGGCTAGTGTTTATAAGATAGACGGGAATGCCATTGAAAAAGGTTCTAACTTACTAACTAAAGCAAACGTCAGAGAGGAATGGAGAAAGAGGGTCGACAAATATTGCATGGTGCCCCAACGGTCCAACAGGGATAGGGAAAGGTAAAGATATATGATTTCCATCAGAAGGGAAGCGACTATGGATCATCTCATAGTAAGTTGATGAACGCCTGGGCATCATCAGCTATAAATAGAACGATGTGGCCCAAACAGCAGTTCCACGCTCTCCAAATAAGAAAGCAAATACAGTGTGCTATCAGCAGAATATCTGTTGAGGTGTAGAACTGTGTGCCGCAGGCTGCCTAAATGTCGCCGCCTCCTGATTTTTCCTCAGGGTTGACTCCCTTAATGCTTTCCGGTGTTTGGGTATGTCCTCAAGGCACCAGTTGTTTGAATTCAGAGATTTCCTTCGCCTGGGTGGCGAGCAAGCCTGTGGTGGTAGCAGGCCTGTGTGGGCAACGAGCCCTTACATTCTATAAGCATGCTGGTTTAGGTGACAGATACTCGCCCTTGCCCCTTCTCCTGTTAATAATCAGTTTCTTTTAACCCAATATCTGAGCAACACATAAAGGTCAAGAGTTTGACCTATTTATAAGAGGATTTTTTGAGAAGCATGATTTTGGATGCATTTTATAGGTAGTGGAAAAGTTTGCTCCACTACCACTTCCGGTAATGACAACCTTACGAACCTGGTAACTGGTAAGGGTATGCTTTATTCTGACTACCAATCGTGATCTGAAATATATTTTATTATCGCAAAGAAACTTATTGTTCGTTTAATTCTTACAAAATCTAGTAACAATATTTTCTAGTAAGTGTAAATCTACACAAAGTTTGACATAACTCTAGAAAATAGATGTACTAAAATAATTATCCTGCCGTAGAATCTGTAAAGGCCGTAGATAGAGGTAACGGTGCTTGTGTGTCTCCGTATGTGTCTCTGTGTCTGTGTGTGTGTGACGAGACTCAAAATAGAGCCTTGAGGTTTATCATAAGCGGATACTCCCATAAGTCCAAGTTGTGAAATGTATCAATTGTGTACAGTGTTTTACGTTTCCGATGTTTCTTCAGTGCTGAAGGGCATCTACGCCCCTGCTTCAAACGTCCCGCTGGACGAAAGGGGGATGGCAGCGGGCTGGGTATAAACCCGGGACCATCGAGACGACTGAAGGACACTCCAGCAAGCACGACCAGGCAGCAAGCACGACCAGGCAGCCATCTGACTAGTAACACTTATAGTAAACTTACTAAATACTTCAGAAGAGAACATCAAGTAGCAATGATGCACCAATCACTGCGTTAAACGTGAAAGTTATTCACTTATAAAATGTATTGTGGGAAGCGTGGTCGAGAGGACTTGGCTTAGCTTGTCTACATATGAAGGGGCTTGAGGTTTGAAACCCGACTCGAGCAGAGTTGCGTTTACTGAGCGCCTAAGGGCAGCACGTAAAACCTTCTCCGAGATACCTCCTCCCTCCACTGGTCCACAAATGCTCTGAGCATGCTATAAGCATGAAAGTAGCGCTATATAAAAGCTATAATTTAATTTAATTTATTGTGTTCAACAAATGAACACAGTGCGTGTTTCAAGGCCAGTGTTTAAATAAATACAATATATTTTCAACGATCACAACGTGTTTCAGGCATTGCATGGTCAGGGAATCTGTCAACTGTTCAAGAACTTCTGCTCCAGAAGACGCCACCGAGCTTGAGGTCTACCACAGACACAGAAGTGTTGTTACACATCAGCGAACCACAAAAGTCAGATGGTGTTGCAAGTAATATAGCTCTTAGTATATAGCAACCCTTTAAAATTTGAGCACCGAAAAAAAAAGTGTAAAAAAAATGTTAAGCGTTCTATCAGATCATTGTGACCTACTTGGACTAATATATTCCATTGAGGATTATAAGAGAGCATGTCTCAACTCTCAGATGGCTTAAATACGTCACACTGAATAAAGTAGCGTTAGCTCCTTCCATTTCCCACCCCACATAGATTGATAAATGAGAAGTGCGCCTGGTGTTAGCTCCCTCCCCCCCCCCCCCTTCCATCACAATCTCGGGCTTCTCTGCCTCAACGTGGCGCAAGGGTGCAAACTGTCGTTAGAAATGTTGACAGGGCCAATAGAAAAACAGTACAGAACCAAAATGAATTAGAGCCATGTCGTAAGGCTATATCAGGTTATCATAACTAGTTAGTATCAAAATAAAAGTCAACCACATTGACCGATAAGATGACAAAATGCATCAATGTCACGTACACAGTATCTATTTTTAGCTCGTCAAGTACCTCGGTTTTTTTCTCACGTGGAGATATGTTAATTAGTGTAACTTGGGCTGCATTTATTGGTTGGCACTGCAATGAGCTGCCTGGGAGACGTGACGTAGCTGGAGCCCGGGAAAAGTTCTGTTTTTTTTTGGTCAGTCATTGTATGGAACTTGGAAGTGAAACATCTACTAAAGCTTTGTATTAGAACTCAGTTATATTATAGTGTAGATCTATCATTTTATTCAAGTACGTTTAACCATTGTAATTATTTGTGAATAGCTTTTTCAAGTTCTGAATTAAAATAATTGTTTTAGACGAAGAGAAGTTTCTTCATTGAATATAGTATCATACTTAGATCGACTTAGCGAATGACAACTTCTAGATGATCAACTGGCAACGTTTTGAATGATCGTATTATCAACTAGATCTAGCTACTTCTATACGATCATCTTATTAGAAGAAGATTTCAAGATCCTCGGCAATCACGATCATCGTTAGTGTGATATAGGTCAAGATAATCTTCAACGTGACATCTATCATTGCATCTTCATAGATCTTGACATCTGACATTCACATTAATTGATGATTGTGATAATCAACTTCCTCTTTCTTTCTAGTTCTCATTGTTATGTTGGAGTGTTCAGATGACTAGAGACCAATACATGAGATGAACTGGGCAGTGGTTTCCTTCTTCTTCTCCTTCGTTCTCATTGTTATGTTGGAGTGTTCAGATGACTAGACCAATACATGAGATGAACTGGACAGTGGTTTCCTTCTTCTCCTTCGTTCTCATTGTTATGTTGGAGTGTTCAGATGACTAGACCAATACATGAGATGAACTGCGCAGTGGTTTCCAAATCAGGGAGCTCTCCATATAGTTTTCTTCCTATTGGGGTGTTTTGGGGCCAGTGTCTTGTACGGGCCTCTTGGGAAAGAGAGCAGTTTTAAAGGACATGTTCAGTATTCTATGTTGACACTCCACATGGGCAGATTTCACTGGTTTCAATTTTGAGCTCCCGGTGTTGTCGCATTCTGTTGTGTCCGGTCCTGAGTCGAAAGATTAGAAGTTGATCTTGTCGTGATAGCTTATAGTAGGCGTCATCTTTCTTGTGATTGGGATGAGAGCTTGTCCATTTCTCATTTATTTTATTTACTATTAATTTCTTCAATTCTTCTGGACAGAGTGCAATGCTTAATTGTGTGTTTGTTCTCCCACTCTTGGCGAGTGTGTCAGCATTCTCATAACCTTCCAGTTCTATATGTGCTGGTATCCATTGAATAACAGTTTTTTTTTCTGTTGTTGTTGAGTTTTTAAGTGCTGTCCTGAGTCGTTTTATATAGGAGGACTGTTGGGCTGTTTTCGCATCAGCTAGAAAAACAATCTGATTATGTGGGGTACTTGGATTATTTGCAAGCGTTAAACTAACTTGACATATTCTAGTTGCATTATCGTATAGCATTCAAAAAGGGTTAAAACCAAATAAGTTATCCTTTTGGGACCACAAACTTATAGAGGATGTTTGTATTTGATTATATTTTGAGTTTTTATTTTTATGATGTAAACATGATTGATTCAAATTTACGGTGTCGGTCATACTAAAAAAAGCGAGTTTTTATATATATATATATTTTTTTATATTTAACATATTATTGTGCGCATGAATTTGTTACTAGTAATATTTTCAACATTTCAGCACCTTTACAAAAGTATAAGTGTATACATGTCTTGCAGTAAAATGTAGTGAAGGATTATATCTGGACGACCACCGGAAGTGTTCCAAATGTCCAAGCGGAACCTATAATAATGAAACTGGTCGCACGATTTGTTCCCCTTGTCCTAAAAATATGACAACCTCTGGCACAGGTAGCACAAATATCAGTGAGTGTTCTGTTGGTAAGTATACATGGATGAACAGTATTTATACTTGACTATTTCTAGGCTAGGCTTTTACAGTTTCAATTGTCATTCTTAGACATTCAATAAACTAACAAGCCAAATCAAGATTCTTTGTCGTACAGGGTGTCCTTTGTACAAAGCTTCTATCAGGTCTCTTCCTTTATTTGTCCAGAATAAAGTGTGTACATGTTATTTCTCCCGTACTATCTAATAGAAACGTTCCACGTGAAAATTATCAGTGAGTCTGTTGTGAATGTACATTTTGGTTTTCTATAGTTTTAATGTTTTGTTTGGTGCAATACACAAACTGTAAGACAAATTTCCTTATGGATAATAAAAATTATTAATATTGTCTGATGAAGCTGAAACTTCGTACAACTATAAATTGACATAGACAACACATGAATTAATAGAATAAAAAGTAACCAATTAGACAATTAATTACTGATCATTCGTTACTTTGTTTGATACCAACAGAGGAAACTAATGCTTCAGTAGTCACAGATATGGTTAAATTTGTTGGGTTTAGTCCCCTTAAATAATTGGTAATGCTAGTTCTCCCTCATACATTCTCCGATCAAGTTGATACTTTAAACAATTTGTTATTGTACGTAACAAAACACGAAACAATGAACAAAAATACTCAATAGGTCAATTAATTATTGGTAATTAATTATTTAGTTTGATATCAAATAACTTTTTTTTGGTTGATACAGATTTAAGGACGAAGTTCTTCCCCTTTAGATAAGCTTTGTTGTTGTTTTTTTCATGTTGCTCCATTACTTTCAACTATCTCTTAGTCTGTTTGACCGTTGCTGAGCCACATATTAAGATAATCATATCAATTATTTTTTGCAACCACATGAATTTGGTTTTTGAGAACCGCTTTGACCTTTTGTAAGAACCACATCTACTTTTTGAGAACCGCTTTGAGTTTTTGTAAGAACCACATCTACTTTTTGAGGACCGCATTAACTTTAAATAACTGCATCCACTTTTTGACGATCACGTCATCATTTTGAAATATGCGTCAGCATTATTATGGCGAATATTGAAATTTATGTCCCAAATTCATGGTTAACGTTTCCTTTTGTGTTGTCCAGATCTGTGCCATGCTGGACAAGAGAAGGTCAATGGAAGCTGTCACTACTGCAAAGTTGGTTTCTACAAAGAAGTTGAAGGCAATGAGGACTGCACGAAGTGTCCTGACAATATCACAACACTTGGTTTGGCGTCAACGTCGAGAACATTCTGTCTCATTCGTAAGTTTCTTTCCAGCAGTAACATGCGAGCCAGTGAAATCTGGCCAGCGCAAAAACAAGTAACCTACAGACATTCAGTTTCACCTATCCCGTAGTCCAGTCTTTTCCAAACTGTGTTCCGCGAAACCTGAATAGATGTTCCAGACATTCAGCTTCACCTATCAATGAGTCAAGCCTTTCCCAAACTGCGTAGTAACGTATTCATGAATCAGACTTTCTTGGAACTGGGCCAACAGAAACACTACATATCCATTCATGAATCAGACTTTCTTGGAACTGGGCCAACAGAAACACTACATATCCATTCATGAATCAGACTTTCTTGGAACTGGGCCAACAGAAACACTACATATCCATTCATGAATCAGACTTTCTTGGAACTGGGCCAACAGAAACACTACATATCCATTCATGAATCAGACTTTCTTGGAACTGGGCCAACAAAAACACTACATATCCATTCATGAATCAGACTTTCTTGGAACTGGGCCAACAAAAACACTACATATCCATTCATGAATCAGACTTTCTTGGAACTGGGCCAACAAAAACACTACATATCCATTCATGAATCAGACTTTCTTGGAACTGGGCCAACAAAAACACTACATATCCATTCATGAATCAGACTTTCTTGGAACTGGGCCAACAAAAACACTACATATCCATTCATGAATCAGACTTTCTTGGAACTGGGCCAACAAAAACACTACATATCCATTCATGAATCAGACTTTCTTGGAACTGGGCCAACAAAAACACTACATATCCATTCATGAATCAGACTTTCTTGGAACTGGGCCAACAAAAACACTACATATCCATTCATGAATCAGACTTTCTTGGAACTGGGCCAACAAAAACACTACATATCCATTCATGAATCAGACTTTCTTGGAACTGGGCCAACAAAAACACTACATATCCATTCATGAATCAGACTTTCTTGGAACTGGGCCAACAAAAACACTACATATCCATTCATGAATCAGACTTTCTTGGAACTGGGCCAACAAAAACACTACATATCCATTCATGAATCAGACTTTCTTGGAACTGGGCCAACAAAAACACTACATATCCATTCATGAATCAGACTTTCTTGGAACTGGGCCAACAAAAACACTACATATCCATTCATGAATCAGACTTTCTTGGAACTGGGCCAACAAAAACACTACATATCCATTCATGAATCAGACTTTCTTGGAACTGGGTCAACAAAAACACTACATATCCATTCATGAATCAGACTTTCTTGGAACTGGGCCAACAAAAACACTACATATCCATTCATGAATCAGACTTTCTTGGAACTGGGCCAACAAAAACACTACATATCCATTCATGAATCAGACTTTCTTGGAACTGGGCCAACAGAAACACTACAGATCCAAGACTCTCAAGAAGTTTTGGCACGAAACAGTGCACCCTTCCTCATCAGTCACCTTTTAGCATTAAAAAATCTATCTCCAAGTAACTACTCATATTTCTCTCTGACTGACTGTGGTGTATATATTTTCAAATCCTGCTAGCTGGCATCCGTTGGCGTCCTGCAGGAAGTTAGGGATGGTAATGTCAAAAGTCACCATTTATACACACACACACACACTCTCAAACACACACGTTTTTTTTTTAAATTTATTCTTTAACAAAAATTCCGTCAGGGCAAGATTACCTTCATCTACTCCTCGGTATCGCTAAGTATACTTTGTTTTCACAAAAGAGTTACAATGTAGAGAGGTATGGTCAAAACGTAACTGACCAGTGGTCAACAGAAACGCTACATATCCATTGGTTGGTTGGTCGTTGTGCTGGCCACATGACACCCTTGTTAACCGTAGGCCACAGAAACAGATGACCTTTACATCATCTGCCCTAAAGACCACAACGTCTGAAAGGAGAATTTTTTTTTACAGTAACACCTTAAGTAAATAAAATAAACTTGGAGACACTTCAGGACAGAAGAATAAAAAGTAAAGTAGCAATAATACATAAAACACTAAACCATAATTCACAAAAAGAAAAACAAAACTTATAAAATACTCAGAAACACACAAAGATACAGGCACATTTCTCATCACATATGCTATTCATTTGTACAAGTGCTCCTTCTTCCCTAGTGCCATTAGAGACTGGAATGGGTTGCCTGAATCAGCCAGTATATGCAACGACTTAGAAGAGTTTACGTCATTCATTAACATGTATGGCTAGATTGAAACATGAAATGCGTAGGATGTGATTATCTTTTTTTTTTTTTAAAGTAACGTCTGTTATATATAAGATAAGATTGAGTAAGTGTTTGCAAGACTCATTCCTAATACATATATATATATATATATATATATATATATTGTTTCTTTAACAGCTTTGTGTGGAAAAGGTTATTTTTTGAATGAGCAACAGACTTGCTCTCTATGTCCAATCGGCACCTTTAAAAACGAAACCGGAAGTCGATCGTGTTCCTTCTGCAAGTCGGGTAAATCAACACGAAATATTGGAAGCATCTATGTCAGTGATTGCTCTGTCGGTTAGTTGACTACACTTGAAGTATTTATGTCAGTGATTGCTCTGTCGGTTAGTTGACTACACTGGAAGTATTTATGTCAGTGATTTCTCTGTCGGTTAGTTGACTACACTGGAAGTATTTATGTCAGTGATTGCTCTGTCGGTTAGTTGACTACACTGGAAGTATTTATGTCAGTGATTGCTCTGTCGGTTAGTTGACTACACTGGAAGTATTTATGTCAGTGATTGCTCTGCTGGTTAGATGGCTACACTGGAAGTATTTATGTCAGTGATTGGTCTGCTGGTTAGATGGCTACACTGGAAGTATTTATGTCAGTGATTGTTCTGGTAGTAAAACTGAAGACCATTTACTGGTCTTTGAAGTGTCTTTTTATGCTTAATTGGTTTTCACACAAATGTAGTGCGTCATATCAAAAGTGGGTGATTTTAGATGTGTGTGGTCAAGATGTCTGTGGTCAAGATGTGTGTGGTCAAGATGTGTGTGGTTATAGATGTGTGTGGTTATAGATGTCAGTGGTTAAGAAATGTTTTTTACGTATGATTTTCTTTGTTACAGATCTGTGTGGTTATAGAAGTGTGGTAATAGAAGTGTGTGTATAGAAGTGTGTGTATAGAAGTGTGTGTATAGAAGTGTGATTCTAAAAGTGTGGTTCTAGAAGTGTGGTTATACAAGTGTGTGATTTTGTTATGTATGTGGCTGTATATCTGAGTTGTTACAGACGAGGGTTTCTCTTGTTATATGATTCACTTATGATTCGGACAGGAGGGACTCGTTTGCCTAGCTGGCTACCCACCTAGGAGAAGTAAAGCTTCAAATCCAAAGCGCTGTTGCATTGCATATAAAGCCAAACATGGAAAAGTCTTTGGAAGTCAACCCTGAGGAAAAATCAGCAGCCGGTGATCTTAGGCAGCTTGCGGCACACAGTGCTAAGCCATGGTAGAACCTGCGACTCCGCTAATCCAGAATAAAAAAAAAAAAAAAAACAACATTAGTAACGATCCCTGCTGAGAGTTACTCCCCTTAGATGACGGAAGAGGAAGCGGGCAGTGAGTTGTAAGGTCGCCTTGACCCCGTACATGGACAGACCTAATGCCGCACATGGAACAGTTCTCTCTCTCTCTCTCTCTCATTTCCCTGTCCCAATCGCCCCTCAGGCAAAACGCGACATTCATAAAGAATGTGGTTAACTGTTTCATCGTCCTCTCGACGCAGTGGCGGCACCGTGTGTCGGAGTGTTCTCCTTCCACCATAAGCACCTAGCCGCTAATCCCAAACTGTATCGATACTTGCCGTTCCTTTGCATACATAAGATGTGTGGCGGCGTGGGGGGGGGGGGGGGGAACTGGTGGGTGGGTAACATCATTCCGAGCCCATCTAATGCATACATTTCAAAGGTTGTCATGGCCAGTGCCAGGGAATAAGATGGCCATTGTCTATAAAGTACTACAAATGCCCTACGTCTCGAATAGCCACTGACAACACCGTCCTGCTCGTGTGGCTTAGAGTCTGCTCTTACTAACAGGTGAAGGTTTGAAGGCGAATACCCGACGCCAAAAGACCGGGAGCTTCGGGCAGATGAAGCTCGTAAGCCTTGTAAGGCAATACATCTAGGAGAAGGGTAAACTGACTTCAACCCCCCCTCCCCCGCTGCCCTACTAAG
>JAZGLO010005000.1:0-10159 GCA_036873155.1 Biomphalaria sudanica | reverse complement strand
ATTTTTTTCTAGATACATTCATCTATATTTTCATTAGTAAAAATAAAAAGGTGTCTTGCTGAGAATATTTGACTTTGGTAAAAACTTTCAACATGTAAATAAACTTTATCATCAATTTCTGGCTATTGCTGACACCATTTCCTAGTTCTACAATAATTATAAATAAAAAAAACAGATAAGCGAGATGATCAATGTAACAAAATTTCAAGGCCTTTATTTTAATCTGTGATAAGATAGCTGCTTAATGAAAGGAATGAAAAAAATTGTGTTTGTAAAGCGTAACAGCAGCCAAGCGACATTATTTAAGGGATAGATAATGATAAAAATAGTTCAAAGAGATAAGCACTGAATATATTTTCGGACAAAATTGCAAGTTTTAGAATATATTAAAACAGTTATTTCTTTTAAAAAAAATGAAAAAAAAACCTATGCATCGTAGGAGATTTGAACTCACTACCTTTGCCATGAAAGGTCAATGTACTACGCAACTGCCACACGGCACAGGTAAGTAAATATAGGTTCTTTATAAAAAAAACACTTTAATCAAATTTTCTTACTGAAAGAAAAATCTAATTTTTTTTAATGCTGCCTCAAAATGTTGAATTTTATATAAAGTATTAAATTGTATATGTTTTAAAACATTATTAGTAAAATAAAAATGCATTTTTAATGCTAACGCCATATTTGACCTTTAAAATTCTAAATCTAGTAATATTTATATAGATTAAAAATAGATGACATCTTTTTCAAGAGTTATTCATCCTGCTAGGAATGACCCCTACCGTTTTTTATTTTCGTAGTACAAAGACATAGAGAACTCTAGAGTTGTTTAAATAAGAAAAATTAGCATTTTTTATTAAAAGAAATTCTATTTTTCAGTAAAAACTCACAGTTGCATAAATTTACTAAATTGATTTAAAAAGTCGTTATTATAACAATTTTACAAACAAAATAAATTTTTTATTCATTTTTTTGGGACATTTTATAGTTTTTTTTGAATATAGTACATTTCAGAAATCTACCAATTTTACTTTTAATATTTAGTTTATATAAATAAAAAACCTTTACCTGTCATTTTTCCAACTAGTCTAAAAAATAGAATTTTATCTATTCAATGATCATCACATAGTACATTTCAGAAATCTACCAATTTTACTTTTAATATTTAGTTTATATAAATAAAAAACCTTTACCTGTCATTTTTCCAACTATTCTAAAAAAAAGAATTTTATCTATTCAATGATCATCACATAATTTGTTTTCATCGTTGGATGTGTTTATTTTCATACTCTTCAATTTGTTGTTTTTTTTATTTGATTCGTTTGGATATTAAGTGTTTTTTATTTCCTGTGCAAGGAGCACAACCCCTTTTAGGGGCCGTCCATAAAGTACGTCACGCTATTTTAGGCCATTTTTGACCCCCCCCCCCTCCCCCCTGTCACAAAGTGTCACAAATCTCGGGACCCCCCCCCCCTAAAGTACGTCACACTTTAAAAAAAATTTAATTAACAACTAATTAAAATTTAATCGAAAACTTAAAACGCACTTCACTATTAAACTGCCTTAAAATATAAATATTAAAAGAACTATCAGATTATTAAATGACTTTAATAGTAGAATAACTATTGTCAACAGTTGTCACAGTTATTCTTTGAAACAATAACCCAATCAATTGAATTTGAAAAAAAATTGCAAAAATTAGACTTGACAATTATATAATAAACATCAATTTATATCTGCTACCTTTTCATTTAAAATGGGTGAGGTCAACTTTTAGATAATCTTCCGATTATGGATTCTATTGACACAGGATAAGAAATAGATTAGCGAAACTTGACCTCAACCAGTGATTAAATAATAAAAATGATTAAATAATAAAAATGGAAACAAAACAATGTGACTAAAAAAAGGACTAGATTGACAAATTATGTGAGCAGCTCTTGTGCTATATTGAATATGTTTATATAGTGGGCCAGTGAATTATGTTTAATTAAAAAAATATTCACTAGACATCATCCATCCATGGTGAAGTGAAGTGTTCATCCATAGTTACGACTGGCATATATCTTTCCCCATCATCGTTTTCTGGAAGGATAATTGCAGACAGATCAACTTCATCCTCATCTAGCCACTCAACATCCTCTGAATGTGCATTTTCCATTCTGCCAATAATTGCCATGAGTATAATTGTTTTTAAGTTCATGATAATAATGATTATATTATACAAATATTACCTCTGAATCCTAAATATTTTGTATTATAATACAAATTCCGAATTTCTTGATCAGTGATATAATTATGCAGCAGACAACAAAGAAATAAAACCACTTCCGGTAAGGCTACCGTCACATAAAACAAGGCTTCGCAACAGTATATACTAGCGCTCCTAACTAGCATGAGGAATTGGGAACAACACATTGAAAGATACGCATTTCATGCTATTTTGACATAAAACAAATTCAAGTGTTTCACAAAATTTTTGAAAGTTATTTTTGAAACTATTAGTTTTACTAAAAAAATAAAAAATAAAATTAGTAATAAAATTAAAAATATATAAAATGTGACGTCACACTTGGCCTGACCCCCCCCCCTCCCCCCTGTCACAAACTGTCACACTTTCTTACACCCCCTCCCCCCCTTGGAGCGTGACGTACTTTATGGACGGCCCCTTATCTCAATTGTGTTTCACCTGTTTATTTTCTTACTTTGTTTTGTTACTAACATGTCTGTGAAGACATTTCTTATTGAGCGTAAGGACTTGGAGGGAGGCCTTGTCCACCCTCCAGGAACCTTGCTGCTCAAACTTTCCGGACAGGGGGCAGTCAGAGCCTCGATGGCGTCCATCGTCGCCGCCTTGGGGCTCAGGCCGGAGGAGGTGGGTCCCCTGTACCGTTTCGAAAACCCGTACCTATGGTTTCTGGGCGTCTCCTCACCCGTGGTGAGGGGAAGGATCCTGGGGCGGGTTTTCGGAAAAGAAGAAACGTTCAAGGTGGAAGTAACCACCTTGGACGAGGAAAAGATCAAGGTCACTCTCCACTGGGTGTCCCCCACCATATCTAAGGTAAAAATGGAGGAAATATTTGGAAGTATGGCGGAGGAGGGAACTAAAGTAGAAATCCAGAAAATAGAAGGCAGCGACAAGTGGGTGAGCTGGATTAAACCAATAAAGGGCGCGGAGCTACCCCACTACATTCAGCTGAGGTACCAAGACGATCCGAGAACCTATAAGGTTTTGGTCACAACTCCGGGGAGGAGGCAGCAGTGCTGGTACTGCCAGAAAGAAGACCACTGGTCAAACCAGTGCCCGACTAGAGCCGCCCCCAGGGAAAATAAAAGGGAAACAGGGAAGTCCCAAGAGCCCTTAAAGTCCCAAGAGCCCTCAAAGGCAACATATGCAACGGCCCTGAAGGGAGTTAGCCCAAGGAAAAATGCAGAAGACGAGGCAAAGGAGGATGGTTTTACTTCTGTGATGAAAAAGAAAAAGAAACCTCAAGAAGGGAAAAAGATGGAAAAAACACCACCCTCCTCCCCAACAAAAGGGGAAAAGAGAAATAAAGCAGGAGGTACAAACTCCCACAATAAATTGATGCCAGAAGGGAGGATAAGGTCGGAGCCTACCTCTCCGACCAAAAAGAAAAGGCAAAGGACGTTATCGTCCTCCTCCTCTTCTTCCTCCGACGACCAGTGCGTGGACTTGGAGGCAGAGGAGGAAAGAAAGATAGAGATAGAGTTCCCCGATTCCCCAACCCCACTGGTCATAGATGAGGGGGGGGGACCCCAGAACGCACTCTAACTCATAACACACAAAGTATAACAAATAGGAGAGCACGTTCACACGCACACTTACAGAAGACAGACATAAAAAATATTCAAGGTCACACACACACGCAGATAATAACACACATACTCCTTAGTTACAAACAAACCCATTAAATACATAATCATGGAGGACATCACGCTTTTGACCCTCAACATTCATGGACTCACAAAGAAACAAAAATACGTGGTCCACTTATCGAGAAAGTACAAACCAGATTTTATTTTTTTACAAGAAACAAATTTAGACACAGAACACAAAGCACACAAATACACAACAGATATGGGCTTTAAGGAAGGGTGTTTTAGTTATGGTAGCAGATCCAGGGGGGTAGCCATCTTTCAAGTGTCAGACAGGTTTAAAATAGTACACAAATATAGTGACAATAAAGGGAGAGTAGTCATCATAAAAGTGGAAACAAGAAATGAAACAATTACACTGGCTAACATCTATGCACCAGCAAAACAAACTGAGAAACGGGAATTTTTTGAATTTTTGAGCGGAAAATTACATGACACATATAAAGGAGATACTTTGATTCTAGGAGGGGATTTTAATTACATCACGTCCTCACTAGACAAACAATACACAGCAACGGCGAATCTTCCTTTACAGACGAACCCTACCATAAATAACTTTCTAAAAGATATTGAGAGCGAATTCAAAATAGCTGATGCGTACAGAAGTGTAAACCCCACAGGTCAGGACACCACCTCTGTGAACAAAGCTCATCCCGTAACCTCCAGACTAGACAGATTTTATGTTCCAGCGGAGTACCATATAAATAAGATAGCTCATTTGGAAGAGCCTCTGGAATACTCAGACCATAAGGCAGTAATAGCTACAATAAGTAAGGAAAGTAAAAAAAAGAAAAGGAAAACTAGTCATTGGAAATTTAATAACTCTCTCCTAGAAATACCTCTTTTTATAGAACTGATCTCAAACACACTCAATTCCTGCTTGCAAGATCTAAACAATCCAAACGTTAACCTAGCACAAATATGGACAATAGTTAAAAAATCAATAAAACAACAATGTCAGGTAATATCAACACTGGTACAAACACGGAGAAAACAAGAATTAGAAAAACTGAAGCACACTCTATTGCACGCTGAGGATGAAATAGATAGAACACAAGCCTCTTTAAAGCTGGCAGAATTAAACAATTACATCTACAAAGGAGCTGAAGTGAGATGCAGAAACTATATTAGTCAGGAGGGCCCTAATAAACTCTTTTTGTCAATTGAACAAAATGTCCAGTCAAATAAATGCATAACAAGTGTTCTTGATATACACGGCTCCAAAGTTGAAGATGAAGACAAAATAAAAGATGTTTTCACGAGACATTTCACAAACATCTATCAGGAAGAACCCATAAATAAGGAGGCTCAAGAATGTTTTCTAAAATATTGTAAACAGTTGAAGCAAGCTGACGAAGAATCTTTGGGGACCCCATTTACTCTAGATGAACTCAAAACGGCATTAGACTCGACACAAAAAAATAAATCCCCCGGACCGGACGGTCTGACATTCGAGTTCTATACGGCTTTTTTTCCCTTAATAAGTCCTCTATTACTGCGACTATATAGTGACGCTATTATAACAGGACAACTTCCAGAAAAATTCAACGAAGCATATATTACACTAATAGCTAAAAAAACAACAGATAACAGTTCTCCAAGTGACTACAGACCCATTTCACTACTCAATACAGACTATAAACTACTGACAAAAATGATCTTTAAACGACTTAAACCCTTCATTCCCCAACTCGTAGGACAAGACCAATACTGCACCCACCCCGACAGGAATATTGATGGAATGACACATTTCATTCGAGATTTTATCATTTACAGCCATGAAAAAAACTCTAGCGCTTCCTTGTTATCTGTAGACCAAGAGAAAGCATTTGACAGAGTCAGTCATAACTACCTCTTTAAAGTAATAGAAAAATGTAAAATCAGCCCTTTTTTAATTAAACTTATTAAACTAATTTATACCAATGCCAACAGTAGACTACTAATCAACCATTCTCTAAGCCAACCTTTTGCAATTCAAAGATCTGTCAGACAGGGCTGTCCCTTATCTCCCTTTTTATATATCCTTTGTCTGGAACCTTTTCTAGAATCTATTAGGTCAGATCCATCTATCAAAGGAACAAAAATCCAGGGACCCATCCCGGTAGCCAAAGTCAAGGCCTATGCCGACGACACAACATTTTTTCCCTCCTCTGAAAAGGATATTAATAACATAGTTAAAAAGTTTACCCTTTTTAGCCAGGCCAGTGGATCAAAAATTAACATAAATAAATCCTCAATAATGGGTGTAGGGAGGTGGACATTTAAAGAAAAATATTCATTGAAACTTGTAAACAGAATCAAAATATGTGGTATAGAATACAATAGTAATCCTTTTTTGTGCTGTGAAGATCAGTGGAAAAATATTATTATTAAGGCATCCAATATAGCTAACATGTACAAACATACAAGTTCTACCATTTTTGGAAGAGCCATTCTTATAAACAATTTGGTCATCCCAAAGTTAGTCTATCTAGCCAATATTATAGAACCTCCTACAAAATACATATCTCAATTAAATAACCTAATTAGAAGCTTCATCTTCAAAAACACACTTAAAAACATCAAACATACTACAATCATTTAAAACAAAGAGGATGGGGGGATCAATTTACAAGACATCAAAACTAAAATATGTGCACTCAGATTAAAATTCATAGGTCAAGTAGTTAAAAATCCAAGTGATTTCCCCTTTACAATATATTATTATGGTTTGAGATTAAGCAATTTAATTCCAATACAAAACAACGCTCCACACTATTTTGGTACAAACTTACATCCTTTTTATAGATCCATTTCAAGAACTCTTCCTGACAATGAACCCTTAATACACAAGAAATATAAAGAAATATACACAACATTAAAAAAACAGTTACAAGAAAATTTAGCTATGAGGATTAAATGGGGAAAAGATTTAAATATAACAGATTTTAAAGACACTTTTACAAACCTTCATAACAAACACATTACAACAAAGGCTAAAGAAATATCTTACAGACTCATCTTTGGGATGACTCCATTTTCAAAAAAAAAACCTGGTGTAAAATTTTGTAAAATTTGTCAATCTGTTAATGGTGATAATGAAAAACATTTATATTTAGAATGTTCTTTTTTTAGTAATGTCAGAAATACTGTAAGAGAGTTATTGGAAGGAAACTGTGAAACCCATGTGAACATTAATTTATCTATTCTCTTAAATAAGTTGCCTAAAGCTAAACACAAAATGATACAAAATTTCAATTTAATAATTATATCTGAATACAGAAACTTAGTATGGAACAGTAGACTTAAAGCTATGTATCAAAATGTCAATTATAACCCTAATATGTTGGATACAATATATAGAAATATAGTTGATTTTAAAATTGAACACTATAAAGGCTAACCCCAAATGTAATTTATTTGATCCATTGTATGTACATATGTCATATATATATGTGTGTATATATATATGTGTATATATATATGTATATATATATATATATATATATATATATATATTTTTTTTTTTTTTTTTTTTTTTTTTTTTTTTTTTAAATGTAATGGAAGGTTACATTTGTATCATAAATTATCAATTTACAAAGTCTGTTTAAACAATGAAGAAAACAAGTTTGAATGTATGGGTGTGTGTGTTTTATATTTAAAATTTGCATGTGTATGTATCTATTACATCATTTATTTGCTTTAAAAATTATTACTTCTAAAAATTACCTGTAAACTATGTATTTATTTTCTTTCAACAAGAGAGACAATTAGGACTGGAAGATGCATGGTGAAACTTCTTTTGATTACATCCCTTTGACCAGATCAACAAAATTTCAAGACAACCCAAACAGGACCGGATTTCATGAAAATGAACCAAATGGACTACTAAATTGTTTAAAAAACATAGCAGAAACGGAAAAAGAAGGGAAAAAAGAACACTATTACAATAAACAATAATAAAAAAAATAGAGATAACCTAAAAATGAGTTATATACCAATATGAAATAACTTTTAAGTTCTTCATGCACATACTTACTTTGAGCTCTGTACTTTTGTAGAAACCAAATTACTTCATTAAATGTACATTTTTGTAACTCTAGCAGACCCCAAGGAATCCTAGGGATATAGGATGAAGGTCCTTTGTCTTAGGTTCTTAAGGGAAAAATTGTTGCAAAAATTATATAAACAAAAATGAATTTTAATAACTCACAAGTCTTTTTAAAAAAAAAAAAAAATAATAATTTTTGGCAATACTCATTTTAAGGTACACTTTCAATATTTTTAGTGAATGACCCTTGGTGTCATCAATTTCTGGACATTTACTGCCACCATTTTATGGACCTTTGCTGTCACCTTGTTCTGGACCATTGCTGTATCATTCTACTGGACTTCTGCTGTCATCATTTTCTGGACCTCTTGCTGCCACCATTTTATGGAGCTTCGCTGCAGACTACTCCGCGATCGAACTGAAAATCCTAAAATATGACTTTGATAAGATGTTTTCAATGAAATTTTCCATGTATTATTATTATTTATTTAAATTTAGAACAATGTTTTGTGTGTCTTCTTTTGAATTAAAAAAAAAAAAAAAAAAAAAAAAAAAAAAGCCCAATAAAGAGGCCAAGAGCCCAAAAAAGAGGCAATACTCAAAAAAGAGGCAAAGAAAAGAGGCAAAGTCCAAGGATTCCAAGGATGTACTAAGCTCGACACCTGTAGTCAAAAGCTAAAAAGCTGAGGTATCCTAAAAAAAAAAAAAAAAAAAAAAAAAATTATAAATAAAAAAAACAGATAAGCGAGATGATCAATGTAACAAAATTTCAAGGCCTTTATTTTAATCTGTGATAAGATAGCTGCTTAATGAAAGGAATGAAAAAAATTGTGTTTGTAAAACGTAACAGCAGCCAAGCGACATTATTTAAGGGATAGATAATGATAAAAATAGTTCAAAGAGATAAGCACTGTATATATTTTCGGACAAAATTGCAAGTTTTAGAATATATTAAAACAGTTATTTCTTTTTAAAAAAATGAAAAAAAAAAACTATGCATCGTAGGAGATTTGAACTCACTACCTTTGCCATGAAAAGCCAATGTACTACGCAACTGCCACACGGCACAGGTAAGTAAATATAGGTTCTTTATAAAAAAAACACTTTAATCAAATTTTCATATTGAAAGAAAAATCTAATTTTTTTTAATGCTGCCTCAAAATGTTGAATTTTATATAAAGTATTAAATTGTATATGTTTTAAAACATTATTAGTAAAATAAAAATGCATTTTTAATGCTAACGCCATATTTGACCTTTAAAATTCTAAATCTAGTAATATTTATATAGATTAAAAATAGATGACATCTTTTTCAAGAGTTATTCATCCTGCTAGGAATGACCCCTACCGTTTTTTATTTTCGTAGTACAAAGACATAGAGAACTCTAGAGTTGTTTAAATAAGAAAAATTAGCATTTTTTATTAAAAGAAATTCTATTTTTCAGTAAAAACTCACAGTTGCATAAATTTACTAAATTGATTTAAAAAGTCGTTATTATAACAATTTTACAAACAAAATAAATTTTTTATTCATTTTTTTGGGACATTTTATAGTTTTTTTTGAATATAGTACATTTCAGAAATCTACCAATTTTACTTTTAATATTTAGTTTATATAAATAAAAAACCTTTACCTGTCATTTTTCCAACTAGTCTAAAAAATAGAATTTTATCTATTCAATGATCATCACATAACGTATATGAAAACGCAACCGTCAATTCCTAGTTATATAAACGTTAGCATCAAACATTTAAAGCATATACATTTCACAGCCTTTCGGTAGGCATTTCGTTTGTAATATTTTCCTCTATCTTTAAGTCTGATGGTGCAGTAGTAGTTTTGACAGAGTTGTAAATTGTCTTTAATTGCAATGTTAATAACAAGTAGTTTTGTGCAGGTCTTCTCCTTACTGCCAGATGTCGAGAAAAATCTTAAAAATGCAATTTTCATGTTTTTCTCTCCAGCCAACTTAGACACCTTTAATTGCCATAAGTATATGTAAAATAATAGTATCGTATCTCTCCGACTCTACCAGACATGATAGTTACTTGGCGATAAGGAAATAGTGTCCCCAGTCTCAAGGTAGACAATCAAAAATTGTCAAAAAAAGGGAGAGTTTATAATTTTATGACATTAACCTTGTTCTATCCTAAGAACGCTTGCTGCAGTTGTAATCCACAAACATAGCAAAAGTATTGTAATATATGTCGGTGGCATTCCACTTGTTGTTC